>CM061135.1:148494358-148876350 GCA_030789695.1 Scilla litardierei
TTCCCCTAGGAAGCTGAAGAACCAGCCGGAGCTAATGCAAAGAGCACCCCCTCTTTCCACAGGGACACGAGGCGAGAGAGAGACCAACCTCGGGAACCCCCCGTCAGGAGTCTCGAGATAAGAGGTCCATGGAAAGGAGCCCTCGAAGCAAGGAGCTCCCCGCCTACGCCAAGCCGACTACTCCTAAGGTAGAAGTCCTCGTTTACGCCCCCACGAGAGGAGCTGATCCAAGAGACAGCTAAGAAGGACAAATATGAGAAGAGGGACGACCTCAAATTCTGCAAATATCACGAAGACTATGGACACGATACCAACGACTGTTGGACTCTCAAACAAGAGATCGATGTCATAGTCAAGCGAGGCCACCCCAAGGACCCTGCTAATGATCCACCTAGCAAGGAGGGTTCCTCAAAGAAGAAGGGCAAGATGATGGGATCGTCCGTCACCAAGGTGATCGACTAACGAGTCACCTAAGGTTTGGGGCGAATAAAGCGGCAATGAACAACGACAGCTCCGACGAAGTTCAAAAACACGTATACCCCTTTTTCGTTTTTCTGTCACTTTTCTCAATAAAGCATGTCTCTTTTATCAAATAAAGTTTCGCTTCCTTAAGCCTTCGTAAAGTCTATAGAAACTATCCCATCAAAAATCCCCTCGAAAAGGATCCGATCCTAGGGAGGTTTTGGAAAAACTAAACTTACGTTGATGCAAGTGACTCCTAATCGAGCGTCAGCCATAAGTCGATGGGGCCACCCCCTTCGCTACTGAATGACTCTCCTAATCGAGCGTCAGCTTTAAGTCGAAGGGGCCACCCCTTCGCTACTGAACGACTCTCCTAATCGAGCGTCAGCCGTAAGTCGAAGGGGCCACCCCTTCGCTACTGAACGACTCTCCTAATCGAGCGTCAGCCGTAAGTCGGAGGGGCCACCCTTTCGCTACTGAACGACTCTCCTAATCGAGCGTCAGCCGTAAGTCGAAGTGGCCACCCCTTCGCTACTGAACGACTCTACTAATCGACCGTCAGCCGTAAGTTGAAGGGGCCACCCCTTCGCCATAAACGACTCTCTTAATCGAGCGTCAGTCGTAAGTCAAAGGGGCCACCCCTTCGCTACTGAACGACTCTCCTAACCGAGCATCAGCCGTAAGTAAAAGAGGCCACCCCTTTGCCACTGAACAACTCTCCTAACCGAGCATCAGTCGTAAGTCGAAGAGGCCGCCCCTTCGCCACTGAACGACTCTCCTAATCGAGCGTCAGCCGTAAGTCGAAGGGGTCATCCCTTCGCTACCGAATGACTCTCCTAAATGAGCGCCAGCCATAATTCAAAGAGACCCTTTGCCACTGAACGACTCTCCTAATCGAGCATCAGTCGTAAGTCGAAGGGACCACCCCTTCGCCACTGAACGACTCTTCTAATCGAGCGGCAGTCGTAAGTCGAAGGGGCCACCCCTTTGCTAATGAACGACTCTCCTAATCGAGCGTCAGCCGTAAGTCGAATGGGCCATCCCCTTGCCACTGAACGACTCTCCTAATCGAGCGTCAGCCGTAAGTCGAAGGGGCCACCCCTTCGCCACTGAACGACTCACCTAATCGAGCGTCAGCCGTAAGTCGAAGGGGCCACCCCTTCGCCACTGAACGACTCACCTAATCGAGCGTCAGCCGTAAGTCGAAGGGGCCACCCCTTCGCCAGTGAATGACTCTCCTAATCGAGCGTCAGCCGTAAGCCGAAGAGGCCACCCCTTCGCCACTGAACAACTCTCCTAATCGATCATCAGCCTTAAGTCAAAAGGACCACCCATTTGCTACTGAACGACTCTCCTAATCGAAGGGACCACCCCTTCGCTACTGAACGACTCTCCTAAACGAGCGCCAGTCGTAAGTCGAAGGGGCAACCCCTTCGCTACTAAACGACTCTCCAAAACGAGTGTCAACCGTAAATCGAAGGAGCCACTGATTAGGGTTCAATAGTGCATAGTTTACCCCTCATTAGATGGCATTTTGTGCATAATTTGTGTTCATTTTGGCTCCGATACACGTATATTAATGATATCACTTAAAATTGGAGCTTATCTTTTATATATGCATAAAACACAATTTTTACAGCTTATTAGCATCTTCATCTTAGTCTCCTATTATTTTTTGTTGAAATTTGTGAAGTCCTGATTCCAACATATATTTTTCCAGAATTTTTGGAGGTTGGAGAAATTTACTGCATTTTTTTGAAGACATGGTGATTGTGCTGAAAATTTCGGGTCTGGAAATTCTGGTATTCCCCTCTTGTGCAGAATTCTGCAATCATTCCAGTGTATATTATGGCCTATTGATATTTTTAGTTGTAGTACACTTTGTTACGGTTCCATCGTCACCTGGAACGCATCATTTCGAGATCGGATGATTTTTCTAGAATTTTCGCAAGACAGAGTGACGATGCTGAAATTTCTGCTGCTTTAGGCATTGCTTGCGGGTTTGGGCCAGAATCCGATATGTTTGACTTATTTCCAGACCCAGTTCAGCTGAGGACTATTTTAGGGCTTCTCCCCCTCTATTCCCCTTATTCTACTCTTCCTCTTCTTCAACCTAGGGCTTTAGGGAAGTTTGATGAAGCTTGGAGCTTGGAGGTGCACTTGAGAATGAAAGATCCCATCTTTGAGTAACACTTGGGTGATATCTTTCTAATCTTTTGTGTATTTTGATTTAGCTTCATGTAGTGTAATTGGATGATAGCTTTTGAGTAAAAACTTCTTCTTTTTCATTATGAATGTCTAAATCTCTCTTGTGTGATTGTGTGTTGTGATTGGTGTTGCTTGGGTTGTGATTTCATCTCTAGCATGTTTTCATTTTCTATTGGTGGATGGAACTTTGGGATCTTGGTTGTTAATTGGACCCAAGTGGGAAATCCATATAGAGGAACTATCGTAGTCGACCCTCTCTTCTATGCTCAAAATATTTCTCTTTGTTTCGCACACCACTTTTATTGCATCCCACATGTTTGATGAAATGACAAACGCACCGATTGTTTGTCCCTTAGCCAGGAAAACAATTGAGTTATATTTGAGATGAATTCCTATGTCCACGATCTCACTCACATACACACCACATGAATTCTCCTCGTTGCTCGCCGATTCGGCTCACCATCCCTAGTGTGTAGATTAGGTAGATAGTTTCAACTACATTTTCACACACTTCCATCCCGTTAGCATAGTTGGTTGTAAACCGCCATTACCCTTCCTACATCAATTGAACTCGTGATTGCAAAACGAATTGTCCCTGTGATCCGACCTGGTCTCACCGGTTATAAATTTATTGCTTGATGTCCTCCTACACTTGGTAGTAACGCTCAAGCATCACATACTTGAGACGCGTTCAAGCAATTGGCGACGTTGCGAGGGACAACAGTTTTTGCATTTACATTTTCGATTGATTTTGGAAATTTGTCGAGATACTTCCCACTATTAGTGTGAGTCTTTTCTGATTCTTCATTTTTCACTTTTTGATTTGAGATTTCTTTATTTTTCAACTTATTGAGTCTTTTGCTTGTTTATTTTCATTTTCTTCAAAAAAAATTTAAAAAATGGCATCACCTTCAAACATTTCATGCATTGACTTGGAGGATATCACATCTCCACCTTTCTTTCATGGTTCGGAGTGGGAGAACCCTCATTTACATATGAAAAAGTTTGAAGAATGGATGTATTCTTGTCTTGGTGGGAACATTTGTGATGATTGCATATATTTTAGGTTCTTCTCCTATTCTTTGCAAGATAATGCTAGATTGTGGTTTGATTCATTGTCTCTCGACTCACATTTTACTTGGTTGTCATTTCAGGCTGAATTTCTCTGAGTATTTTTGCCTATTTTCTATGAGTAGGTACAGGGGCGACAGGCCATGTAGCAGCATATATCGAGCTTTACCCAAGCTAATGGAGAGGCCTACCATCAGGCTTGGCAGAGGTTCAGTGATTTGATGTTTGCGTGCCCACATCATTGTTTCCATGAGGATTATCTCCTGCACATATTCTATGCATGATTACTTCCATCTGGGTGAGATTTTGTGCAGATGAGCTGCGGTGGAGTATTCTTTGATTATTCGACCGAGGATTCATGGTTTTACCTGAGGGACATTGCAGAGTATGAGGACGCAGTCCAACAGGTTCAGGACCAGCCTGAGGAGCCATCTGTGGGCTCATTCCAATGTGACTCTATGGAAGAACAAGAACATGATGATGGGGGTGCATTGGAGCCAAGTAGAGGAAGCTGAATGTCCACAACTTGAGGAGCCAGAGGAGATTGATGATGGGGTGTGTGTCGACATTGTTGATGACACGATGCATTTCTTTGTTGGTGGTGATGTTGAGGTGGAGGCATGTGAAGGCACGGGCAAGATTGATGATTTTGAGAGCCGGATTCTTGTTTTCCATCTACGTCATATTCCCATTTTGAGGTGTACGAGTGCATAGGACGGACTGCTGAGAGAGCTTTCTTTGATGATGACGAGGATGATATGTGCAAGGGAGCAAGCTTACATACCATGACGGAGCCCGAGCTAGACCTTCCTCATACTTCAGTGCAGCAGGTTATATACCCTTTACCTCGGGATGCGCACCAGGCCATCATCCACAATGATTTTCAGGACAGCCTGGGGATGACTGCAGAGCCTATACTTCTTGAATGCAAGGATGAGGATAGCGAAGGCGAATGCAAAATGATTTATATCATGCCTGAGTTTTCTTTTTCTCCAGATTTGTCTATGCAGCCAGTTCCCTCTCCTCCTGAGATCGTGCATCAACCACATCCTAGCGCCATTATTCAGGAAAGTTTCCACCATATCATGCCTTGCATTTCTGAATCCCAATTTTCTGAATCCCAATTTGCACTTCCGCACATTTTTGATGCAAATTGTCGTCGTTTACATTTAAATTCTTTTTCTGACTTTGGAATGCTTTTGTTGCAGGGCATGAGGACACAGATTTGATTGATGCAGCTCATCTCCCACATGACACATATTATCCAAAGGGGACATTGGGAGTTGCATTGTTGGAATCCAATGAGGCCGGTGGAGGCCTAGCTCCAAAGCAGCTAGCAGAGGAGCGAAAGGGTCTGATGAATCAGTTACCTCCACCGTTATACATCCAAGATCCGCCCTACGATCACAGTGCTTTCTATCCATTAGTGTAGATAAATAAAATAAGTGTTTTAGTTTTATTTGCTTTAGTAGCATGTTTTTCCTATCTTTTTTATATATGCTTTTGTTCTAGGATCTTTTGTGAGATTTAATACTCTTCCTACATTGAGGACAATGTTTATTTTAAGTTGGGGGAGGAGAGTGTAAGAATCTTTAGAATTGTTAGGATTTTGATTTTAGCTTAGATTTTTTTAGAGATACCTCCATTTTGCCATCACACATTTCTCTTTATTGCATATCATATTTATCCTCCTCGTCCCTACGCCACTAGCTTTATGCTTAATCCATTACATGCTTCATATTTATGCATACATTTGGATTCAACTCTTATGTTCAAACTCCTAATTTTGATTGGCATGCATTTTATTGATTTTTCTTCATGGGATCAATTGTAATATGCTATTCATAAAAATAGTGCATAATTCGATGAATTTTGTCTTCGATGTGGTTTGGATTAGTTTTGTGCAAACTTTGTGATGCACGCATTGGATTAAGTCATTACTGTAGATTGGTTTTCAGTTTGATGGGATTTGGCCTTGTATATATGCTTGAGAAGTGGTTAATTGGTGTGTTGGAAATAAAAAGAAATGAAATGAAATGAAAAAGAAAAAGAATAAAGAATAAATGCATCGCTCTTTTAGTTTTGTCAAGTAGCCGGGTCCTCATAAAACATTGGGGATCCGTGTCGAACGATAGGATTTAGGGGATTGCACGAGAGAAAAATAAGTGAATCTTAGGTGATTCGAGTTATTAGGTCTGCGGGGTTCTTTTTGGCCCAATGCCCCAAAATCTTCTGATTTGGGAGTCATTGACCGAACCCTAGTTACATGGCTCATCCTAAGTTTCATAAAAATAAAAAAAACATGAATAAACATGATCCACATATCAAACTTCTATGAATTAGGAAAGCTAAGTGTTGTTTTTGGCCAAGTTCTTGAAGATTGTGATACTATGACATGCTTATGTTTATTCTCAATGAATGCAAACCTTGCTTGTGCTTTGTTGGTTTGAGCCATATTGAAGTATTGCTAATGGTTTTGCTCTCTTTTATGAGTTGGTATATTAAATTTGAGATTATGTTGAAAATTTTCTATTTGACATGAAGATTGTGGAATTTGATATGGGCTATGTTGTGAATCCGAATATATCGCTTGTTTTGCTAAGGACTAGCAAAAACTAGCAAAAAGCTAGTTGGGGGTGTGATTAGGGTTCAATAGTGCATATTTTACCCCTCATTAGATGGCATTTTGTGTATAATTTGTGTTTATTTTGGCTCCGATACACGCATTTTGATGATATCACTTAAAATTGGAGCTTATCTTTTATATATGCATAAAACACAATTTTTACAGCTTATTAGCATCTTCATCTTAGTCTCCTATTATTTTTTAGTTGAAGTTCGTGAAGTCCCGATTCCAACACATATTTTTCTAGAATATTTGGAGGTCGGAGCAATTTACTGCAATTTTTTGGAAAACATGGTGATTGTGCTGAAAATTTCTGGTCTGGAAATTCTGGTGTTCCCCTCTTTTGTAGAATTCTGCAATCATTCAGTGTATATTCTGGACTAATGATATTTTTCAGTCGTAGTACACTTTGTTGCGGTTCCATTTCCACCTGGAACGCGTCATTCTGAGGTCGGATGATTTTTCTAGAATTTTCGCAAGCCAGGGTGACGGTGCTGAAATTTTCTGCTGCTTTGGGCATTGCTTGCAGGTTTGGACCAGAATCCGATCCGTTTAACTTATTTCCAGACCCAGTTCAGCCGAAGACTATTTTAGGATTCTCCCCCTCTATTTTCCTTATTCTACTTTTCCTCTTCTTCAACCTAGGGCTTGGGGGAAGTTTGATGAAGCTTGGAGCTTGGAGGAGCACTTGAGAATGAAAGATCCCATCTTTGAGTAACACTTGGGTGATATCTTTCTAATCTTTTGTGTATTTTGATTTAGCTTCATGTATTGTAATTGGATGATAGATTTTGATTAAAAACTTCTCCTTTTTCATTATGAATGTCTAAATCTCTTTTGTGTGATTGTGTTTTGCGATTGTTGTTGCTTGGGTTGTGATTTCATCTCTAGCATGTTTTCATTTTCTATTGGTGGATGGAACTTTGAGATCTTGGTTGTTAATGGGACCCTAGTGGGAAATCCATAGAGAGGAACTATCGTAGTCGACCCTCTCTTCTATGCTCAAAATATTTCTCTTTGTTTTACACACCACTTTTATTACATCCCACATATTCGATGAAATGCCAAACCCACCGATTGTTCGTCCCTTAGCCAGGAAAACAATTGAGTTATATTTAGGATGAATTCATATACCCACGATCTCACTAACATACACACCACATGAGTTCTCTTCGTTGCTCGCCAATTCGGCTCGCCATCCCTAGTGTGTAGATTAGGTAGATAGTTTCAACCACATTTTCACACACTTCCATCCTGTTAGCATAGTTGGTTGTAAACCGTCATTACCCTTCCTACATCAATTGAACTCGTGATTACAAAACGACCTGTTCTCATGATTCGACCCTGTCTCATCAGATATAAATTTATTACTTGATGTCCACCTACACTTGGAAGTAGCGCTCAAATATCACATACTTGAGACGCGTTCAAGCAGCCACCCCTTCGCTACTCCTAAACGAGCGTCAGCCGTAAGACAAAAGGGCCACCCCTTCGCTACTAAACGAGTTTCCTAAACGAGTGTCAGCCGTAAGTCGAAGGGGCCACCCCTTCGCTACTGAACAACTCTCCTAAACGAGCGTCAGCCGTAAGTCGAGGGGCTACCCCTTTGCTACTGAACAACTCTCCTAAACGAGCGTCAGCCGTAAGTCGAGGGGCTACCGCTTCACTACTGAAAGACTCTCCCAGAGCATTTTCAGCCGTAAGTCGAAGGGCTACCCCTTCGCCACTGAATGACTCTCCCAGAGCGTCTTCAGCCGTAAGTCGAGGGGCCACCCCTTCGCCACTGAACGACTCCCATTCCGTCAACCGTGAGTCGAGTAAATCTCTCCCTCACCATGGAGGGTAGTGGTCAATTTCTAAGCGTGGTTTGATGGTTTATCCTCGATGTTTCTGAAGCAGTGCCTAACCCATCGAAATGGGACATCAAGCATTACGACCACCACAGGACACAAGCGACAACAAACAAAGAGATGCAATGACAAACAAGGATATACAGGCCAATTCTCCAGTCACTTCCTATTGCAAAGCATTATTTTCATTTTCATCACCCCCTATACATTCAAAAAAATTCTGAAACAGTCGTAAAAACGTTGAGACCCTACAACGGATGGCTAGGCCCTTGGTCTCCATCTAGCACGGTCATGAACACTGGGTCCCATGTAGCATCCGCTCCTACGTCATCATCAGCTACGATGGCAGCGTCGTCGGGGGGGAGCAGCTTCCTCCCGTGCCTTGGCTCGATTCATCGTCACCAAGGTCCAGAAAAATCACTGGGACCTTGTCGATCTCGACGGAGAGGTCAGAGAATCAGTTATTCATCTCCAATCGGCATCGCTCGTAGCCTCCCTTGTATAGCTCGTCGAAGTCGGAAAATGAATTCGTGAAATCCTGAATCGCCCTCTCTGTAATGACCTCGTCTTCGACTCTCTCCTCCATCGGAGCATCTTTCGCTCGCTCTCTTAGGGTGGTTTGTTCAGCCTCCCTCCTACGAGACTAGCTTAACTCGTGCTCGAGTTTTCGAATGCGATTCAATCTCGTCTCAGTGAGAAGGCTGATTATATCCAGCTCAGCTTGAGATCTCTCCACTCTTGACCTAACGGCCTTCAGTGTGACACCATGATTGGCCAACTCTGGAGCACGACGACGCAACGCCGTGGTCGCCACGAGGACCTGTAAAGACCACATGATGGTAAGCATGTGTGCCGGCATCGCCTACAAGGGAAGCTAGAGCAATAATTACCTGGGCGCTAGCGTGAACAGCTATCGACGCAAGCCACTCATAATCGACCCCTCCATGACAGCCATATCCTGTGGAAGGGTTGCGTTCTCAGCGATACGGGAGGCGGTCTGCAATCAAGAAGAGCGGAGTTGTCACGCCCCGCTTCCCTAATATGGAAGGCGAGACGTGAGGAGGTCCGCTCAGACGTGGAGCTGTGAAGCTGCAGTCTGATAAGCGTCTGTAAAAAAATTTCGAAAAGTAGCAGGTCCTTGCATTGCGACGAAACAACAACAATAATAAAGCAGATTAAAGAACATCCACCACAACATCCAATAATTATTAATTATTACAACATCACAGATTAGTCACAAAAGTACAAGTCTGAACAATAGGCCTAAAGCATGGCCGAAACATAAACATCGAGATATATAGGTGCTACACACCAAAATCTAACAGCAACTATAAAAGCAGCAACAACTAAAAGAAGTCTCTAGGTGAGACTAGGACTGGTCACCGGTGTCCTCGAACTCGGTCTCAGTATGGACCTCAAACTCAGCGTCCACGAACTGCTCGTCCTCTGCTACCTGCTCTGTCTCAAAGTCTGACATGTGACACCCAAAGAGAAAAGGGCACATGTCAGCAAAAGTCTCCCAAGGGAAACGGAGAACTTTTGTGCAAGGATACAAATATAGAAAACGACTAGCAGTTCTAAACAATATGAAATGACATTTAAAGAGTGCAATAGTTTAAATGACATGATGCATGCACGTCGTAGCAGAAACTACGAAAACACTATTTCACGATTTTCACGAAACATTAACTTTTCACATTGTGCACAGAGTTTACGCCTTACAGCTGAAGTGGCTGTACGGGCACACTTCTACGCTGAGTGGTCGCTTAACCCTACCCCTCCACGTGTATCGAGCGTTGGTTTCCCAACAACACTGTGCTCGCTTCTGGATCACGAGCCAGAAAGTGTTTTTCATTTGGCGTAGGGGTGCACCTAGCCTCAATAGCAATAACATTTGTAGCGTGTGCTACTCAATCATGAAGAACATATGATGCATGACATGACATGGCAATGAGCAGATAAATTGCGTACAGTTAATTGAAATTTAAACATGGCATGGCAGCATGAATGAAAGCAGGTAAAGTGTCGGATCTAGTTTCGTTGTCAAACTAGATCAAATAGGGCGTCTAGGCGACTATCATTTCACCGCCTAGTCTCTTTTACACAATCTTACAAATTGGCCTAAAACACGGCCTAAATAATTACTGGCAAGTATCACTTGCCTATTTTCGGTGATATTGGTTGTCGTGGGTTCGTCTCGACGGGTACTTCGTGTTGGTATGTCCGGTTCGCTGTTTTGGTTAAACAAATCACTGAATTAGATTTCTGTGAAATACGTGCAATATTAAAATAACGCCCGAATTGGGTCCGCCTAATTTTTGATTCTAGTATTATTACCCTAACATCAGTTACAAACTTGCTAACATGCTGGAATTAAATTAACAAACTAATATCGATTCTAATACTAATAAAATGACATGGTTAAAATTATAAATAAGTCTACCTACAAGTTTGACCATGGGTACAAAATTACATGGTTATAACTTACTAACAGTAACTTAAGGGTAATATGTAACAATATCTCTTCATCTATCACTCTTACACAAATAATTTAATAAAAAAACTAACTTTCTCCTTATTCTTTATTATCACTAAGGCTGGCATTTCATTATTCATTTAATTTCTACTACATCCTGCCAACTCTTTATACAACCTGCCAACTTCATCCTTTAATAACCTACCTCATATCATTCATTAACCTATCAATTACTCACAGGTCCAAGGCTGTACACCTCTATCTTTATTCAATCTTTAATAACCCTTCTACTCACTGTCACATTTTGTTTTTGATTTAAATACTTTTTAAAAAATAAAACTGTCTATCTCAATACTCTATTCTATTTGTTTAAGGGCTAGCCTACTTCCAACTACCCCTCTCTCTCTGTTATCTCATCTCTTCCCTTCTGTCGTTTCATCTCTTTTCTTTTTTTTGTTTCTTATTCAAAGTTCTGCAGCAACTCAAGAAAAGAGGGGGCCTCGCGTACCTAGGGTCAAGGGGAGAGCTACTCACGGTGTGCTCTCGGAGAGGAGTGACGCAGCGCGGAAGGGGAGCAGGCCGACGGCGGCTTCCGGCGGCGGCGCAGCGCGGGCTGCGGCGACTCACGGGCGGGCTGCGGCGGCGCACAGGGCTGCAGCGGCTCACGGGCGGGCGGCGGCGGCGCACAGGGCTGCGGCTAGGGCTGGGGAAGGGTTCGGCCAAGGGAGGAGAGGGGAAGGAGAAGAGGAAGAAGAAGATGAAGGAAATGAGGGTTTGTAGGGTTTGGTTTTGATTTCTTGTTAAAATGAATCTGAAATTTCAGAACTGAAAATGATTTGGGTTTGTTTTTGGATTTCTATTTGTGTTTGATCTTGTTTGATCTTGTAAGAATCTGAAATTATTTTCAGATATCTAGATTTCTAATTTGGATTTTGGGTTGTTGATGGGTTTGGGGACGAATTTGTTGAAGGGGGCTGATTTGGTGTTTGTTTTGTGGTTGATTGGTGATGAGAATTTGGTTGAGGGAATTTGTTTTTTTGTGTATGGTTATTTTGCTGAAATTTGTAGGATTTTGCAGAGTTGGGTTTTGCAGAGATGAAGATGCAGGAGGAGACGTTGGCTTAAGAAGATGAGCAGGGAGACACCCCTCTCATTTTGTCAAACGGTATTAATTTGATTGGGACGGAATTTATTAACATCTTTAGACTAAGGGTAGAGACGTACTGCCTTGCTCAAACAAAACAAAGAGAAATGAAATTTTGATTTCAAAAGATGTATCGGGTTGTTTTAAACGTGTGTGTTGTCGTATAGTTAAGGGTTAAGTAAGTTTAACTAGACAACAGTAAAAATGAAAAAGTAATAGTGAAATTAATTAAAGTAATTAATATTTTGTTATTAGTAAATTGTAATTAGCAGAATACTTAAGTTAAATCGTTTTTAGTTAAAACTTGAGGGTAAATATTGACGACACGGTAAAACGAAAATAGTGACGCGCCCGTGTCGGTACGTACGGACGAAAAAGTAACTGGATAACAGAAATAAAATACTGGCACGCCCAAACGAAAACGCGCCTAAAGATACTGGTCGTTACAGGAGTCTCCATGCCTCAGCGGAAATCCCGCCCATACAAGCTCCTCCTCGGAACAGTTGAATGGGGCCTGAGGAGATCGGACATCCAGTAAAATTAGCCAGTATTCATCGGGGATGTCCTTAGACAGCCATATATGTGGGAACAAACCCCCCAAGGCCAGGAGTCCTAGTGCACAAGAAGCTCCGGAGGAACCTGAGTCTCCCTCAAATCTTCCTCGTGAAAAGTATCATTCCCTGGCTGGGAGACCTTCTCCGTGGCTGCATTCGACCCAAACGGCTCCAAGTCGCGAAGAACGATCTTCCGCCTCCTTTTGGTCCACTCCAGCGCAACTACTTCAACTTCAGAAATGGACCCTTTCTTCTTCTTCTGCTTAGGGCGGGCCACCTGAGCAACCCCCTCGACGACCATGGGTCGATCATCGGACGGCTGGGCTATCGATTTCCCCACGGTCGGTGCCCGGGGAGATAACATGCTCGCCTCCGCCTCTTTGATGGAAGCCTCGACTGCTTCCCTCAATGCAGGATCCACCTGATAATCCACACTAGTCATGTCTGCCAGAGCAACAAGCAAGTTAGGTCGAAAGACGAAGGTCGAACGATTGGTATGCATGACCGAACCAACCTTTTGTCCACACGGTCCGACGCAGCATGTCGTCAGACCACAGCCACTTGATCGACCTTATATCCTCGATAGGCTTGTCAGAATATCGACGGCTTTCTTCTCCTCGAGAGTCAACGGCTTATCCCTGGTAATTCCTAAATCAGGGGCACCCCAACCGGTGCAAAAACTAGCCTCCACTTGGAAAACCACAAACACAAACTCATCTTTCCACTTGGGATTGGAGGTGAAAAGATCTTCCAACAGCTTCGTGCCTCGACAGGCCATTATCGTATACCACCACGAGGTCTTGAGGGGAGGGATCGAGAAAAAAATAATTGAACAGACTCAGAGATGGTTCAATCCCCTTCGTCACGCACAGAACTATGAAGCCCATCAGTATGCCAATGGCGTTCGGCATCAACTGGCAGATGGAAATGTTTAGTGTACACAGGAAGTACCGCATGACAGGGTGCATGGAAAATTGGAGGCCTCGCTCGAAGGCTTTGACGTAAACCCCCGCTTCCCGATTGCCAGGACGATGAGCCCTCTTGTCCCTCCCAGGCAGCCTAATTTGGTAATCGAGACGGACATAACTCCTCTGAAGCTCGACAATCTGACCAGCCTTGACACTGGACCTCACATTCGCCAACAAGCCTGGCTCCATGATCCATTCTCGATTCTTCTGCATGGCTGTGATCGAGTTCCTTTCGGAGGCAGAGATGGTGGACGAAGCAATTACTTTCTAGAGAAGAAAAATCTGAATCAGGAAAATAAAGACGGTACCTCTGCACTCTATTGCTGGAACCATCATATATGGGTGAGGCAACAACCGCATGATGGAACACGTGCAAAGATCCAAGAGCTCAGAATGTCTTGGATTTCGAACCAACAAATCATCTGAATCGACTAGGCGGGCGTTTTGGCGCCTAGAACTCAAGTGCTATTTTCTCGACTGTCGAGCCCCATTAATGCGATGTAACGTTGCTTGAATTCAGCGGATGGATCCTTCAAGGTCGTGCGACAGGGGCCATTGTTGAATCATTGGGTCGACATTCGAGAGCCCGCAAGACCCACCAAAGAAGTCCGATACCGACTTAATCAAAGCCCAATGGTCAGTCGACCGTTGAGTCCACCTCACCTAAACGTTGGATTAAAGGTGGGCTCGTAAATCTCGGGGACGTGCATAAGGGGAAGATTGTGGCCCCATTATGGGTGGCTGTTATCACCCCTAACGTCTCCAAAGGGTCCCTGAACGCCTATAAATAGAGGAACGAGTCCCATTTCCAAAGTACGATGTCTAAGACATAGAACTCTACTTTCTCAGCTGATACTTCTTATACATTCGAGCTTGCGCCGACAGTCTTGAGACGAACCTCCGTGGGACGATCTCAGCTACACCAAGCTCCCTCTCTTCCTTAAGTTCCCACACTAACTTAAGCATCAGAGAGGATTTAGGTCAGAACCCAGATCCGACCCCCCCCACTAACGAGTCCATGTGGTGCAGATCGACGGTCATCATCCAGCGTCGAGGGTCATCAACGAGCTCCCTAACCTCGAACGATCGACGCAACCGTTGCTCGAAGGTCGATCGAGCACCACACCATCATCAACTACCAACACCCGACCCCGGTTCTTCTAACCGAGGGTTCACTCCAACTGTTGACGAGGTCCAACTCAGCATCTCGGGTCTACGTCAGCTTGACAACTGTCTCGATCAATTTTAGCCTTAACAATATCTATATACAACACACTAGTATGCATATGCCTACTAACATACAAGTGATATACACATATCAACGCATAGACCTACATACGATGTACATACTACATACACCTCAATCCATATAAGTAGTTCAATACGCCTCATTACTCATCTACATACGAACCCATATATATATATATATATGTATGTATATATATATATATATATGTATATATATATATATATGTATATATATATATACATAGATATATATATATACATACATATATATATGTATATATATATATATACATCTATATATATATATACATCTATATATATATATATACATACATATATATATATACATATATATATGTATATATATATATACATATATATATATATATACATATATATATATATATACATACATATATATATATATATATAGATTTAATGTAGAAAAGATGGCACCTGATCCAATGGATCAGGTGCTAAGACACAAAAAAGGTGGGAAGTACAAGTCCCCATATGGGCTTGTACTCGCTGGGTCCCACCTTTTTATGTCTTGCACCTGATCCATTAGATCAGGTGCCACCTGCTCTACATTAATCCATATATATATATGGTAAAATGCGCCTGCGCTCGTGCTCAGATGGGATTCATGCGCTCAACCCCTCCCTACCGTCCGATTCGATCAGCGATCATGGTAATATCTGACCTTTTGGTGAAATTACCAAAACGTCATTTAAGCTCTTTTCCACGAGCCTCTGTACTAAATTACCTTTAAGCCCTTTTGTACTAAAATACAATCGCCACCATTTCTTTTGCTCACTCCCGCGCAAAACATAGAAGCTGGAGTAGATCCCCAGTTTTGCATAAGGGCTTCGATTTCAACTCCTCACACCTAAGATCGCCCCCAAATCCAGGCCATCACACGCTCGTTGATTCCCCTCCTACTCTCCTCCATCGAGGTAAGGATCGTCATCCCTAATTTGTTGGACATCTCATATTGCTCAACGCGCACAACGGGATAAATTTTTGAAGGGTTTTGCGCGGTGAGTAATTTCCAACCGATGGACGATTAGCGCTGGAAATTCCTCTCCACGCACAATGGGCTAATTTTTTGTACCGTTTTGCGCGGTGAGTAATTTCCAAACTAGCGAAGCGTTGCGATGGAAATTACTCTCCACGTAAACCCCTTCAAACATATCACCCGTTGTGTGCATTGAGCAATATGAGATGTCCATCAAAACTTACCGAAGCCGCTTATATAGCACAACAACATACAGCGAATGTCGTACATAATATTGCCCACCGCGCAAAACGGGTGATATGTTTGATTTTTTGATGTATTTGATCCGGTCATCAAATATGATGGTAACAATTAGATCAGATTGAAAAAGAATAGATATAAAAACGCAAGGTTTTAACATGATTAGTAATAGTAGTGTGGTTTCAACTAACAAGCTGACGATAATCTACTGCTACTTGGATAGACATGTATAGTAGTCATGTTGCGTCAATATTACTGATATTTTTACTTGTTTCTAATGTAGAAAATGAAAATCGAAGAGAGTGAACCCTTTGTGCATGATCAGGAGATGCCAAATGAGATTGAAGCTGAAAATGACAGTGCAAACAAGAGGATAGGCATAGTGATAATGAAAAAGGCAGCCCACATATTGGAATGACATTTCAAACAGAAGAAGATGCATATCAATTTTATAATACATATGCAGCAATGAAAGGTTTTGCAACCCGAAAGGGATCTACGGAAAAGGGAAAAGATGGCAATACCACGAGGATGAAGTATACGTGCAACAAAGAAGTGTATAAAAGCTTAAAAGATAAGAGGGAGATAGGGAGGGACGTTAATCGAAGGAAAAATGAGAGAGAAGGCTGTATGGCTCGAATGACAGTTCATAAAATCGCCGATGGAGTATGGCGCATAAACTCCTTTAATGATGATTATAATCATGAGTTGATAAAAAGCCCAGCGAAGATCCAGATGTTACGGTCACATAAAGATCACATATGGACGGAACATGTTGGAAATTAGTTGATCAGATGCGTGGCTGTAGAGTAGGACAAGCAAAGATTGCAAGAATTCTAAATGCCACGAGTAGTAGTAATGTCAATATTACTACGCAACAATGCAATGATTATGGGAGAGTAGCAAGAAAGAACAACATTGGGAAGGAATGCATTAGAGTAATAGAACAATTTATTAAAAGGCAAGCTACAGACTCTCAGTTCTATTATGCTATTGAGCATGATGAAGAGAATGTATGTAGGAGTATATTTTGGGCTGATGGAAGGGCGAGGACATCATACAGCCAGTTTGGAGATGTTGTTGTATTTCATGTCACTTAGAAGACAAATAGATTCATGTTACCTTTTGCACCTTTTACAGGTGTCAATCATCATAAACAGTCTATTTTATTTGGATGTGCTCTTCTTGCTGATGAGAAGGAAGAATCCTTTGTGTGGTTATTTGGACAGTGGTTAACATCTATGTGGGATAAAGCACCAGGAGCTATCATCACTGGTCAAGACCCGGCAATATGCAATGCAATAAAAAGAGTTTTTCCAAATACAAAGCACAGGTATTGCATATGGCATATCAGTCTGCACGAAGATGAGCATCTACGTTCATTGCGGTCTTCTTATAACCTTGAATTTGATGAAGATTATGCAAACTGGTGTAAGAACAGTCAAAATATTGAAGAAGCTGAGAATTGTTAGGGCATCTTAATGGAGAAGTACCAAACGGAATTTCAGGAGCCATTGACAAAAAAACAAAAAAAATGAAATGAAAGCCTGGAAGTGGTTGCATACAATGCATGAGAAAGCACAGCATTGGATTAAGGCGTACCTACTGGATACTTTCTTTGTAGGTATGAAAATGTTAATACGATAGAGATTGTTGTAAAAATATACTATCAAAATAAACTCAGCACGTGGTATTCATTTCTTGTTTTGTGTGTAGGCATGGCGTCCAGCCAAAGGAGTGAAAGCATGAACACGTATTTTGATGGATACGTAAACTGTATGACTCCATTATACGAGTTCATTGATTAATATGATAAAGCCGTAAAATTTCAGCGAGACAAAGAGGAGAGAGAAGATACTTTTTGTATGAGGAACAAACCCGAATTTAGCAGCAAGCATGAGTTAGAGGTTCATGCCGCAAAGGTATATACTAGAAACATATTTTCCATTTTTCAAAATCGTTTCAAAAATACTTTATACCGTCGGCATGAAAGGGTGAGCACGGATGGGGATACGACCACATATAGAGTAACTATGCGGATTGATGGAAAGAGCTACGTGCATAATGTTCAATGCAATATATCTAAGGGAATGTTCAGGTGTACGTGTGCAAGGGCTGTGACTGAAGGTTTGCTATGCACGCAAATTTTATATATCATGAATCAAAAGTATGATATGCAAGCCATCCCTGAGAGATATATTTTACCAAGGTGGACTCTAAATGCAAGACATAGCATCATAAGTCTTGGGGCCTCTTCGACTAGCACAGTACACGGAGTGCGTCTAACTCAAATTACTCCACTTCAAGCCTGGAGACTTCGTCATCATTCGATAAAGTCGTGGAGGCAGTTACAAGAGATCCCCTTCTGTTTGATGACGTCTTTGGGTGGGCAAACAGATTTTTGGACCAACATAATACGACTAATAAATCGCAAACTGCTTCTGAAGAGCCAAGATCACAGGTGGGGTCCAGTGCACCTATCAAACAAGAAGTGGGAGTAAATGATGTCATTATGCATGATCCTGCAAAAGTAAGAACTAAAGGCCGACCACGAGTGGCGTCAAGGACTCCGTCTGGAACACAAGTCTCACAAGAACTAAGTCAAACAAGAACAAGGACTTGCAGTGTTTGTGCAGAAAAGGGTCATGACATGAGAACTTGTCGTATGAGCACAGCTGATAGAAAGAAGGTATAATTGCTCAAAAGGTTACTATTTAATACTAGTATAAATTATTTTAACAGCATTGCTCCATATTCTCTGTCGGAAAAATCTTCACCCGATGACTTAACAAGACTGTGATATGAAGGCCGACATTTTTATATCCTATAGGTAACAATTTTGTATTAGCTTGGAAGAAATATACTACATGCATCTGTCACGGACATATCAGTGTAAATGGGTTGTAAGTAAACTGGTTCTCTTTAAAAATGGTCATCTGAAAACGGCAGCCTCCTATATTTTAGTCCAAAATGCAGCCATCGTGGAGTTGAATTAATAGGGCTGGGAGTCCAAATTGAACATTAAAACACAAAGTCTTGATTATAAGCCTATGAGGATGATGTCTATCATTCGAGACCTATATCCGATGCTGCAGATCTCATATCTTATAATTTCTCTGTTGCTGCAGAACCTGACAATTGTCAAGAAAATTAATGGGATTAAGGAGTAAGAATAAGAAGCAGAAGAGCTGAAAAGAATGAAGAGAATGAGGCATGTAGCTGTGCGCGATGAGTAATGGTGGGTAATTGTATACAGTTTAGCTCAGCGCGCACAACGTTTACAACTTTTACCCGTTGTGCGCGCTGAGCAAAACTTGGTAATTTTACAGGCTTCCTAATAAGCGCACACAACGTTCAATAATGTTGCGGATGTGCGCGCTGAGTAATATGGGTAATTGTAAACAGTTATGCTCCACGCGCACAACTGTCACTAACTTTGATGGTTATGCTCGTTGAGTAAATGTTGGTAATCGTAGACAGTTGTGCTCAGCTCGCACAACGTTCAATGCTGTTGCCGTTGGTGCGAGCTGAGTAATTATGGGTACTTCAAGTTAGCATCTCGCAATTTTGTAATGTGATGCAATTGCCCCAAATTTAATGACATTGTATTAAGATCTGTATTCCATCATGCTACAACATTTATGCATTCAAATGTACATAACACAACAAAGTAGAAACTAGGGATACATGGATACATGGATTCCCACCATGAAAAAATTTAAACTTTGTTGCCATTTATGAGCTGGTCCATCAGCTGCATCAGCGTCACTTGCTTCTTTGTATCTTGGCCATCCGTCCACCTGGCTGCGTTGAAGAAGAATCAGTGATGAACACATAACAAAGCATAATTAAGTAAAAATATTGTATGGGTAGACTTAGAATAAGATAGAACATTTATTATCATCAAGCAGGGATGTCTGCAACTAAGTATCAAAGAACATATACAAGCAGTGAAGTTTGCAATGAAGCGGGTGTGCACGGAAGGTGATAGCTTCAATGACGACGAACAGAACATATGAAGGAGCAAAGAACATCTTCGAATCAATATATATGTGATGTATTCAATTTCTACATCACGTTACTAGCCGCTAGTATATTGTCCATCTTTGAGTGTTGAGGACGCAGCAGTGATGAAGGAAAAAATAGAATGTTGTAGAGAAAATATCATATAATTAGAATCAGATAGAATAAGATAGAATAATATCATCAAGAAGTGTGGTGGTTGACGAGGGCTTGTGGGAAGGGAAGCCATTTATAGACGAATTTGGATGCCATTGAATGAGGATGAGACTACAGTAGAGTTAATGGGAGGCAACACAAGAGACCCCTGAGTCTACAACAAATTGCTTGTGATTATACAGAAGAATGCATGTGAATCTACAGCAGATTGATAGCAGCCAGTGTTGTTCCTAATAATGTATGACCGTGGTGGTGCGCGTTGAGGAAATTGATAGCCTCAAACAAAATAGCTCAACGCGCACAACCGACAAGAATATGGCCGTTGTGCGCGGAGAGCAAATAATTTAGGAAGATGTGCGCGATGAATAAAATCTTATGTACATTCACGATCACTGCTTTGTAGACTCACGGGGTCTCTTCTGTATACTCACAGGGTCTCTTCTGTAGACTCACGGTCACTCTACTGTAGACTCATCCTCATCCAAGGGCAGTCTAATTCCTCTATAAATGGATTCCCTACGAACAAGCCCTCTTCAACCTCTACACTTCGAGTGATGTTTATCAGTCATGAGGAAGAAGTAATGCTACACTCGACTGTAGGCTGATCCTCATCCAAGGGCAGTCCAATTCGTCTATAAATGGCTTCCCTATCCACAAGAACTATTCAACCACAACACTTCGAGTGCTGTGAAAGGCATGAGGAAGAAGTAACCTTGGTCAAATATTACTCTGACCATATTCAAGCAACCCCTCCCCCCCAAACCAGAGACCATATAGCTTAAACAAACCATCACCTGTTTGCTGCAGCAGTGATGATGGCCACCCAACTGAGGTTGAAGCTTTTTATAGACAAGAGGATGAAGAGAGTGTTGTTCGTTGAAGCTGGCAAAGATTTTTTCGATTTCCTCTTCAGCCTTTTGGCCATGCCTGTGGGCTCAGTCATCAAGATCATCACTAAAGAAAAAATGGCAGGGGTATGAAAAGCATTGATGTAATGAAGCCCATCATTAAATGTGCTGAAAACTGGATCTCTTTAAAACTGTATCTATGAAAAATGATTTATCTTGTATTTTAGTTCAAAATGCAGCTAGTGTGGCTTTGAATTCTTGGGTCTGCGGGTCCAAACTAAAACTTAATACCCAAAGTTTTAATTATGAGAGTATGAGGATGATGCCTATCATTCGAGAAATCTATATGCTACTGTCGATCTCACATCTTATAATTTATCTGCAGGTCACGCCAATTGTCAAGAAATCATTCGAGAAAATGTTTCCATTCATCAAAAATATCTCCAAGTATAACGAACAAAAAGGAGAAACAAAAAAGGGTTCGATCCACCTATGATGCAGGAGCTCGCGAAGAGGCGTCCCTAGGCGATTCGTCTTCTCCCGAACTAGTAGGGTGACCAGGGACAACCGGAGGTCAGGGAGGCATTCTTCGGACCCGCTCCTCGAATGCTATGAAACCATCCCGAAAGGACCTCTCGATCTGAGCAACTAAAATGTCCGAGAACACCCGGAATCCCTCACAGATAGACTTCGCAATCCTCGGAGCCAGGACATCCCCATAGTCCCTCTGGACCTCAGCTACGATCCGACCATGGGCCACTTCCCGCAGGTCGCCTATATCGGCCCAAAGAGCGCCTTTCACCTTTCTATGCTCCTCCCGGGCGAGGGACATTGCATCCTCAGCATACTTGGCCGAACTCTCGGGGATAGCCAGAGCCTCCGTCAAACATCCCACGTCCGAGGTGAGCTCTGCAACTCTCAGTTTGAACTGGTGGGCCTCCTTGGCTGATTGCTCGGCCGCTTCAGCCCTCAGGCGCTCCTGCGCCAGGGCCGCCTCAAGACCATCTACCTTCTCTGAGAAGCAATGCGCCTCTACAACAACCGGGAAAACCTGCAAGACCGAAGGGGTGAATGTCGCCATCAACAAAACAGTCGTAGAAGAAAAAAGGGTCCGACATGCTGGATATGCCATACCAGAGAGTCTGCCAGTTTCTCACGGAAGGATCGGTCACTCGAAAGGACAGCTGGGCCACTCTCACTCCTCCTCTTCTTCCCCTTGGGACCTTCAGACCACGAGTGAGAGCGTCTCTTCCTATCCTCCTCATTCTTGGTTAACACACGGGAACCCTGCTCGACGGCCGCCACGTCCCCCTCTCCGAGGTCGAGACCGGAGGGCGCATCAATCTGATCTGCCACGAAGGGCAAAGGTTCGGTCGTGCCCAAGGGCGGATGGTGAGGAACGTCTTGACTGAAATCCCGACCCGCCATCTGAGCAAAAAAGATGAAAATCAGGGTAACGAGCAATGGGTAAAGCAGAATTTAAAAGGAGAAAGGCTTTATACTGAAGGTCCCTTCGAATCCAAGCCGTCAGTAGGGGACACATGCCAAAGTCTCACAGAAGCAGCACTTCCAATCCCGCTCCCTATGGGTGGGAGAATTCGTGCGACTGGCCTTCATTCAATGCGACCCGGTCCCCGGGATACCCGATAAGTATGAAACCGTATCAGGTATTCCCGAAGAGACGAGTGTTACATAGAAAAAAAAGAAAAGAAGAGAGTAGAAAGAACACTGCAGGTACTACGCACTTGCAGGGAAGTACAAGTAAAACTCCATCACATATAAAACCACTGAGAAAATAACAAAAGTACAATATTCCATTTTAATGATACATTGATACATCTTATACATACACCAACATCTTCATATTCATAACTCACTCGAAAAAAGAAACACCAAAAGTACAAGTCTCTCATCATACATCAAATCATAACACTAATACTCTTAAATGATGACTATATGCAGCGCAAAATTGCGGTGCAAGCAATTATTATTTACTAAAAAGGGAGAAGGTACGTGTTTGCTTGTATTATTTGAAACTTTGAATTGATTTTTTTCTATTTTTGTATCTCAATGATTGAATGCACCTCAGTCTTGACATACACTCTGCCTGTTGCATGTGTGGATCCATTGTTGTACACCTTGCCTGTTGCACGTCGGAGGTAATTGTGTCGGTCGTACGCGCGTATAGAAATTGCTTCACACTGTGCGTTTTAAGCCCCGCCCAGGTGACGTGCACGATCGGGGTAATTGTGCCGGTTGTGCGCGTGGAAGGAAATTGCTTCACACTTTGCATTTTAACCCCCACGCACGACGCGCACGACTGGGGTAATTTTGCCGGTCGTGCGTGCGGAAGGAAATTGCTTCACACTGTGCGTTTTAACCCCCGCGCATGACACGCACGACGGGGATAATTTTTCCGGTCGTGCGCGCGGAAGGAAATTGCTTCACACTTTACCTTTTAACCCCCGCGCACGACGCGCACGACGGGGGTAATTTTGCCAGTCGTGCGCGCAGACGGAAATTTCTTCACACTAGGCGTTTTAACCCACGCGCACGACGGGGGTAATTGTGCCAGTCGTGCGCGCGTATGGAAATTGTTTTACACTGTGCATTTTAAGCCCCACCCAGGTGACGCACACGACGGGGGTAATTTTGCCGGTCGTGCGCACGGAAGGAAATTGCTTCACACTTTGCGTTTTAACCCCGGCGCACGACGCGCACGACGGGGGTAATTTTGCCGATAGTGTGCGCGGATGGAAATTTCTTCACACTAGGCGTTTTAACCCATGTGCACGACAGGGGTAATTGTGCTGGTCATGTGCGCGTATGGAAATTGCTTCACACTATGCGTTTTAAGCCCCGCCCAGGTGACGCGCACGACGGGGGTAATTTTACCGGTTGTGCGTGCGGAAGGAAATTGTTTCACACTTTGCATTTTAACCCCCGCGCACGACGCGCACGACGGTGGTAATTTTGTCGGTCGTGCGCGCGGAAGGAAATTGCTTCACACTTTGCGTGTTAACCCCCGCGCACGACGCGCACGACGGGGGTAATTTTGCCGGTCGTGCGCGCGTATGGAAATTGCTTCACACTTTGCGTTTTAAGCCCCGCGCACGACAGGGGTAATTTTGCCGGTCGTGCGCACGTATGGAAATTGCTTCACACTGTGCGGTTTAAGCCCCGCCCAGGTGACGCACACGACAGGGGTAATTTTGCCGATCGTGCGCGCGGAAGGAAATTGCTTCACACTGTGTGTTTTAAGCCCCGCCCAGGTGACACGCACGACGGGGGTAATTTTGTCGGTCATGCGCGCGGAAGTAAATTGCTTCACACTTTGCGTTTTAACCCCCGCGCACGACGCGCACGATAGGGTAATTTTGCCGGTCGTACGCGCAGACAGAAATTTCTTCACACTAGGCGTTTTAACCCACGCGCATGACGGGGGTAATTTTGCCGGTCGTGCGCGCGTATGGAAATTGCTTCACACTGTGCGTTTTAAGCCCCACCCAGGTGACGCGCACTACGGGGGTAATTTTGCCGGTCGTGCACGCGGAAGGAAATTGCTTCACATTGTGCGTTTTAACCCCCGCGCACGACGCGCACAACGGGGGTAATTTTGTCGGTCATGCGCGTGGAAGGAAATTGCTTCACACTTTGCGTTTTTACCCCGCGCACGACGAGGGTAATTTTGCCAGTCGTGCGCGCGGACGGAAATTTCTTCACACTAGGCGTTTAACCCACACGCGCGACGGGGGTAATTGTGCCGGTCGTGCGCGCGTATGGAAATTGCTTCACACTGTGCGTTTTAAGCCCCGCCCAGGTGACGCGCACGACGGGGGTAATTTTTCCGATCGTGCGCGCGGAAGGAAATTGCTTCACACTTTGCGTTTTAACCCCCGTGCATGATGGGCACGACGGGGATAATTTTGCCGGTCGTGCGCGCGGAAGGAAATTGCTTCACACTTTGCGTTTTAACCCCGCGCACGATGCGCACGACGGGGGTAATTTTGCCGGTCATGCGCGCGGACGGAAATTTCTTCACACTAGGTGTTTTAACCCACGCGCACGACGGGGGTAATTGTGCCGGTCGTGCACGCATATGGAAATTGCTTCACACTGTGCATTTTAAGCCCCGCCCAAGTGACGCGCACGACGGGGGTAATTTTGCTGGTCGGGGCACGGACGAAAATTTCTTCACACTAGGTGTTTTAACCCACGCGCACGACGGGGGTAATTTTGCCGGTCGTGTGCGCGTTTGGAAATTGCTTCACACTGTGCGTTTTAAGCCCCGCCCAGGTGACGCGCACGACGGGGCGTAATTTTAAAACCCTCGCGCACAACGGCTTTTTCTCTAAACTTGTGCGCGGGGAGACTGGGAATAATTTAATCTGTTCTTAGTCGCGCACAACGGTGCCGTATAGTGTATAATATTTCTTTGAAAAGGGCTTTAAGGGCGCGATGGTAATTGCACCAATAGTTCTAAAAAGTTGCTTTGAAAGGGGCTTTAAGGGCGGGATGGTAATTGCCCCAAAAGTTCCGGTTGCTTAAGGGCGCGCTGGTAATTGCACCAATAGTTCTAAAAAGTTGCTTTGAAAGGGGCTTTAAGGGCGGGATGGTAATTGCCCCAAAAGTTCCGGTTGCTTAAGGGCGCGCTGGTAATTGCACCAAAAGTTCCGCGTGTTCCGCTTTTAACAACAGCCGGTGGATCGAATCGGACGGTAGGGAGGGGTCGAGCACATGAATCCCATCTGAGCAAGAGCGCAGGCGCATTTTACCCATATATATATATATACACACACACACACACACATATATATATATATACACACACACACACACATATATATATATGCCCACGAGAGGGTGTCCTAGTGGTAAATCATTCCGCTCCAAAGCCAAGTGGTGCGGGGTTCGAGACCTATGGCCGCCGTGACTTGGTAATTATTGTGGAATTTGTTGTGGAATTATTTACCCTGGGGCTACATCTCCCCTCTCGGACTAACCCGGGGGCCGTTGGGGGCACGGCGGTCACCCCCCAGTTTGCATAGTCTCGACCGGGCTCTCGCCTTACCCTCCTAAAAAAGCCGAAGGCAAGGGGAGGGGGTTGGGGATTTTTCTGGGTTTTCAATATATATATATATATATATATATAGAGGAAACGGGAAATAGGGTGTCACAGGAGAGAATCTCTCCTGGGTCGGTCAAAAAAACTCCAACCTCCACATGTTTTTTGGAAGATCCGAGCCGTTCAACTCGATCTCCGCCCTCTAAAACACCTACCCACCAATTTTCAGCCCGATCCGAGGTGTTTTGCCCGTTCATCCACCCTTTGCAAAAGTTATGTTCATGCGAAACCCTTTAAATTTTGCAAAGGGTGGATGAATGGGCAAAACACCTCGGATCGGGCTGAAAATTGGTGGGTAGGTGTTTTAGAGGGCGGAGATCGAGATGAACGGCTCGGATATTCCAAAAAACATGTGGAGGTTGGAGTTTTTTTGACCGACCCAGGAGAGATTCTCTCCTGTGACACCCTATTTCCCGTTTCCTCATATATATATTACAAATAGACATATATGCAGACCGACAAATACTTATAAAAATAATTTACATACAGATATGGCTATAAATATATACACATGTATATCTTATAGGGGTACATGACATAGGCACGTAGACACGTATATATACAAACAACTATTCTCATCTACCCCAATGAACTCTGCATCTCGGGCTCTCTAATGCTAGGCTCTATCCTAAGGCTGGATACATACCCACCTTAGAAATAAATTACCTCTATGGAGCATTACACATACTATCCTTATGCACACCGCAATGTGGAGACCAGCATAAACCACCAAATGTAACGACACGTTCCTTAAGATACCCGGGAAGTACGAATTCGTCCCAGGTATTCCCAGAGCAGCGGGTGTTACGTATAAAGATAGAGAAGGAGAGAGTACCAACAGAATATACATGTCACTGTGCACGTGTTGGGAACTACAAGTAAAGCTCCACCACAGAATTAACACGAAGAACTTAAACAAAAGTACAAGTCCACACTTATTTTATAATTAATATGAAAGTACCTCTTTATTACATCATCTCAACACCATGTACAAAAGTGGAAAACATAGGAAATCCCAGAAAACCCACAAAAGAACAAAGGCCCATACCTGCTGCAACTCACTCTCTAACTACCCCTGAAAGTATAATTGTACAATATTGCTTTCTCTGGGCTCCATTTCTGAGTAGTCCACCGAGTTAAGCTCTACTCTGGATGTCCTGCTCCTAGGATTGGAAAAAGTAAAAGGGACACGTCAACGTGTGGCCCAGTAGGAAACCTTACTAAACGAGGTAGGACCCAGTTTTAGAACCGGACTACCTATCTAAAGGGTGGTCTACAGAAGTAAAGAGTCCAAAGAATATTCATAAAGTAACACATCACAACAAGCAAAAGCTGAAGGTAAAGCTGTGAAGCATATCAACACGGGTTTAACATGATTCATGTATTAAAGGAAATTATATTTGAGTTATCAATTGAAGTGTTCATGAGCCCGTGTAAATCATAGGACACTTAAGGAGCTGGACTTCACCCAGGGTGGGTAAAAAGTGGTACCCCAAACAGTGACACGAGCACCGTAGGGGCCTCTACGTAACTCCTTCTGTCGGGAGTGAGAAATCTCGGTTTTTCTGGAAAACGGAGCAAACCCTTCGTCGCCTAAATGGTGCAACACGAGTACACCATCTGGCCTATCTAACCCCGTCTACTCTCCCTGCCAGCTGTCGGGAGTGCGGATGAGAATCAAATCTGTGCCCACTCCTTAAAGCCTACTTTGTACACGTGCTCCCCCAAACCCATTTGCAAAGTCTCACCCATTTCTGAATGGATTGAGAACTTTAGACTCTTGCTCTCATCTCACTCTTAATTTCAATAATTCATGATACTTTCATTTTAGTGGCCTCAATACCACTTTCATATTTCATATTTCATTTTATCATATTGATTCGGGATATAAATTGCATATTTCCCCCTATTTCTGGCCATTTTATGTGTATATCATGTTAATTTTGGCTTAATACGGGCGTATTTGTGATATTGTGTAGTATTAACGCCTAATCTCTTTTTATACATAAAATGTGTGTTTTATGAACTAATTTTTGCTTCTCCTATTTTTTAAGTACTCCTGGAATTTTTCTAAATTTTCTAGAATTTTTCCAGAATTTTTGGGAATTTCCAGCTATTTTTGGAGATTTAATTGGAGCATGAGAAGCATTAAAAGGGTTTCTGGAGTTTTAAAACAAATAAATAAATAAATAAAAACCCGTGTTTGCGGGCCGGCCCGCTGGCCGGCCCGCTCCGCCGCAGCCGCCTGAATATTAAAAAAAAACAGAAGAAATGCGGGCCGGCCTAGCGCCGGCCCGCTCATTCGATTAAGAGGGCGGGGTCACGCGCTTTACGCGTGCCCCCGAATTCGGACTGCGGCCCGCTCCTTAGGAGCGGGCGGGGCTAAAGTGGGCCGGTTCTCTGACCCGGCCCCGCCCCAAATAGCGCAGGCGCGCACTTTATAAACAGCGGCGGGTCGGGCGCGATTTCGCCCGACCCGCAAGCCCATTTTGTGGCTAAATTGGGGCTTGTTGCGAATTTTGAACTTCTTCATCTTTTTTTCCTGTTTCTCTTGCTGTTTTTTTAGGGTTTGTGAGCTCTTGGAGGCCATGGGAGGAGCTTGAGGAAGCTTGGAGCTTGGAGGAGCACTTGGGAGAGGGGGATTTTCATCTTGGAGTGACACTTGGGTGAAATTTCTCCAACCTATTGAGTATTTGATTTAGATTTTTGTATTGTAATTGGATGATAGAATTTGAGTAAAATCTTCTCATTTTCATTATGAATTTCTGAATCTATCTTGTGTGATTGTGTTGTGCTTGTTGGTGTTGTTGGGTTGTGGTTTTCATCTCTAGCACAATTTCATTGTCTAATTTGTGTATGAAACCCTAGAACTTTGTTTATTGGAACCCTAAGGGGAAATCCAAGGAGAGGATAATCCTAGCGGACCCTCTCTAATGTGCTAAATTGATTATTACTCATGTGGGTTTCATTCATTACTTATTGCACCCTACACGTTCGATGAAATGCCACATCATCCGATTGATCGTCTCTTAGCCGGGAGATCAATTGAGTTATATTTGGGATGAATTCCCACGCCCACGGCCTCATTCACACACACACCACATGAGTCCTCCTTGTTACTTGCCGATTCGGCTCTCCACCCTTAGCCAACTTAGGTTAGAATTTTAATTTTCACCACACTCTTTCCACACTCATCCACCGTTAGCGAGGTGGTTGTTTCACGCTATTATTTTTCGTTATTGATCAAATTTTGTGAATATAGAACGACTTGTCCCTGTGATCCGACCCAGTACTCACCGGTTATTTTTATTGCATTGACACTCCTACGCTTGGGAGTGGAAGGCGTGCACTTGCGCATTTTCCGAGTCAACCAATTGGCGCCGTTGCCGGGGACAACGGTTTCTATTATTAGCATTTTTTGATTGATTTTGAAAGCTTTAGTGTGATACTTCTATCTCTTAGTGTGTGTCTTTCTATTTATTTATTTTCCACTTATTGAGTCTTTTGGTTGTTTTTTTTTCTTTTTCCTTGAATTTTTTTTAAAAAACATGGCATCATCTTCAGATTTTTCGAACATTGATTTGGAGGATATCCCACTTCCGCCATTCTTTCATGGCTCGGAGTGGGAGAACCCTCATTTGCATATTAAAAAATTTGAAGAGTGGATGTTTTCATATCTTGGTGGGAACATATATGATGATTGCATATACTTTAGATTTTTTTTCCTCTTCTTTACAAGATGATGCTAGATTGTTGTTTGATTCATTGTCTCTGGACTCACATTTTACTTGGTTGTCGTTTCAGGCTGAATTTCTCCGAGTGTTTTTACCTATCTTTTTGGAGCAGGTACAGGGGCGCCAGGCCATGGAGCAGCACATAGCGAGCTTTAGCCAGGCTGAATGGGAGGCCTACCATCAGGCTTGGCAGAGGTTCACTGATTTGGTGCTTGCGTGCCCACACCAGAGCTTTCACGAGGATCATCTTCTGCAGATCTTCTACATAGGGTTATCGCCATCTGGGCGGGATTTTGTGCAGATGAGTTGCGGTGGGGAGTTCTTTGATTATTCGACCGAGGATTCGTGGTGTTACCTGAGGGACCTTGCAGAGTGGGAGCAGACTGTGCCATCTGGAGAGCCATCACTTGGATATGAGGATGATGGCCAGTCCCAGTTTCCACTTCAGGATGCAGAGCAGCAGGTCCAGTACCAGCCTGAGGAGCCAGCTGAGGGCTCTTTCCCATGCGACCCTATGGAATACCAAGAAAAACCTGTGAAGAGTGTGCATTAGGGCCAAGTAGAGGAATTTGAGCATATATATTTTGAGGAGTCAGAGGAGATAGATGATGGAGTGCGTGTCGACCACGACGGTGACACGATGCATTTTCACTTTGAGGTTGAGGATGAAGCGGATGTGCATGATGGCCTAGAGCAGATTGAGAACACCATGGAGCCTGAGCCACAGTCTACTTCAGAGTTAGCCTCACAGGTCGAGGCGGTTGAGTACTTAGGGAGGACGACTGAGATGAACTATTTCTGAGATGACGAGGGTGATGCGTGCTTGGATTTGCCCGAGACGAGTCTACCTCCAGTCCTGTCACATATGTCACTTCCCTCGCCTCAAGGATGCGCACTTGCCAGTCATCGAGGAGGTTTGTCAGGAGCAGTTACCCATTGTGGGGAGTGCCGCAGAGATCGTTGATGTTGATATTGATGTCGAGGAAGAGGATAGCGACGGGGATTGCGAGATGGTATATATTGAGCCCGAGCTCCCTCTTACTCTAGTTTTCTCTCTGCAGCCACTTCCACCTCCTCCTGAGGCAGCGTTTCATGTCACACCTAGCGACATTTTTCAGGGAAGTTCCCACCATCTCATGCCTTGCATTTCTGAAGCCAAATTTTTACTTCCATATACATTTGCTTCATATCGTCGTCCAGTGCATTTACATTCTTTTATTTGTTTTGATGACCCGTTTTGGAATGCTTTTGCAGGGCATGAGGACATGACTTGGATTGATGCAGCTCGTCTCCCACATGATCCATATTATCCAAAGGGGACGATGGGAGTTGCATTGCTAGAATCCAAGGAGGCCTCTCTTTGATCTCTAAACTTGTCTTAATATCAGCTTTGAGTGCAATGAATGCAGCTCAACAAGTATTTATAGGATAGAGGAGAGAGAGAGAGAGAGAGAGAGAGACGTTTCAATTAAAGCTCCAACGGATCTATTCTGATCGCAACTAGTAGGTCAAAGAACAACCACCGACCGACTAGTTCATCAACTAGTCGGTCGGTCAATCAACGTAGACCGACTAATGAGTGAACAGGGAATAGGTCGAAGTTCAGACAAAAGGAACTAGTCGGTCCAAGAAGAATAGCTGACCGACTAGTTTCACAACTAGTCGGTCGGTTACTCAACTGAGACCGACTAAGAGATAAAAACTAAAGTCTGAGCACAAATTGATTTAGTCGGTCCAAGAACAAATGTTGACCGACTAGTTCACCAACTAGTCGGTCGCCAAATGTGCATAGACCGACTAACAATAAACAGTAAGTCAGGTGAAAATTTGCATGCACAGGAAAGCTAAACTAGTCGGTCCAAGAAGAAAAGTTGACCGACTAGTTCATCAACTAGTCGGTCGATCAATGAACACAGACCGACTAATTATAAACAGTAGCTCAGGCTCAAATTGGCATGTACAGAGAAAGCTCAACTAGTCGGTCTAAGAAGCATTACTGACCGACTAGTTCACAAACTAGTCGGTCGGTGAGTCAAACGTAGACCGACTAACTGTAAACAGTAAAGAGCTAGAAATTGAGAAGGCAAACTAGTCGGTCAAAGAAGGATTGCCGACCGACTAGATCACCATCTAGTCGGTTGGTTCTTCTTCTTGAACCAACTAACATGCACAAGAAGTCGCGAAACGAAGCGCGATGCTTCGGGAAAGTTAGTATGGACTTCTACTAAGATCCTATGTCTAAGATAGGAGTGTTATGAAGATTAAAACGTAACACCTACTCAAGGCTTAACATTCTACGAAAGAAGCTTAAAAGACTATAAATAAAACTTGACGATACCGTCTTCAAAAGCTTCAATCGAATCTTCATGACTTCTAAAATGGTCCAAAAGCTTCAACGAAGCTTTAGGCATACGATCACATGCTTTGAGAAGTCTCGAGACGTCACTTTGGATGTTCAAGTGAATTTGGCGACGATCTCCATAACTGCGCTCACAAATTGTTAGTTCACAATATATTTATGTTTGTTCATCATCCAAAACCAAATCCGGGGAGTCCAATATCCAACGGGGAGTCCAATATCCAACAAGAAGTGCGTTAGAGAAATTAAAAGGACCATTGTCATCTAAAGTAAACCTACAATAGTATACTTAATGGATGTACAAAAAGAACCCTTCCGATCGCTGGAAGAGGAGGAGGATATAACTGGTCCTAAAGTCCCTTATCTAAGTGCAATCAGGCACTCCTGGCTAACTGCACGCGTTCTGATATAGCTATTGCAGTAAACTCATTAGCCAGAGATAGTTGGCACCTAAAAAGGGCCATTAGACCGGCATTAAGCCTATGCGCTTCCTCCAAGGGCCGAAAGATTTGGATTTATAATATGAAGTATCATCCTCCAATCTTCATGCAAATGCAGGTTACAGGTCCAGTCCATATACTGAGAAATCACCGAATGGGTACCCACAATGGGATGGCCATCTAATGCAGATCTGCAAAGCAATCTATGAAGGCATCTTCATCCTATCATTCCGAGATCCTCACCACACCAATGGTGTATTTGAGGGCGCCTGCTGGTACATCACATCCCAGTGACGATTGGGATAGAGGCTAGTATTGTGGAGCTGACCACATAGTCTGAAGACCACATCAGAGGCAACGATACTTAGCACACCTCTCCAGGGTTTCTGGATTCAGCAGCTGCTTAATTGTGATAACTTTGTAATCTGTGTATATTTTCGGAATGTTGTAAATAGGAGTGATAAGATAAGCCTAAGAGATCTGAAAGCCTAAGAGCTTTTACAGATAAAGGTGAGTTGAGGGAATTTGTACTATTTTCCCTTAACTATGGTTTTTCCCAGTTGGTTTTCCATAGCCAAAGGTTTTAACGAGGCAAATCACATCAACTCTGGATCCTGAAGTATATACTCCTATGTGACGCTCAGAATCCAGAAGTATTCATGAGCAGAGTCACTTGTACAAATCAGTGGGAGTTAAAGAGCGTTTGCATTCTTTTTCGTTAACTATGGTTTCTCTCACATGGTTTTCTAAAGTTAAAAGTTTTAACGAGGCAAATCTCACCAACTCAGGATCCCGAAGTATCCACCTCATATGAGACTCTTCTATGCTCAGAATCCCGAAGTATTCACGAGCAGAGTCCACACATATGGCTGGATAACGGGGAGTGTTGTGAACGGTTATTAACCGGAGCTGGTTTAGATTCCGGGCTATCTTAGAGATAGGCCCATATCTATGTAGACCATATTTGTATTCTCTCCTATTGCCTATAAATAAAGAGCTGGGGATTCCTTCCCTAGGAGTTGATTCATAACACTTGGGATTTAGTTGAATTTTTTGAATTTTTTTAAAGTTTTACGCGTGTGGAAACGACGACCGGAATATGAAGAGAAGTTGAAGGGAAAAGATAAAAGAGGAGTTCTTGAAAGAATTGCAATTTTGACATCGTAGGGAGCTTATAGAAAAATTGTAGTGCAATGGATGCTGGGCGCCATGTGACACGGTACCGTACGGTGATGGCAGACACGTAATCATATCCAAAACACGGGGCTAATTCTCAACTCTCTCTCATCTCTTTCTCTCTCCAGAACAGCAGGACAGGAGACCACACCAGAGAGACGTTGTGGAGAGAGAGAGGAGAAAACGAGGGATAGGGAGGGAAAAAAAGTTAAGGGAGTCTGGTATCTGCTGGCTGTCTCCTGTCAGCATCAATGGCGTTTTCGCGCGGGGATTGAAACCCTAATTAGATCCAATCTCGATCTCTCGCATCCTTTGGCTTCTGTTTCGACTCCTCTCACACCTTTTAACGAATTTTTCTCCTAATTTCCCACAGATCTGAGTGCATCAGCTGATTCTTGGGGTTCCGTCTCATGGGAGCAGATTAATCGACGGGATCGAGAAGAAATTTATGGTAGTGGCGGAATTGCGTTCTAGGGTCTCCAAGCCCTAGAACAGTCGGAAAAAAAATTGTTTAAAGATCCGCACTTTCTCGGCAAAAATCGAAGAGATTGATGATGGATGACGCCTCGAAGTACGCGCACAGCCCGGCTCACCTCGCGGTTTTCCAGCGAGACCATTTGGCCCTCCGCCGCCTCGTGTCGACTCTCCCTCGCCTTCCAAAAGCTGGTGACGTCACCACCGAGGCCGAATCCGTCGCCGCTGAGCTGACTGCTGACGCTGTAGCCGCAGTCATTGACCGCCGCGACGTCCCCAACCGCGAGACACCCCTTCACCTCGCGGTCCGCTTGAGGGATCCGATCTCGGCTGAAATCTTGATGTCGGCTGGCGCTGATTGGTCTCTTCAGAACGCTCATGGCTGGTCTGCGCTCCAAGAAGCAGTCTGCATTCACGAGGAGTCTATAGCAACGATCATCGCCCGGCATTATCAGCCTCTCGCCTGGGCTAAATGGTGCAGGAGATTGCCTAGAATTGTGTCGTCCATTTCGAGAATCAGGGATTTTTACATGGAGATTACTTTTCATTTCGAGAGCTCGGTGATTCCGTTTATAGGAAGGATTGCGCCATCCGACACTTACAGGATTTGGAAGAGAGGGCCAAATTTGAGAGCGGATATGACGCTTGCTGGGTTTGATGGGTTCAGAATTCAGCGATCGGATCAGACATTTCTGTTTCTAGGGGAAGGAGTGGCTGCAGATTTGAATACGCCCGAATTGCCTTCTGGATCATTGATTGTTCTTGCGCATAAGGAAAAAGAGATTACTAATGCATTGGAAGGTGCTGGAGCACGGCCTACGGAGGCTGAGGTGGCCCATGAGGTGACATTGATGTCACAGACGAATATGTATAGGCCTGGGATTGATGTGACACAGGCCGAGTTGGTGCCACATTTGAATTGGCGGCGGCAGGAGAGGACGGAAATGGTCTGTAGTTGGAAGGCGAAGGTGTATGATATGTTGCATGTGATGGTGAGCGTGAAGTCAAGGAGGGTTCCCGGGGCGATGACGGATGAGGAGTTGTTTGCGGTTGATGGTGATGAGAGAATAGCCAATGGCTTGGACCAAGAAGAAGGGTTGGATGATGTGTTAACGGCAGACGAGAGGAAGCAGTTGGATTCTGCACTTAAGATGGGTAGTTTGGAGGGCTGCGATGAGGAGGTGAATGGTGGGTTCGATAGTGTGGATGGGTCAGAATCTAATGGTATGACGAAGGAGAAGAAAGGTTGGTTTGGCTGGAATAACAAGAAGGCTTCCAAGAGTAATGGGGAGGATGCCGAGGACCCAAAGATTGTTAAGAAGTCCTCAAAGTTGGGATCGGAGAATGGCAATGCAAAGTCTGAATCCGGTAGAGATGAAACAGGAGATGTTAATAAGGGGAAAGAGAAGAGCACTGGGAAGAAGAAGAAGAATGGAGTCACGGGTGATTCAAATAAGCTTGAAAGTGAGTACAGAAAGGGGCTGCGTCCCGTTTTGTGGTTAACGCCAGATTTCCCTTTGAAAACAGATGAGCTTCTTCCTTTACTTGATGTTTTGGCTAATAAAGTCAAGGCTGTGAGGAGGCTTAGAGAGCTGTTGACAACTAAGCTACCTCAAGGCACATTTCCTGTTAAGGTAATTACATGTTGGTCTTCTATCAGTGTGGAATTGTTTTTCATTGCTTCATGCTCTTTTCCTCTTTGATCTTATACTCTCTAAAATATAATACATTGCTTCATGGTTAAATTGTTTAATTTTACCAAAATTATTAGGATCGATTCTTCAGCCAATAGTTAAATGAAACCTCAAATTTTTTGTTTCGCAGGACATGTCGACTTCAACGACCTTATGTTTGTGGGCAGTTTTGAATATGAGAAATGAAAATATGTTAGTATACGTTGATTTTTAATTTTCCAACAAGGATATAATAATAGTAAGGAAGATATGTTGATATAAAATTTATGATGTATATAGGAGCTAAGAAGATAAATTTGTCGTTGTTGGGGAAATAAATCCTCCAACCTACCGAGTATCTGCTACATTGCAAGAACACTTCTCCTGTGAAACCATGTCTTGTAGGACCCATGTCAGATATGCATGTCGGACATACTCATCCTATGTATTTTTAAGAATTAACTGGGCATTACTATGTCAATTCCATGTTAGCACAGCTGAGTTCAATCAATAAAGAGGATCCGATAATTGCACAAGTCAACCTTTGCAAAAATGCAAAATTTGTCACAAATAAATGATTATATGAAAGTAATGTATATGTGTATCGCTTGATCCTATTTAATTCATATGGTTATGTTTCTAACTATGGTCATGATTTACTCGAAATCTGGCATCTCCCAGACATGATGAAAGGCAGTGCAACCAAAGATACCATACTAAACTAGAAGTTCCTTTGCCTGGAGTGTCTACATAAACCCAAGCTTTCTAGAACTATGATAGGATTTTAATGGGGTTTTGATGATAAAAATAGGATTTTTAGGGTTTTCTAGTGTTTGGATGGATAAAGATGGGATTTTTGGTGGAAAGGTGGGGGGTTTAAAGGGAAGATGTGAGTTTTAGGGCTAGAGAGAGAAGATTTTGGGAGAAGGGGCTGTTTTTATTGATAATACCTGAAAATAAACGGGATACAAGATGGTTGGCCACAATTCTAGAGGTGGACCGCTCTCCCAAGCCGCCGATTCGAGAAGGGTCCGCGCTCTCCGATGAAAAGATGGTTTAATTGCATCTTAAAGAAGTTCTCTTCACAATAATCAAGCATGACCATCCTTAATCCACTAGCCCACTATAAATAATAAACTGAAAATAACAAATTACAAAAAAGATCCTCTGAAATTGAAATTACGAAAAATACCCTAGAAATCCGAAAATTACAAAAAACGTCCCTAACAGGTCAAAACTGCAAATCTGAAAATTTGTGATCCCATCATTACTCCGTCTCTGAAAAAACCACTTTGTTCTCAAGGTGGTGCATAAAATCCATGGGCAACGCTGCTCTAGGTGGTTCATCGGGGTCCTCCTTTCGCTGACAGGCTACGAAAAGTAGAGCCACTCCAAGTTCCGCTAGACATACTCTCCGCAGAAAGGTAATCCTCAATCAACTGCACCGGATCCATGGTCTCCATCAGTCCTCTAGGTCTCTGCGTGCGGAGCTCGACGCGAATAGTCTGTTTGAGCCTCTTCATGAAGCTTTCCTCCAAAGTCTCCTCTGATATTACCATCGCTTGCCTCAATAGTGTCTCGAACTTTTCTCTATATTCACCAACAGATCCATCCTGCTTGAGTGCCAATAGCTGCTCCTGTAAATATTCTTCCTGTGCATCTCGAAATTTCTCCACCAAGCAGTCCTTGAGCTCTATTAACGAGCGTATATATTGCCTCTGCTTCCTCCACTGGAACCAAGAGAGTGCCTCTCCTTTGAAACAGACGCCATCCACCTCCAGTTTCTGCCTCTCCGTCAGACGTGACACCGAAAAGAATCTCTCAGCTCGATAGATCCAGCCATCCGGATCATTCCTCCTCGGATAACGGACTTTTCAGTTTTCTCACTTTGCACATAGCTCCAAACCGCTCATGGTCCACTCGTCCTCCTACATGTCGATAATAAGGGCATGTCGATAATAAGGGGAGTGTAATAATTGGTGTGTGGTATCTCTATGCGTCGCACATAGCCCCTCATATGGATATCGCCTTTATCGCCATTGCCTCCCCAATCATGCTCATCCCAAGTATAGCCATCAATATTCTTCTCCAAGCTTGTATTCTTGTCATAATCGGCCTGAGACTCCTCGCAGTCTAGAAGTACTCGGCGTTGTCGCCTCTCTGCCGCGTACCGACGCCTACGAAGTCTTGAGACCTCCTCCATGTTATCCTCAGGTCCCGAAAGAAGCCCAAATTTTTTGTCGAAGTCTCAGCGGGCTCCCCGCAAGTCCCGAGATTCCGAGTCACCATTCCAAGGTTCGACGCGTCTTTGGCGGGCACTGCAAGGCGCTGGCGGGCCTTCAGTGGCTTGTCGGCTCTGCAGGTCCACTGCAGAGGCATGTAGTGGCCATGCAGGCTCACTGCAGGGGCAGGACCCTGCTGGCCCTGCAGGGGGTCGCGGAACCCCCCATGAGCACGTCTAGGGTTTTCCCGATTCGTGGGATTTTCTTCTGCTCTGTCGGATCCTTCCTCCACATCAGATAGAAAGTCTTATTTGAACTCTTCTTCCTTCTCTTTATTTTTCGTCAAAGTTGCCGTCGTTTGCCCTAGATTTGAATTTAAACCCAAATCTAAATTTTTCCACAAAGTTATCACCTTTAAATCTGTGAATTGTTGCATCATGGTTTGCATAAAGGTTTCAAATTTTGCATCCATCCGTACCTCAAGCCCTTTCATTGACGCCGTGACCTTGAGATCATTTATAGACTTCTTCAGATCTTTAATTTCGCCATCGAATCTTTTTTCCAAAGCTTCAATCTTTTTTGTTGTAGCCGCCTTCATAGATGCCAAGATCGTCGCTTTGATACCACTTAATATGATTTTATGGTGTTTTGATGATAAAAGTAGGATTTTTAGGGGTTTTCTAGGATTTGGTTGGATAAAGATGTGATTTTCGTTGGAAAGGTAGGGGTTTTAGATGGAAGATGTGAGGGTTAGGGCTAGAAAGAGAAGATTTTTGAGAAAAAGAGGATGTTTTTATTGATAATACCTGAAAATAAAGGGGATATAAGATGGTTGGTCACAATTCTAGAGGTGAACCGCTCTCCCAAGCATTCGATTCGAGAGGGGGGCCACGCTCTCCAATGAAAAGAAGGATAATCTCGTCTTAAATAAGTTTTCTTCACAATAATCAAGCATGACCATCCCTAACATCTCTAGCCCCCTATAAATAATAAATTGAAAATAACAAATTGCAAAAAGACCTTCTAAAACTGAAACTTACGAAGAAGGCCCTAGAAATCCGAAAATTACAAAAAACGCCTCTAAAGGGGCCAAAACTGCAAATCTGAAAATTTGCGATTCCATCAAACTGGCTCTAGCAACTTCAGGTTGCTTGTTTGTTCTAATCACACGTTACACTTTGTTTTGGAACTTTGGGCAGACTAAAGCATACCTGCATTATTCCAGGCGCTTGAAAGTTTTATAAATGTGTGAAAACCCTCATTGACTGAATCATGGTCATCCAAACGCCACATTTCATAAGAGATAGCCACAACACCAGTATTTTCCGTGCTTAATATTCTGCATCACCTTGGATAAGCCACCGATAGAATGGTTTCCAAACAATAGGCATAGCCGGGCCTTTAACTTCGGGACTTCCCTTAACCCTTCCTCACTGGGCATTCCTATAGGGATCAGTTGAAATATATTGAACTGTTTCCGAATTCAGATTATGCATGAACCAAACATATCTATAGGCCAGTCCTCCTGTGAATGGCTATTAGTACTAAGGCATATACTTTGTCGTCAGCAGAAATTCTGATCAATTAGGGTAATATGTTATGAAATGACTTATTCTTCTCCATTTCAAGTGGACCATATATGTGCACTTACAATTCTCGTTAAAGAGATATCTCGGCTCTCTCTCTCGTTTGCATCAGAAGTCATATTCTGCATCAACTTTGTTGAGACTCGCCCTTTTATTTCAGTGCTTGTCATGACCATATTCAGTATTCAATGCATTTTCTATCTTGTTCTCTAGATTTTGTAACCCAAAATTTTATTGTGTATGAACTTTGATGGGTTTCAATGTACTGATAAATTATCACACATTGTTGGGTCATTCACTTGTTTGCAACACCCACTTACTTTAGAATGATAAGATTTGCATAATTTGAAGCAAGAACATGACCTGGTTATCCACGTTATCCCCATTTCTGGGATCAGATCATACCTGGCCTCACCAACTAATTAGTGTTGTGTTTTGGGATGCCCTTGGTGATCGTGTATTTTGACTTCAGGCATATTATATCTTTTCTTTGTGAACTCCACTCTTCTTCTGCGTTGCTTTCTCCATCCACATGCATTCCTCCGGGAACACTGTTGTAGGCCAGTAGTAAAAAATTGTGGTAATTATTCTGGGTGTTTCAATCAGCAAGAGATATGCTTCTACCCTCAACCTTTGAGCATATGATGACTAGAGTTCACGCCTAGCCTTTTGGCATATTTTTCAGTTAAGCTGGGTAGAAATGGATAAACACCCATTTAAGTGTATTCAGTATAGTCAGTTAATAGTTTGTCAAAACTAAAGACAGTGCATAGTAAAGATATATTACTAGGCTTGGCTACCTAAAGGTCTCACATTAATAACCTGACAGCGGCAGAAATTTCCTTTCACAAATACCTAGTCCAACTAAAGTCTTTTCTTTACTCCATCTAAATTCAGTTACTTTAGTTGTTTGTAATCATGTATGATGCTTTACAATTATTTGCTGCTGTTCATGATGAACATGTACATTATGGTTGTATATTAAAAATTCCAATAGTAGCTTCTTCGCTGTCATAAGACTCATAACCCTAACTGTTAAGCTTATTTTTAGGAATTTAGGATTTGTCCAATAGATCCCTCTTTGACATCTACCCGCAAGTGTCAGCATTATCAAATTAGAACTGAAATCTGTTATTGACCTATCAGTACAACCCATCACTCTCCTTATTGGGACCTTCTTAGTCCTGTGCTCTTGTACAGTCTCAGATCCCTGCCTTTACATATATTCAAGTGTAAACTCCTATAACCCGCTCCAATGCATTTATTTTGGAACCTTTTCATGTATGCATCGCATGTTTCCTCTGTTATGTCACCATGCAATAGTGATATTTCTTTGAACTATCGTGTTGTTAAACATTCCAGCAGTTAAAGGTATAATGAGTTAGCAGCCTTGTTGCAGACCGATAAATATTCGAACATAACAACACCCTAAAGCACACCACACCATTCATTCTATTCTCAGCTTATTATTTGGTATAATAGTTCTTTCAGTAAAATAAAACCTGATCTCGCTCTTGCAGTCACTTTTAAGGATTCATTCTTGACTATTACAGCACAAATCTATACAAGTTATTGTTCTTGCTAATCTCCTGCATTTAATTTTGTTAGACAAGCCTGTGACCGCGTACTGTCATAGTCAATAAGTTACATCATACTGATCCTCCCAGGACTGAATTCTGGTCTCCTTGTTGCTGGCACATCACCTTTACTACAATACCAAGCACCTCCTAGTTAAAGGCCCTTGGTTCTGAAGTTGAAACCATTAGTCCCTCTGCAGGTGTAACTGCACGTGGTTATTTTCTAGCATTGCACTTTTTGTTGGTCCCACCAAGAGAAGTTAGCAAAAAAGGAGGAGGAAAAGTGGCGAGGAGTGGCTGACCGGCTTCATGGTTGGACTCCCCCTCTTCCTATAGATATGCATATATTGGTCATAACCTGTGACCATAGATCACATGGCAGTCAAAATATTCTCTTAAAAATTTCAACCATTCAAAATTTCCTCTCCACAAAAAAATGCAGCCTCTTCAAAATCACCCCAAAAATTTTTGAGCCACCTTCAGAATATTTCACCCAACAAAATTTTTTAACCACATTCAAAATAAAATTTAGTTTCCACCATAGAATTTAGTTTCCTCCAAAAAGTTTAGATCCCCAAAGTTTAGTTTCCTCAGATTTAGTTCATCTCAAAATTTAAAATTTTTCATGTTTAGTTCCTCCCAAGATTTTTTATTAAAATTTAGTCTCTTAAAGAATTTAGTTTTCACAAAAATTTTAGTTACCCCTAAAATTTCGTTTCGCCAGATTTAGTTCCATCAAGGTTTAGTTACTTCCAAAATTTTAGGATTCTCCTAAAATTTTCACACCAAACTTTTCCCAAACTCTCGTCATATGCATTGATTTATCAAGATTCAATCTCAACCGTCCTTCTACCCACCCTTTTGTCCTAGCATCAACCCCTTCAAAAACATCCATCAATTGTATTGTATATATTGTGGTGACTATTCTGTCTTCTTTAATGCATAATTTTTTGGTCCTCTTTTTGTACTACACGAGTGTTGTTAGCTATTCCATCACAATGCTTCCTGGTTGTTTGGTTCCCTTTTCCACTCAAAGTTGTGTTTGTACACTTACATAGTTGCTGATTGCGTTGGCAAACTTTGTTAAGCTCCAAGAGCACTTTGTTAACTCTAGTACTCAAGTGAGGCTCTCTTCATTATAGAAAAATGAACGTGCGATGCACTTGGATGAATGAAAAAATTTTGTTTGAAAAGTTTTCACTCTAATAAAATAGTAAGTAATATATTTTTGTACAGTCTTTTTATCATTTGTAATTTTTTTGTTATATTATTATAATTATTGAGGGATGATAGATAATTAAAATGTACAGTGAAAACGAACACAGGAATTTGAAGCTTGATGAAGATATGGCAATTTCTGTTTAGAAATGGAAAACTGACTAATGAAAAATTAACATTAGAATAGTTCGCTCGAGAGATGTAATGACAATACTTCCTTGTAGAATTTAAATAGAACAATTCAATAGAATATTTACTAATTACATGTCAACATGATAGCTTTACAAAAATCGATTCACGAGCTTGGCGACATGTATGAGCTGACAGAACTTCTTTCAAATGTCATGCAATTGGAGTCATGATGGAATAAACTGTTGGGAATAAGGATTGTAGCCACCCTAGTGGCAATTTTGTAATTCTGGAGCCCGGAGTGCAATTTTGTAATTTGGTGCACAAGGGGCAATTTAGAAAATAGGGTCTAACCAATACTATAAATATGAGGGAATGTGTTAGCCTTAGGGTATGAAGAAAATGGATAAGAAAAGTAGAGTTTAGAATTATGAGTTTAGGAGGAGAAAATTAGTCTAGATTCTGTGCGAGTGGTCCTCCTCTCGAATTGAGGCCACTATATTTTATTTTCCCGTTTATTAAAAGAAATCCCACTTCTATCCCACCATCTTTTTCATCAAGTGGTATCAGAGCTCAGATTCTCATTAATGAGACCAAGAAGATCCGAAGTGTGGCAAGACGAACAGGCGCTAGCGATCTTGGAGATGATGCGTTCCATTCGAGCATCGTTAAATGAGATGTCGGAGCATTGCCGCCGTCCAACGAAGATTTTGATGCCAGAGAAATCTGTGAAGCAACTCTTTCCGAAGTTGAGGGAAGTCCTGGAGGAAGAAGAGGCTGAGGAAGCGGTGGATGAGGCAAGAAAAATTGTGGAACTTCCTGATTTGAAGGAGACAGAGAAAAATGACGAAGATCTGAAGCTTACAGACTCCGGCGACTCAGATCTGATGCCGACGAGGGTCGGTAGAAGTCAGGCGACCCCTCTGGGGGGCGCATCATCTCCGACGAGCCCCAGGGGTCGCCACAAGTCAGGCGACCCCTCTGGGGGCCGCGGCAACTCCGACGAGCTATCAGGGGGCCGTTGCGAACCGGTCGAGCCCCCAGAGGGCCGAAGCAACTCCGGCGAGCCCCTGGGGGCATCGGCAACGTGATCGAACCCCCGAAAGCGAACCGCGAGATGCGTCGTCGGCGGTGCCCCCGGCGGTGCCCCGGCAAGATCGTGGACCACCACCGCCACCGGGATCTTCGTCTTGATCGGGCGAACCCAGGGGACCCACCATTGCCATCGTCAGACATTGGAGCCATCGGAAAACCCAACGGAAGATAGCGGAGAGGGTTTACGAGCGTCGCCGGCATCATTGAAATTTCAGATCGCACACACCTCCTTCAGATGCGCCTGGAGGAGACGAGCGCACGGGAACAATGATCGTCGGTGGAATCGCCGGAAAAAGCGGTCGGCGCTGGTGAGCCGCCACTGTAGCAGTGGCGGCTCGATCCAGCCGACTCGAAGCCGCAGCCGACGGCTTGAGCCGACTACGATTCTGGGGATTTCTGGGCGAATTTCGACGAATTTTCTGCGCCGTTTTCGATTTTTGACGATTCCGGCCCGTTTGGAGTCTAAATTCAGAACGGAAAGAGCCAAGACATAGAAGACTTAGCGACAGACACTCTCCCACCCTGCAACAATAGTTCGAGTGGGGCGGAGCTCGTGGGTGGCCGTTCGATCCATGAGGAGGCGAGGAGACATGCTCCAACACTCGAAAAAAGTGCACTCGTGGACATCATGCACCACCTTGAGGACAAGTTAGTTTTTCGGGGGCGGGTAGCGTTGGGAATACAGATTGTTGCCACCCTAGTGGTAATTTTGTAATTCTGGTGCCCGTAGGACAATTTTGTAATTTGGTGCCTGATGGGCAATTTTGTAAATAAGGTCCAACCAACCCTATAAATATGAGGGAATGAGTTCGTCTTAGGGTATGAAGAAAATGTATAAGAAAAGTAGAGTTTAGAATTAGGAGTTTAGGAGTAGAAAATTAGTCTAGATTCTGGAAAAGCGGTCCTCCTCTCGAATTGAGGCCCCTATCTTGTATTTTCCCGTTTATTAATAGCAATCCCCCTTCTATCACATCATCTTTCTGATCATAAACTTTGTTAGCTTAGATTAACCGTCAATGTATTTTTTGAGTAATATATAAACAAAATACAATGCACGAAAATATATGAATTTATGCGAATATATGAACAAAATTAATTATCGATGTTATGAAGTTGGACGGTTTTTTCTATACAAAGATCAAATGAAGAGTTGTTAGGAAACACATGTTCTAAAATCTTATTGTTTTGTAAATAGAAATATCTAAACCTAAATGACATCAACATGTTATAAGCATTGCATATTTGATCATGTGTAGTAGATGAGCCTCTATTATCACATTTTACTATCATGTATGAGGTTCTTCTAGCCCCATTATCCTCGTAATAATGATGACATGATACATTCAATTAATGAACGTAATTGGACCTTTAGTAGTGGTTTTGAGTCCAATAAAACATAATTTAGTTTTAAAATGCATTTGAAAGACCTTTTTACCGAAAATATAATAATAATAAAATTGTGTAACAAAATGGAACAAACCATTGATCACGAAGTAACAATGGACTTGACCTGAGATAGTGATGGTCTACAAAGTCCTAGTTGTTTTCTAGACAGCTTAGTTTTTTACATACTTCAACCATCCTTACAAGTGCGAGCGAACATATTAATATAAAAATCAACAAATGATTGACCAATTTTTTGGAAACAAAGTGGACACAACTACAAAAAAATTCCCGTAAAATCTTACCAGTCCCAGGGGAACTCCCATATATCATCTACTAAAAGTTTCAACTATAAACTACCTTGTTGGGAATAATACAAAAGCGTGCAATAGACAATGAAACGTGAAGAGAAAATCCGATACATATCTTGCCGATGCCATGGAAGGAAGCACATCATTTTTATAATGAGCTTATGGCATTTTGAATATGAAGAGGAAATTATTCTCATTCAGAAAAATCAATAAATACATATGAATTAAGATCATAACCATCTTAACAATTTAGGCAGCAAAAAGGTTGAAGGAAAAGAAAAGTTGCGATGAGTGGATGAACGAGCAAAATATGTAAAGTTCATAAGATATTTTTGGTGTTTTGTGGGTTTAGAATTTGAATATCAAAGCGAATGGTTTCGATCATCCAAAAAATAACCAATTGGAATTTTTAATGGTAACAGAGTAAGAATTTTCTCATTGGCTAGCTGGCTTATATGTTCCTAAACAGTTTGATCGTCTAGAAAGAGTGGATGTCTAGAAAAAGTGGAGGTTGGACTTTTAACGATAGCCGATGATGAATTTTTTATGGCTAGCTGACCCACATAAAGGAATATATTGGTGGCTAGCAAATGAGGAAATCACTCATTGACTAACGTTAAAAGGTCAATCTTTATTATTTTTGGATGATCGAAACCGTTTATTTTGATCTTTATATTTTAAAACCATAAAACCGTTCAATTTAATCTTCATATCCTAAAACCTCAATACACTAAATATATAGTGAATTAATAGCAATTTTGCTCGTTCATTTAATCGTTGTAAAAAGTTTTATTATTGTGAAACCGTTAAAGTTGTGATGAGTGGACAAACAAGCAAAACATTTAGGGTTCACAAGATATTTGGTGTTTTAGAATATGAAGATCAAAATGAACCTTCCGATCGCCCAAAAAATAGAGATCCGACCTTTTAATACCATCGTATGGGTGTTTGAATGGTTCCTAAAGGAACATGTAAGTTAGCTAGTCAAGGAGGAAACCCTTCTTTGGTTACCATTAAAATGTCAAATCTCTGCTTTTTTGAGCAATCAGAACCACTCATTTTGATTTCATGTTCTAAAATCTCATAACACCAAATATCTTATGAACATTAGGGGTTTTGCTCGTTTATTTAGTTGTTGCAAAAAGTTATATTACCTCTAAACCATTAAAGTCGAGATAAGCAGATGAACAAGCAAACCTATTAGGGTTCACAAGATGTTTGGTATTTTGGGGTTTTTGAATATGAAGATCAATGTGATCGATTCCGATCAGCCAAAAAAGTAAAGATTTCAACTTTTTAAAGGTAGTCAATGCCATATTTCCTCCTTGGCTAGCTGACCTTCATATTCCTCTAATACTATTCTGTTGTCAACACGTAGGTCGTGCATTCTTAATCTGTTGCAAATGGGTTTGGATCCCTTTGCTGCTTGAGCCTGAAATCAAATTGTTGCATTCTCTCAACTTTTTGCTGATGTATGGAAATTGGCTGCAGCAAGAATTATGTTGTACTGAAGCTTTGTTCACTATCCATCTTTATAGATAGCCATTCCCGTTGTTCCTACCATCCGGGTGCTTGTTACCTTCACAAAATTTGAAGAGCTTCAGCCAGTAGACGAGTTCTCAACTCCGTTATCAAGTCCGACCCATTTCCAGGAGAGTAAAGCAAAAGAGTCCGAATCGTCAGGTTCATGGTACTCATGGGTGAGGGGAAGCCGTGGAGGGCAGTCTGGCGATAGCCAGGAATTCAAAACATCTAAAGACGAGGCCGATCCTTTCCACATACCAACAGGCTACACCTGGGTCGATGCCACTGAAAAGAAGAGACGGATGAAGGCGAAGAAAGCCAAGGGCAAGCGAGGTACAAGTAAGAAGCAAACATCGAGAAGTGCAGAAGGCCCGCAGCTGATGGATGGCTTTGAGGACTAAAAGATTAACACTGTAAGTTATTTGTAATGCGATCGAGACCCATGTGTAAGACTGGGTTCAACACAGGATTCTTATGTATTTTTAGGGGCATCCTGATGATTTGTAGCTTCCGCTGAAAAAAATACGTGTACGTACGTTGTTGTATTGCTGATGCCACGGCATTTGAAATTGAGTTTATTTGTTGTGCATTATGTTCTATGGGATTAAACAAACATCATATGCTAGTCTTTTGTTTTATTTTAGTTTGAAGCTTGTTCTTTTCCCCATTGTTGATGTAGAGATGTTTGTACCTTAAGAAAAAGGAAGAATGGGGGGGTGCAAAGAACAAATACTGTAATGTTATTGGAAATGGAACTGATATTCTTCCCCTCATTTATGATATATGTATTTTTTTTTAAATTGTGTTTCATATTCTTGGGGATCCTCAAGTGTGAGGTTTTCTTGACTGTTCTGGGAAAAAAGAGGGCAATGGTTAATGAAGCAACCGATGGTATTTTTGTTGGCTGTAGAAATAATCTTAATTACAATTTTGGACAGTATTGTATTGATCATTTTCGCCTATTCAGTTCAAGTTAGTAGTTGCATAATGATATTAAGAAATGTATAGAAATTATTGGAATATTTTCTTAATCTTAGTAAAAAGTGGAATATATATGAAATCCAATACTTTTTACTTGCTTTTCGTTTATCTGATTTTGCATATTCAAACAAAATAAATATAAAAAAACAGAGAAAGGTTAAAAATTCGAAAACTTGTTTCAGAAAAGTTTAACATTTAGCTTAGTTTATAGATGATACATAAAAATAAGCGAATCCAGTTATATACTATTCTGTGTGATGCTCGTTTTCACGGAGAACACATTTATTGATTAAAAAGATATCGAGGATCTAAATTAGTGACGGATTACATTTTGAATACATCTGCGAAATAGCTATGCATTAAAGAATTTTTCCTCCTATTTTTTCATCTAATTAAAAAAAAGATAATAGAGAATATCGTGTGGCTATTGGCTACTACCAATTTATAATTAATTCAAAACTGTTATAAACGGGCTTTTGGAGGCCCAATCCGTTAGTGGGTATCCACCCATTATGTAACCATATTACTATAAATACAGGGCTACGAGGTTCCGTAGCCGCCATGGTTTACAACACGTTATCAGCACGCTCGAGGCTGAGCCGAACCACTGCCGACGGACGAACGCGACGCAAACGGGTTTCCTTCACCGAACGTCGCTAGATCCGACGGCTATGATCTAGAGGTAATTTTCTCCCTAGATCTAAACTTTTATGCGCATACGATTAGATCTACATGCTTAGATCTATTTTTGATTAATTTAGATCGAAGTTTTAACTTAGATCTACATGCTAAATCAATTTTTCAATGATAACTCGACGTTTTTATCAACAAAAATCAAATTTTTATGATGAAAAACGTTGTTTTGAAGACTAAAAATAGTTCTTTTTAAATAAAAATCCTATTTTTATGATCTTCTTCCCCAAATCTTGAAACCCTAGATGGGATTTTTCGTCGCTACGCGACCGGAAGCCGCCACGCGAATCCCCCCCCCCCCCCCCGGATTCACGCCGTCTCCGCCGCCTGAAGCGGGGGCACCCACCCGCCGCTCGAAGCGGCTGGCGGAACCGCCGCCAGAAGCGGCGCCCCCCCCCCCCCGCCCGCCGCTCGAAGCGGCTGGCGGAACCGCCGCCAGAAGCGGCGCCCCCCCCGCCCGCCGCTCGAACGACGGGCGGAACCGCCGCCATAAGCGGCGGCCCCCCTGCCGCCATGGCCCCCCGCCGCCCGCGCGGCGGGCGGAACCGCCGCCCGAAGCGGCGGCCCCCCGCCGACCGGGCGGCGGGCGAAACCGCCGCCCGAAGCGGCGCCCCCCCCCCCCCCCCCCCCGCCGCCCGAGCGGCGGGCGGAACCGCCGCCCGAAGCGGCGCCCCCCCCCCCCCCCCCCCCCCCCCCCCCCCCCGCCGCCCGAAGCGGCGCCCCCCCCGGCCCGAGCGGCGGGCGGAACCGCCGCCTGAAGCAGCGCCCCCCCCCACCGCCCGAGCGGCGGCCACCCCCGCCGCTCTGAGCGGCGGCGCGCTATCCACCGCCGCCTGCAGCAGCGGGCCCTCCCGCAGTCGCCAGCAGCGGCGAGCGGGCCCCGCCGCCTGCAGCGGCGCCCCCCGTGTGCGTGTGTCCGAAAACTTAGCCGCCGGACGCGGCCACACACACGCCCGAAACCATAATTTTGGGTGCACGGGATTGCACGGCAAATCGGACCAAAAACCCTAACTAGGGTTTGACCCCAAAAACTTTTCTAATTTCAAAATTATTTTTCAGATTTAAATTACGATTTCTTTTTTCGTTAAAATCTGGACAAATTACATGCTTCTAATACATCACACTTTATTCGGATTATCTGATTATTACACGTTTAATAATTAGGAAGATCCTGCGACCGCTCTGCCGTTAGTTAACTAACCTAACGGTGTATGACGTTGCCCAGTGGTCCAATAATTATTAAACGAAAAATTTTCATTTCCATTATAAAATTTCTGTGATGATTAAATGCATGTGCAGAAAATTATATGCCTGCTGCATATTTAATGATCCTGTGATATACATTTTTTATTGAGCATATCTTTTAGCATACAAGCTTCATTTTATATGTATATAAATCATTAATTGTTGCTTTTTGCACTCTTATATGATCATCACTTACTCATACTCATGCCCATGATATGACGATATTCTATGACAACAAACCAATAATGGTTTCAAAAAAGTTTAATATCATATCCTATTTGACAAAATGAACCAGGAGTTCAAAATCAAACTGAACCTGAAGTTCAAAATCAAATCAAAAGTCAACACCCTTTCACCCTAATAAATATTAACAAATACTATGGATTATACGAAAACCATTTATGCGATTTCTTTTAGAGATACGCATTTTGCGGTAAAATAGATCTCTCAGACCTATGGTTTGTAAAAACCAATATTGACACCAGCAGTTGTCATAACACTGCTAAACTCTTTTATATTAATCTCACTCTACAAGGTATGATTCTTGAATCTAGCCTTATTTTTTAAGCGTACGCCCGAAGTCGTAGCTTAGTGAGAAATTATAAACTTCGTAGCCACGTATGTGTTTCCCCTTGAGCATGAATCTATATCCACACAATACTTGAATGACTCAATAAAAATGGCATGTAGACCATACTTGAGTTTTCAAATAGACTTTTAAAAGTCTCTCATAAATTAGAAAGTGGAAATATAGAGACTAACTCATTTCCCTTGTATGTGTCTACTTCGTAAGACCAATATTCATTCTCCCTTATAAATGACAATAAGGAAGACTGAAAACAGGGGAAGTCTTGAACAAAATGAGAAAGGGAAGATATGATGTACCTCGATATGGAGTATGCAATGGCAAACCAATATCAGACCAGAAGTTCTGACAAGACCCATAATGCTTTTTGCAACATAAATGGGCATTAACTTATGCCATATAAAATATATACATATCTAGTCTAAACGACGAAAGTCAATTGACCTTATGTATATTTACCTACTCCCCGAGGATAAATAAACTTTGAAAATAAATTTGATCTGTTTTCATAATATGAGTCTAAAATGAGCACAATTGTGGACGTATACTTTATAGAACACACATCATACTATGAAACTTGTTGCTCTAACATAATTATTAGTAGTATTCTCTTGCAGTATATATGTGCTTTTCACACATTTTATTTTACTGTAAATGATTTGCCATCCTGAATACTCCTAAAATAAGGATGCCATGTACTCTCTGAAACTTATAAAGTTTCAAAGGATATTCGTCAAAATGAAATCACTAATGACTCAAGAAACCAATAAGCCTGAAGCTTTATCCAACTATGATCCGCATAATAGTCATTGTGAAGATGTAATCCTTCACAGTTTGAATAGAGTTCACCTATTACCGGACACAATTAACTTGAGCATTTTAATAGACGTTCAAAAGTCCCACATAAATTCGAACAGAGGAATTAATTTGGAACACCAGAAGTGTCCAGAATCGACCAACTTTAGATCGATGTCACCCTGGATTGATGATGCAAGACATCATTACAAGACGAACCCGAAGATTCTTCAAAATAAGGTGAAACTCTCATTATCCCATTCAAAAGGAAAAAATGATTACGAGATCATCTCCATTCACGTGGACCTTGACTCTCCACACTTCCTCAAACGAATTTAAGATGATATACTATCATTAGAAGAATGAGACCTTTAGGCCTCTTGAGAGTATTTGAGGGATAAAAGTGGACTCACACACTCCCTACATATGGCTGATGATGTACCTTAGAGTACTCATCTATATATCCTCTTAAAATGGTCATAATCAGAACCTTGTTATCCAACCACAGTCCAGATTATTATTAATCACAACGGACATACTACCTTACTGGGATATTGGTTGGGCTTTTACTTACCCTCATACCACCCTCAAAAATGCCGCAGTGGAACTTATTCATCGGGACTAACCATCCTAGATGAATATATTCCGAGATCCCCAAACGGGGGAGGCATTAGAGCACATCTTATAGATGGAGCCTTGACGGTTCATATCTCTAGTTCTATGCTCAACTTCATTGAAGTCGAGCTTATTGCGGATTTCTGGGATAACACTGGGAAATCAATTATATTTAACAACTGGAAGAAAATTGAACACCCTGAAGCTTTGTGTTCACACCCAGAAATGGGTTATATGTAAATCATTAAAATGATTTAAACGGATTACTTGTCCACTAGAAATCCAGTTGTATGTGACCATGTGGGGACATGCAAATCATCAGAACGCCTCCTTAGAAACTATTTATATGAGCCTGATCACCTCATATAAACAGTTTCCGAGAACCCCTAACGGGGGAAGCGTTTAGTGCACATCTTATCGATGGAGCCATGATGAGTATACATCCCCATATCACCACTATGGACCATTTAAAACATTAATACCTATGATCTGATTATCATGAATAGTGATGAGATCCTGAAGATCCACACTTATGAAACTACTGTTAAACAGTTATCAGACATAGCTACTGACAATATAAATATTGTCAAATTCACACATCCCTGCTACTAAAAATCCAGCTAGGATTGACATACCAACTATAATGGATGCAATCTACTAGTAGCAGAAGTGGATATCCTCGATGGATGAGAGGACATACCACGAGACCCTAAAACAATACCACCACAGGAAAGTGAGCTCATCTCCATATCCTCTCCCTTTCCAGAACCTCCAAAAGAGATAAATCTAGAATAAATTGAATAATGTACGTACACGGAGAGGTATTTGGATAAAACACACTTGTCGACAATTACTCACATTTCATTTTTCCATTAATATCGTTCACAATCTATGTTTCCTGAAGCAAACACAGAAATTTGGCCAAATTATGTGGAACGAGGCAATAATAAGTTGAGCTAGACTCACTTATGAAATGTTAAGTGTTTGGACCTGAAGTCCTGATATCAAAAGATATCAAACCTGAGGGTTACCGAGTATTGTATAAATAAATAAAATCGTATGCTATAAGCAAAAAGCTATAGCTTTGAGGTTTATTTCGCAGAAACAAGGAAGTAACCATGTAAGATGAGATTAACTCACTTACAAAATTAATTAAACTGATGCATCAGGCTCACTGGTCATGATTGCGAAACCCATGCGATTAGCAAAGATAATTTTAGGCTATGTTGCTATGGATGATGTGACAACATACCCTTATGAATTATCATCCTGAAGATGAAACCAGCATCCTGAAGATGAATAATCATCCTGAAGATGAATTATCATCCCGAAGATGAAACCATCATCTTGAAGATGAATTATCATCCTGAAGATGAAACCATCATCCCGAAGATGAATAATCATCCTGAAGATGAAACCATCATCCCGAAGATGAATAATCATCCCAAAGATTCTGAAGATAAATAATCATCCAGAAGATGAATAATCATCCAGCAGATGAATAATCATCCAGCAGATGAATTACCATCCAGAAGATGAAATTATCATCCAGTCGATGAAGAAACATGGAAAATTGCAATCCACCAATACACCTCAAGGTGGCCAAATGGCCCGCCGGCCCGGAGCCCGTCCCGGCCCGGTCAACCCGGGCCGGGCCGTTGACCAGGCCCGGCCCGCTCGGCGGGCCGAGCATTTGCCCACCCCGCGGCCCGCCGGGCCGGGCCGGGCCGGCCCGTGGCCCGCCGGGCAGCGGGCCGGGCTGGCCCGCCCGGCCCGCCCCGCCTCCCAACAGCCATATTATGGCTGTTGGGGGGGTTTTTTGGTCTTTTTGACCAAAATACCCCCCCAACAGCCATAAACAGCTATATTGGGGGGGTAGTTAGGTCAATTTCTGCCAAAATGACCAAAAAAACCGTCCCAACAGCCATAAAACGGTCATATTGGAGGGTTATTTTGGTCTTTTGGGCCTTAAAAAAATCCTATAAATACCGCACACATTCATACCAATTTCTTCACAACTCTAAAATTCTCTACTCTCAAATTTTACTATAATCTCAGGCTATTGCTCTCATCTCACGGCGCTCTCAAGATACGTCTGCTACCTCTACACTTCCGCATCTCAAATTCAAGCTCCGACTCAGGGATCCGATCAGCTGCTAGACTGCTACCTCACCGCAGCTCTATCTGCAATCAGGTTCCTACTTCCTATTATTATTAAATTAGCATAATGGCCGGATCAAACAACCCACGTAGATCTGTTACCGCTAATTTTAACACTGAAGAATATGGTTTTTTTCAAAATTTGCTGAACAACCCTATTGAAACACCGGACTTTCCGGAAATGACTCCAAATGAACAACATGAATGGCACGATAGTAATAGCCCCATAGTGGGTACACAAGGATTTTCTGGTTCTGCACACACTTCAACCCCTTCTACTACTGCTGGCCCCACTGCTTCACAAGCAACCCAAGGCAGAAAACAGAAATCTGCTGTTTGGGATAACTATTCACTAGAAACAGTGCCTGGAAAAGGACTTAGGGCTTTTTGCACAATCTGTAGATCAGATTTCAATTGCGCAGCCAAAGATGGCACAACACATCTAAAAAGACACACAGAAGCACATAAAAAAGAGAGGCTAGACAGACAACGTTAAACTTAACAGCTAATTCTAGCTCTCTGTCTGCTTTTTCGTATTCTTCTGAAACAATGCGAAAGGAGATGGCTAGACTAGTTCTTTGCCAAGAATTACCTTTAAGTTATGGGGAAAGCTCCTCAGTAGAACGTTTTAACCAATTAGCCCTGAACCCCGCATTTAAAAAGGTGCCTAGAACCACACTTAGAAGAGATGTTATGGCATCTTTTGAAGCTGGCAAAGCCAAATTGATTCAAACTTTTGCGGCCTTAAAATCTAGGATAGCTTTAACGTCCGACATATGGACAACAAAATGGGGGTTATCCTACATTTGTGTTACGGCCCATTATGTAGACAACGACTATATTATTCATATGATGATTATTGGATTTAAATTGTTACCCTTTGGTCATACTGGTGTTGTTATTGCTAATGCGATTATGCCTGTTATTCGTGAGTATGGCATTTCTGATAAAATCATTTCATTTACACTTGATAACGCCTCTGACAATACAACTGCAATATCATTTTTAAAAACACATCTGAACCCTGATCTGGATGGTCTTTTATTTCATCAGCGATGTGCTTGTCACATCTTAAACTTGATAGTACAGGATGGGCTTAAATATGCTGCTGATTGGGTAGAAAAGGGTAGAAACCTTATGTTATACATACAATCTTCTACCAATAAGAGAGCTTTATATAAAGAAGTATGTAGAAATTGCCAACTTCCTTACCGGAAGTTTACATATAGTGTTCCACATAGGTGGAACTCAACGTATCTTATGATGCGTTGCTTGCTTAAAAACAAGATGCAACTGACTTATTTTGCTAGCACCCACATTCCGTATGAGACGGATTTCAACGTTACTGAATTAGAGTGGAAAACAATTGAGCAGCTTTGTGATTTTTTTTAGGGTTTTTATTATGCTGCAAACAAATTTTCGGGTATGTATTACTCAACATCCTTTTTAGGGCTTGGTCAATTAGTTATAATTTCTGACACTTTAGCTAGGTATAGAGACACTACAGACACTACCCTCATTCTTCAACCGATGATCGAAGAAATGGATACTAAACTAGCAAAATATTGGAATCCTGTTCCTTTGCTTTATTCATTAGCTAAGGTTTTTGATCCACGATATAAAGAGGATGGAGTAGCTGGATTATTAGAAACGTTTTATGAAAACATGCAATTTGAAGTTGAAGATCATATAATGCATTTTAAAACTAGCTTAAAGAGCTCTGTTTGCAACGTATGAAGCTCGATATGGAACTTCATCAAACACTTCTTCTGTTCCTGCTAGTTCTAATATTACATGCAAACTGAGGAAGATTTTGGGGAAGAAAAAACAAAAATCAGTAGCTTCAGAAAGTTCGTCAAATGAGTTGTCCAAGTATTTAGAAATTTCTTATCCTTTCACTGAGGAAGAATTGGATGATCCAAATTTTGACATTTTGGGATGGTGGAAAATGTATGAACCTAGGTTTCCAATTCTTACCATTATGGCTCGTGATCTGTTATCAATCCCTATTTCTACTATTGCGTCCGAGTCTGCTTTTAGTGCAAGTGGCATGGTTCTGAGTGACAGGAGATCAAGGCTTAAAGAAGATGTAGTTGAAGCTGCGATATGTGCAAAGGACTGGTTTCATGCTGAAGACCGCTCGCAAGACAAACAGGACCTTTCAGAAGATTCTGAGGACGAAGGGGCTGACGCTGAATGATTTTCTTTTTTTTCATGTATTGTTATTTTCTATCTTGTATTAGCTTGTAGAAGTCCTATGTGTTGGCCATTGTACGAGGGGTAAGGCTGGCCAATGTAAGTCCACCCCCTCAAAAAAATTTTTAATTAATGAAATTTAAAGGTTCAACCCGGGACCTTCGTGAATTTCGGGCTAAAAATTAATTTAAAATGATTTAATAATTTTTAAAAGATTTTTAAAATGTTTTTCTTTTTTTTAGTTATTGGGCAAAAAACCGGGCCGGCCCGTGACCGGCCCGCTTGGCCCGCGGTCCGCCGGGCCGCGGGCTGCGGGCCGGGCTTGGGGGGGTTTTCACCCCCCGGGCCGGGCCGGCCCGTGGCCCGGCCAGGCCCGGCGGGCTTCGGGCTTCGGGCCGGGCCGGGCCGGGCCGGCCCGACGGCCACCTTGAAATACACCTACTGGTTGTATGGATGCACATTAAGACCCCTTCCGTTCGCTGGAAGAGGGGAAGGATATCCTAGGTCCTGAAGTGCCTTACTCAAATGTCTTTTGTACACTCCTTTATCTGGCAGTAAACCCTTTAACCAGATACAGTGCAGCGCCTGCAGCGCACCACTGGACCAGAGATATATAGCTTCTGCGCTATCTCCAAGGGTCAAGGATCATCCAACATGTTAAATGTATTTGCAGATACAGGTTACAGATCATCGCGATGACTGCAACAAAGAAGCGACCAACTCCTGGAGACCAGCAAAGCATGCTTCCAAGGCAACATCAATCCCACCATCCCGAGAGGCTCATCAATCCAAGAAGCAAATCATAAGTACGCACAGCTAGGTCCTGCAGTACCTCACAGACATAACGACGACTGGGTCAGAGACATGGTGCTACCTACCGAGTCTGCAGACCACTCCTCTTCAGAAGAGATCCCTCATATTCAGTAGCTGCCATAGATGAGCGATACTTGTATAGATGAGCGATGTCTTGTATAGGTGAGCGATGACTTGAACTTTGTACTTATTATCGGAACACTGTAAGAGATTAATGTATAGTTGCCTAGGAGATCTGCAAGCCTGCAGCTTGTACAGATCAGGGGGAGTCAAATGTAGTGTTGTACTCTTTTCCCTTGGCTATTGGTTTTTCCCACTGGGTTTTCCATAGCCAAAGGTTTTAACGAGGCAACCTCATTGACTCTGGATCCAGAAGTATCCACCCCCTAAATACTTCCACTAATCAGGGGAAGTTACAGAAACTGTACTCTTTTTCCTTGGCTATTGGTTTTTCCCACTGGGTTTTCCATAGCTAAAGGTTTTAACGAGTCAGTTATCCCTAACTTAGGATCCAGAAGTATCCACCTCTAGTGATATCCATCGATCAGGGGAAGTTACAGAGACTTGTACTCTTTTCCCCTAGCCATTGGGTTTTCCCACTGGGTTTTTCTTGGCAAAGGTTTTAACGAGGCAAGTACTCTTAAACTTGGGATCCAGAAGTATCCATAGACCCATGATCAGATAAGCTCAATGAACCCTGAAGCGTTCATCACGGCTTACAACAATGGATGGATAAGGGGAAGTGTTATAAACGGGCTTTTGGAGGCCCAACCCGTTAGTGGGTATCCACCCATCATGTAACCCTATTACTATAAATACAGGGCTACGGGGTTCCGTAGCCGCCATGGTTTACAACAAAAACTCATATGATAGAATTTATCATGTATATACCGAAAGAAGATTTTGTTAGAAATGTCAAAATTAGATTTATTGATTTGGAAAAACAATAAATTATCTCCAGAATATACCATTTAAACTTAAGGTTTTGTTTTTGATTTTTTTTTTCGAAAAATTAAAATTAGGTTGTCACATATTCTCGTGGGTCCCACTTTCGATTTAGCTGGGGAATTGATATTAAAACTAAAGATCTAAATGTGCGTATAAACCTAATTACACAGATATAGATAAACATGCGGAACCTTAAATCTTTACCTTCTCTGATAGGAATCATATCTGAATCCATGAAGACGATGATCTGGATGACGCAGCAGATGATCTTCCAAAACAGCATGAATCTACTGTTTGAGAATCCTTTAGCCTTCTCCCGGTTTCTCTCCTAGCGACGGGGCGTAGAAAAGACGGCTCCTTAGTTCGTGTCCTCCGGGGATCATGACGGCATATGCATAGGCTAGCCTCCATAGCCCTAGTGTTTCCAACTCGGCCCATCAACGATTTGAAGCCCAATAGTCTCTACACATAAAGGCCCCACAACCTATTTAACTCATTTAGCCCACTTAATTAAATAAATCAGATCACTAATACATTAGGCTTAATATTACAGCGTAGCACTATATAATTATTTATCGCATATTAGCCCAACGTTGGATTAAGATCCAACTTAGTTGGATAAGTTCCAACAATCTCCCACTTAGGCTATATGCTAAACTTTATAATTATATTTCGTTGTGCATACAACCAAATAAGATCTTAACTTACTGTCATTTCTTTAATGAGCCAAAAACCAATCCGGTCCATCAATTATATTAGCAAGGGATCAAGGAGATCTTCGCCGCAGCAATTGCAGCTTGACCCAACAGTGGTCACCGTGCTAATACAAAAGAATGACATAGATTATGAAGTGGATGTGTAGCATGGAAATTACATGTAATGTGATCTAACATGTCTATTTCCAACCGATCCTCCTTAACCCTAGTGAGATCATAAACATAAGCACATATTTTCATACGCATTTATAAATATAGAGTTGAAATATAAAGCCAAACAAAAATGTACTTTATTTCTGCAGAAATAAACCAAATATGCATAAACTGGAGACAGAAATGTTGTCTAAAAATAAGAGCACTACAAAATTACAAAGTCCCACTAAAACTGAGCATCTTTAGATGACATGACACCCATACGAGCAACATGCCCATGAAATGTTTTGAGTGGCAGTCCCTTAGTAAGTGGATCCACAATGTTTGAGTTTGTACCAATGTGCTCTATAGACAACTTTTATTTCCAACTCTTTTCTTAATAATCAGGAACTTGATATCAATATGCGTTGATTTCACTGAGCTCCTGTTGTTAGTGGCAAATGCAACTGCGGACATGTTGTCACAAAATAATTTGAGTGGCCTTTCAATGCCATCTACAATTCGCAGCCCCATGACAAAATTCCGTAGCCATAGACCATGATTGGATGCCTCATGACAAACGATGAATTCTGCAATTATAGTGGAAGAGGCTATAGTAGTTTGTTTAGCACTCTACCAAGAAATGGCACCTTCTGCTAATGTGTAAACATAGCCTGTAGTAGATTTCATGCTGTCTTTACATCCATCAAAATCAGAGTCGGTATATCTTACGATCTCAAGCTTTTCCGACCTCTGATATACGAGCATGTGACCTTTTGTCCTCTATAAGTACCGTAAGACCCTTTTGGCTGCTTTCCAATGGTCCAAACTTGGATTGCTCAAGTATCTGCCAAGCATTCCTGTAATGTACGCCAAGTCTGGACACATACATACTTGAGCATATATGATACTCCCAACTGCTGAAGAATAAGAATATCCTTCGTTTGTGCTTTCTCAAATTCACTTTTAGGGGACTGATCGAGACTAAACCTGTCTCCTTTGGATACCAGGGTATCACCTGGTTTACAAATTTACATGCCAAATCTTTGCAGAACCTTTTTAATGTAGGCCTTTTGTGATAATCCAAGTATACCTCGTGAATGATCTCGGTCTATTTGGATTCCTAATAAAAAAGATGCATTACCAAGATCTTTCATCTCAAAGTTCTTAGCTAGAAAGTTCTTGGTTTCATGCAATAAGCCTTCATTGTTACTGGCAAGTAAAATGTCATCGACATATAAAACCAGAAAAGCAAATTTACTCCCACAGAACTTATAGTATATACATTCATCAACCAAATTCATCTCGAAGCCAAATGAGATGATAACTTGATGAAACTTAAAATAGCATTGTCGAGACGCCTGTTTAAGTCCATAGATGGATTTCTTAAGTTTGCAAACCATATTCTTTGGGTCTCCCGACACAAAGTTTTCTAGTTGCACCATATAAATCACCTGATCAATGTCCCTGTTAAGGAACACTGTTTTAACATCTATCTGATGTAACTCAAGATTAAAATGAGCCACTAATACCATTATTATCCTGAATGAGTCTTTCGTGGAAACCGGAGAGAAAGTCTCATTATAATCAATGCCTTCCTTTTGAGTAAAGCCCTTAGCGACAAGACGTTCCTTATATCTTTCCACATTACCTTTTGAATCCCTCTTGGTTTAAATATCCATTTGCAACCAATGAGTTTCACATCTTTAGGTAATGGGACAAGATCCCAAACGTCATTGTCCTTCATTGACTTTATTTCCTCATTCATAGCATCTATCCATTTTAGAGAGTTAGAACTATTTTTGGCTTGATGGAAGTTGATTGGATCATCTTCCATCAGACCAATATCAACCTCATGTTCTTGGAGATATTCAATGTAGTCACTTGATATTGCACTTCTCCTCTCCCTAGTGGATCTCATTAATGGCAATTTTTCTTGAGGAGCAAGGGTTTGTTCTTCTTGAATGGGAGGAGCAACAACATTGTCTTGAATATGTGTGTCTTGTTCTATAACAGGAATGGAATCCTGATCAAGAACAAGATCACGTGTGGGAATATCTACATATTCCTCTTCAAAAACAATGTCTCGTCCTAAATCTCCCCCCCACAAACTCAGTATCCTCAAGAAATCTGGCATTTCCAGTCTCAAAAATATTCTTATTTGTGGGATCGTAAAATTTGTAACCCCTCGATCTTTCAACATACCCAATAAAATAGCAACTAATTGTCCGCGTGTCCGGTTTCTTTTCAGTAGGCCTATAAGGCCTCCTCAGCTGGACATCCCCAAATGTGCATATGCTTTAGTCTAGGTGTTTTGTCTGTCCAAATATGGTGTGTTATTAGTTGCTTTCGTTGGGACCCGATTAGGATGTAAGCTGCAGTTTTAATGCTTCTCCCCAGAGTCTTTCTGGTAAATAAGAATGACTAATCATACTTCTTACCAAGTCTTTAAGCGTTCTGTTTCGTCTTTCAGCTACACCATTCATAGTGGGCGAACCCGGCATGGTGTACTGTGGGACAATACTGCATTCTTCTAGGAATTTAGCAAAAGGTCCTGGACATTGTTCACCTGAACCATCATATCTGCCGTAGTATTCACTACCATGGTCAGATCTGACAGTTTTAATCCGTTTGCCTAGTTGGAGTTCAACTTCGGCCTTAAAATTTTTGAACGTGTCCAAAGACTGAGATTTTTCATGTATGAGATTAATGTAGCCATATCTTGAATAGTCGTCTATGAACGTTATAAAGTATTACTGACCATTCCATGCAACCGAAGGGAATGGTTTGCAAATATCCGTATGTATAAGTTCTAAGACGCAATTTGACCTTTTGGCTTCAAATCTCCTTTTATTAGTTTGTTTTCCATTTATACAATTAATGCAGACATCAAAATCTGAAAATTCTAAAGGTTTGAGAATATCGTTTGACACAAGTCTCTCAATTCTCCTTTTGGAGATGTGACCTAATCTCTTGCGCCATAACGAACCTGAATTCTCATCAGTTAATTTTCTTTTCTTTGTACCCACATGCAAGTATTCATTTGCAACAATTGTTTCAAGCATATACAAATTATCAAAACCAGACAGATAACCAGAACCAATTAATATGGAATTGAGAGACAAGCTAAATTTTCCATTCGCAAAAGAACAACAATAACCAGATTTGTCGAATGCATAAATAGAAATCAAGTTACGTCGAAATGACGGTACAATAAAGGTCTCAAACAAATCCAAATGGTTTCCAGTTTTCAAATATAATCTAAAATCTCCAATTGTAGCAACCCTCGCCTTCTTGCCATCGCCCACAAAGATGAATCTTTCAGCATTATTTGGCTTTCGGCAGTTCAGGCAGCCCTGCATAGACACACTGATGTTAGTAGTTGCACCAGAGTCTAACCACCAAGTGTCTATAGGTACAGATGTTAAATTAACTTCTGAACAAACCAAATTGAGAAGAGTACCTTTCTTAGCACGCCAGGTGCGGTAATTAGTGCACTGCTTCTTCACATGCCCTTCAGCTCCACAAAAAAAACAACTATCTTTCTTAACAGCCTTAACAGGCTTCTTTTGTTGTTTCTTAGGTGGGGCTGTAACTGCAACTTCTTTACCATTTTTCCTTTTGTTGTCTTTAGGGATAAATGTAATATTTGCACTTTCAGTCTTGTCCTGCTTTAGTTTTTCCTCTTCCTAAACACAGTGCGAGATGAGCTCATTCAGAGACCAAGTCTCTTTCTGACAGTTATAGCTCACCTTGAACTGATTAAACTAAGTAGGAAGGGATATTAATACCAAATGCACAAGCAGGTCCTTAGATAGGTCAAGCTTTAGTGCTTTCAACTTTGAAGCCGGATGGGACTGTTCCAGAATGTATTCCCTTATATTGCCTTTCCATTTGTACTTCATTGAGATTAGGCTTGTTAGAATCGTGCCAATTTCTGCCTTTTCGTTTCTGACAAACCTTTTCTCAATATCTGCAAGGAAACCTTTAGCTGTCGTGATCGAATCAGGCATAGAGCCCCGAAAAGCTTCTGGGATGGCTCTCTTCATGATCATGACACACATGCGATTAGACTTTTCCCACTTCTCATACTCCCTCTTTTCCTCAGAGGTACTCTTTTCTGTAGTAAGTGGGGGACAGTTAGTTCTAATCGCAAGGTCCAGATCCAGTATCCCAAGAACTATTAGTAAGTTCTCTTTCCAGAATTTAAAATTAGAGCCATTCAGCACCGGAATGGAGTTTAAGCTAGCAGTTATGTTTGCGGGAGTAGCAGCTAAAAAATAGGACAATAAACATAGACAAACATGCTAACATAAGTATTAATCTTAAAGCAACATTATAAATTCAAAATTGCATGTTCCCATCTCAAGATATCCCACACTAGCTTAACATTTATCTTTAATAATCAATTAACTAGCAAATGACATCTTGCTGCAGCAATCAAATAAAGATAATAATTAACATGCCAAAATTAAAACTTCCTTTAGGCTGAATTAAAATTGCATGCATAAGTCTCACTAATCATATCTTATTTATTGCTTTTGGCGCACATAAGTTGACACAGAACGGTAATCTTCCTTTGGCCCGATATAGCATTCATTTCAAAATATGCACATAAAATTTCCTTTTATATTGATGAAATGAAATAATGCAAAACAACAGAGCCCACTTTGGCGAGATGATGATTGCACCAAGTCATTTCAAAAATACATACAGCAAAATTTGAATTTAGTTTAGCACAATTAATACTAACTATTTTATTGAGGAGAAATGTATATAAACAACCTTTTATTTACTCCATTGATCCATTAAAAATTCATTTCAGGCAACTGATAATACAATGTTTGTATTTAACCGTTTATATTCTGAAATAACAATAATTCTACAGTGGATCCCACTTTGGTGGGGTTTCGTGTTAATCAGCATCATTTCGAAATGTATAAATGATTTATGCCTAAAAGAATTAAAAATGGGACAAAAATAATTTAACACACAAATAAAACCGAATGAGGAAATATACAAAAGATGGCCTTTTATTTCCTCTGATTATTAGTGCATTAATATAACCGAAATTTGGCTTAAAAGGAATTAATGGCACCAAAATAGGGTTCAATATTACAAAATAATTCAATTTTAAGCCCAAAATTTGTGCAATGCCCAAAACATGCCCAAAATTGAAAGCCCATATGCTGAAAATTTAAAAATTTATTTTGAAAAAATCCTGATTGGGTCCAATTTTTGGCCCAAAGCCTGCCAGGGTTAGAAACCTTAGCAGGAGATTGGCCAGCGGGGGGGGGGGGGGGGGGGGGGGGGGGGCGCCCCCCTTTTTTCTCACTTCCGGCGCCGACAAGATGGGTGGTGCCGTTGTCTCCAAATGGCGCCCCTTTCTTGTGCAGGCGCAAGGGGGGCCGCGCCTCACAGGGGGGCTTTTGTCCCAGCAAAAATTTGGGGGGGGGGGGGCTCCGCCCCCCCTTTGGGGTCTTGATGGGGGCGGCAGGACACCGCCGCCCCCGATTTCGTCGCCGAACTCGGGGCGGCAGCGAGGCCGCCCCTCTGGAAAAAACGAATGGGGGGGGGGGGGGGGGGTTGCGCGCGCGCGCACGTGCGCGCCGCCCCCTTGTTTCCCCGGATCCCGAGGGGGGGGTGGGGGTGGGGGGAAGTTGTCCCCTCCTCTGTTTGTCCGACAGGGGCGGCAAAGCCGCCCCTTTCTGGTCTGCGTCGGCACCGGCAACGCTGGCGTTGCCGGTGCCGATCTCCTCTGCCGCCCCCTCTTTTGCCGTGTCGGGCGGTGGTCGACGGGCCGCCCCCGATCTAGGGTTCGTAAGTATTTTTTTTAAAACAAGAAAAAATCTACCAAAAAACCCAAAATTTACAGATCTGAATCTTAAACGAGATTAAAAATTGTTTTTTATCAGATCTACTTATGAGCAGGCAAAAAATTTAAGATCCACAACATGCAGGCTTTGATACATCTTGTTAAAACTAAAGATCTAGATGTGCGTATAAACTTAATCACACAGATCTAGTTAAACATGCAGAACCTTAAATCTTTACCTTCTCTGATAGGAATCGTACCTGAATCCATGAAGACGATGATCTGGATGACGCACCGGATGATCTTCCAGAACAGCACGAATCTACAGTTTGAGAATCCCTTTAGCCTTCTCCCGGTTTCTCTCCTAGCGACGTGGCGTAGAAAAGACGATCCCTTAGTTCGTGTGCTTCGGGGACCATAACCGCCTATATATAGGCTAGCCTCCAAAATCCTAGGGTTTCCAACTCGGTCCATCAATGAGTTGAAGTCTAATAGCCTCTATATATAAAGGCCCCACAACTTATTTAACTCATTTAGCACACCTAATTAAATAAATCAGATCATTAATATATTGGAGTTAATATGACACTGATGCATTATATAATTATTTATCGCATGTTAGATTCAACTTAACTAATACGTTCCAACAATTGAGGCTTGGGGTACGCGAGAAAAAGAAACGGGAAATAAACATCGATCTTTTTGCTCAGATTTCTGTCTTCCCTCGCTAATGGCGACGCTCATCGGACCACTCGCCGGCGATGAGCGGCGCTTTCTCTCAATTCAGGTTAGACAATAATAAGCTTTATCCCATTTAATGCTTGAATATTTATTATCATTTTTCCCTCGAATTAAACCCCACTTCGAACGTTAGGGTTGAAAAATTAATTGGTAGTAGTTTATAATCCCCATTTGTTGTGTTTTGACTCTTTGATACGGTGAAGTTTTCGGTGATCCTGTAATTTGAAATGGATGCAATCAGATTATATTTTACATTTCTTTAAAATCTTAGAGTAAGATATCTTGTGCTGCAGATTTGAAACTGATTTAGTTACTGATTGGATACTATAAGATCTGATTATATATGTTGCAATGGAACGCTGTGGCCACCCTAGAGCCGTGCTCAACTAACCATTGCATGTTGGAACTTTGTTGTCATATGAAAGTACTAGATGTATATTTCACACTGAAACCCAGAAATTAGTTGTATCTGAGATGGGCGTGTGTATAAATGATCTCCAATTGCCACCCTTACGGCTGCCATTCTTGGTGTTATGGAGCTTTTCTCGTCGGAACAAGGCAGTTGTTGCCGGCATACAAACGAGAAGTGACCTACTTATCACAAACATAGCAACATACTTCCTTTGTGCAATCATAGATGACATGTTCAAGCTCAACACAATCATCACACGAGGTACTTGTTGTCCACTGATTCGCGTCATCTCACTCTTGATTGCATAAGGGAAACCTCAGCTTCTCAGCTTCATGCAAATTCCTCAATCAACCACAGCTTCTTGAATCTTAGTGAGCTAGCGATCTTTAGAGTTCATCGAAAGTCTATGATCTATGTAAATTGATCGGATGATAACTACCTCCCATCCATCATGTTTATTGTTGTTTTTGGGTGGACGAGTTATGTGGTTGACATTTGCTACACCTTGACCTGTAAACGGAAACAAGCTCGTTAGGGTACCCTGATTTATGTCCGGTCAAATCTGATTGTCACGACTGTTGCATCGCGACTCGAGTGGCAGAAAATGTTTACCTTCTGATCTTGAGGGGTTGTTGCACATCAAAACCAAGCCGATCTCCTCTAATCTGGGCTGGCACTCTATCTGGGCACGGTTTCTTTCCCTTAGCCATGCATTCTATTTCTTTATTAATATACACTTTTTGATATGCTTTACCTCAACATTCTTGGTCATTCATAGATGGTCGTTCTTTGTATAGAGTTAAGGCACCGAATGGAAAACCTCATCATGTTTGAGCCCGATATATCTGGTCTCATGTAAAGATCTAAGTATATGGCAACACAGGATACCGAGACCAAACTTGCAACGGAAGTAGATAAATCATCAAAGCTTGCTAGTCATGTGGATGAGCTAACGAAAGACCTTAGTCAGTTAAAGGTTGATTGGTAGGTGCTTCAGATGGAGGACTTGGAGAAGAAAAGGGCCACTTTGCTGAAGATTATTTGAGAGTTGAAGAAGATCAACTCTACCGATATCACAACCAATGCCATTAATGAATTCATGGAGATGGTGTACGAACTCGACGTTGCAAACATATTCAGTAAAGGGTGAATACTTCCACTCTCCTGCCGTACTACACGAGGGGACCCCCTTTCCCAGAATAATTACGACCAAAAAAGAAACTCGAGCTTCGGAGTCTAAAGAGGGACTCCTTTCACCTGAGAAGAGGGGGTGTAACAAATGATGGGGCCCAATTGAAGACCGTGAAATGGTCGATATGGAAATACTCTCGAGCCCACATGAGCTCCTTATATATAAAGAAGCTTGCAGCGAATTGAATTTTCCCTGCAAAATAGAGGAAACCATTTTTCTTTATTTATTTGGACGACGGACGGGGTCGAAAGGTAGGGTTTTTGACGTTCAGGCCCTCTACCACTAGTCTGGCTCATGCGTCAACTTTTTTCGGCTCAACATGGTTCCTTCCGAGGATGACCAGGGCGAGGCTCAACAGTCTAAGGCCAATGAGGAATAAGATGCAGTGATTAATGCATCGGTGACATGGATATACATGAGGCGAAAGATATTAAACATGTTTTTGATCTAGTGTTTTTTGTTATCTTTCTCTTTTTTTGTTTTGGCCCTTGGGAGGCTGTCTTTTGTAATGGTTTTGTAATGATGATCCCTATAGTAAAGGACTTCCACGAGATCAATGATAATATCTTTTTTGCGAAAATTTCTCTAGTGTTAGGTCATCTTTATGATTTTCAACATTTGTGTATTATAAATTTTTAGTTAAAATTTAAAAAATCCCCACAATTTTGCTTTGTTTTTAAAATAAACCAAGCATTTTTAAAGAAAACCATACTAAACTTTACCTTATTTTAAGGAAAAATTTCACTTCTCCAGAACCACTTTTCTTATACCAAGCTTCAACATTTTTTCATGAGAAAATGTTAGGAAAAACATTTCTTAATAGTATAATTTTTTGAAAAAGTTTTTAGGGGGTTTTCAAAATGGAACAAAGTTATGTTATGGATTTTTAAAATTTAGCCAAGATTTTCATAATTAACTTTTGCTTTCCTGCCTATCTTGGCTTGAGACCTATGGGACGCACGTGGCTGAGGTGAAGAACACAAGGTGAAATTTGTCACCCCATGTCATCTTACTGACCTAATGGTTGGATGAGATGCGTGTCGATCTTACATCACGTTCACGATTGTTGGTTCCCTCTCTCCCCTGGTTTGGCACCTGCAGGAGGTAATCAGTCAGAATGGATAACCCGAGGCAAAGCTCACGCCATACATGTCAACTAATTGATATAAGGGTTGGGTGAGAGTAGTGTCGATCTTGAGGACACATCTGTGGTCCTTTCTCTGGCTTGATGCATGCAAAAGTCATGTGCCCAAGGTGAAAACACGAGGTGCAGTTCATCCTCCCTTCCTCCATGTTATCTAGCTGGCATAAGGGTTGGGTGGGTGGGGTGTTGATGTTGGATTCGCATTTGCGATCATCGGTCATGTACTTTCTTTGGCTCTCAGCATGATTGACCCATGTGATCAAGGTGAAGAATGCCAGGTGAAGCTTGCTCCTTTCTGTCATTTAATTGGCTTAAGGGTTAGGTGAAAGATGTGTCGATCTTAGGGGGCATTCACGGTTGACGACATTTTCTCTAGCTCGATGCCTGCAGGAGGCATGAAGCTGATGTAAAGAATCCGAGACAAAGCTCGTTCTCATCTTGTCATCTTGCCAACCTAAGGGTTTGATGGGAAGGATATCGATCTTGGGGCCGCATTCATGATCGTTAGTCCCTTCTCTGACTTGGCACTTGTGGGAGGTATGTGGCAGGGGTAAAGAACGTGCGACGAATCTATGTAATATTTCTTCACCTGCTTCAATTTAACCAACGAGTACTTATATGCTTGGTGCAATTAAAGAGTGGATGCCTACTATTAGTGGAAGGATTATGATAGAGGTTATGAGTAACTATCATAAATAAAGCTTCAAAAATGCTGACCAATCCATCCTTTTTCAACCATTTTCAAAATCATAACCCGCTCCACAAGACAGACAATCGAAAAGTAGAGTTGCAAAGTCTAGTCTAAGAGATAAAGATATGCGTGCTAAATTTGCAAGCCGGATGATTGGCTTTGATGTATGTGTATCGGGATATGCAAACCATAAAGAATGAGAACTGGAGCCACGACTCGAGCTCGAGCACAAGTTTAAGTCCAAGATCAAGCTTGAGCTTATGTGAATGAGACTGAGCCAGATATTGAGCATTTGAGCCCGAGCCCGAGCCCGAAGTAAAGCTACAGCTGGAGATGAAATCCGGGACAATATTTGAATCAATGCCTTAGATAGAGTCTATGTTTGGACCACTATCTGAGCCACTAGCTAAACATGAGATAGAGCATATAAACTATATCATTCTAACTGATTTACCGTCTATGAACCAATATGTACTGCATCTTTACCTTTATTCATATTTGACATCACTATATCATTACTCCCAACATGGTTGCCTATGTTTCTTCATTATGCGCTACTTCAAAGATCGAGCTTGAGTTTTCTTTAATAAGGAGATATTTGATACGGAATGAGTTATGAACAATTTCACGTGCATGCTTACTATGAAGATCAAAGCAAGTTCGATACCTGGAGCAATTCCAATCACATGACAAGTCTTTTTTATTTTTTTAACTCTTTTTGTATTTTTTATTTAGGTCCTATTACTATTTTCTTTTAAGTCATTTGAGTTTTCTTTTGAGTAAGAATTTTTTATTTATTCTTGATTTTGAGTTTATTAGGAGTTTTCTTTTTATTTGGTTTCTTTTATTAGAGTTAGAATCAATTTAGGATTTTATTTTGAGTCTTTTAGCACCTTAGTTTTCAAAAGATTTTTTTTTCATATTGGAATTCTAATTTGACTAGGATTATTTTACTTAAAAGTCAAGTTTTATTTTTTTATATAAAGGTCTTTATAGCTTGTACCTTCCAATATAAATAGATTATGAAATATTAACTAAAAAAATTGAGTTTGTAAATTTTGTATTACGAATTCATTGAAACTTTTTGCATGCGAAGTGGTAGAATGGGTGAGAAATCGTCTACGCATGAGACCCAAAGTAATCTTCAATGTTTGTGGTGTTAAAGTCAGTGGTTGATTCGATCTTGATGATAAGAGACTTAAATCTTATCCTTTATCTATAATTTAAAAGTATTAATTTAGTTCATTCCTTAAATCCCACCACAAACACCACATGTTTAATCCCTTCGCATTCACATCGGCCTCAATATGTCTACTGGATTTGGTTTGTGGCACTATTGTATGTCCTATCCGGTCCACTAGCATCCGTAATGGGCTAGTTTTAAGTTTAAAACTAGGGCAAATCATTTAAAAAGTAAAAAAGTGAAAGAAGAATGGAATAAATAGCGAGAATGAAAAGGTTTTATTGCGGGTTCAACTTCTGATTGAGTGAGTTTGTAGAAGATTGACACGTGAGAAATGGACAAAAGGAGAGATGATTATCTTTCTTAGCTCATAATTTTGACTTCCTTCTTGCTCCCTTGCCAACTGCTTGCTAATCACGATCTCCCGATCCCTCGCCAGTGGTGGTCTGGGCTTTTTCTCAATTCATGCAAGGCATTAGGTTTCATTCTGAAGTAAATAAGAAGTTTTATTCCATCGACTGCTTCATTCAGTTAGCATTGTTGCCTCGTTACTAGTTTAACTAGTTCAAATATTACGGTTTTGTCATGCTGCAATTGGTCAGATGGCATTCTCTCCCCACTCCTTGGGAGGCGCGGGATCGAGACCCGGCCGGCGCGCGCTTTATTGCTTTCCGATGTATAAAAAAATATTACAGTTTTGGCCTAGACAATCGAAAATCAAATGGTCGTAGTTTTAAAGTCTCCATTAGTTGTTGGGTTTTGACTATTTTGTTTCCTTTAAATTATAGCTTATTCTGTAATTCGAATTAGATGCAATCAGAATATTTTTTATGCATCTAAGGATATGAAAAGCTAAAATCAAAATGTACAATAACTACTTCATGATTACGTATAGCTATACCTCTTAGCTTTATATACTTTATGCTACAGATATGAAATTGATCTATATACGGGTTGGATATTAGAGGATTTGATTATGTGTGTTGCATTGTATTTCAAACTTCCATTCCACTTTGTAAGAGTTCGTTGGTTTGTATTGCATGATTGTATGACATTACTCATGGACCCGTTCAGTGATTGCTTGCTAGAGTGAGAGGGATGACTATTATCTGCATTCAACAATTAGTGTTTGTGAAGACATGTCGATATAAGCATAAGATGATGTTGATACTAGAATCTGGTGTTAGCATCTCTAATGTATTGTTATATGGATGTTAACATCTTTACTCATTGTACATATTGAGAAGGAATCACATGCTGCAATTATTTGATATGTCCACTGTAGACAAGTTACGGATACCGACATATCATACACAAGCAAGAAGAACATGCAAGCCAATTTCTTGGGCTGAAACTAATTGTTCAATAGAAACATACAGCAAAACCTTTAAACCATTTGTTTGGGGTCGGCAAGGTGTGTTCTGCCACCACCCCCAAAAAAACAAAAACAGAAAAAAACCCCACTAAGGGCCGCTGGGTGACATTTAGTTTGGTAAATGAACATGGATTTGAATTAGTGCCTCATTCAAATAGGAACTTCCTAGCAGTTTGGTGGAAAGAAAGTTTGATCTGAAAATTTAAGACACACACCGACCCTCATACATATAAAGCAAGTATTAAAATTGATGAAAAAAAATAAACTTGAAGTAGGGATTTTAAGAACTAACTGCCATGTTTACCCAGGTGAAGTCTGTTGCCAGCTTTAGATCAACATGCACAGTATGTCTTAACAGGAAGTTGGTCATGTTCTTTTATTTTTCATTGGGGGTTGAGGAGGGAAAGGCTCACATCAAGGTTTGAAATCTTGGTTTCAGCCTCGTTTTCGGTCGACGGGTTGTAGTATCAGTATCAGTTGTATCCATAATATTAGACAATACGTAGATGTAGTGTCAGGCTTTAGGCATCAAATTACCTTAGCACAACATGGTTGATGCTTGTCAGTTGTTAGTTAATCGCAAGTCAATGTTTTTCTTTAGGAAGGAAGTGTTTCCTCTATTCATAGATAATATGTATTATTATGTTTTCTTTTCCTAGCATACTTCATTGACAAGTCATCTTCATGAATTATTTAAACCAATCAGTTCAACATCAATTTGTTTTCGTTTCGGTGTTCAAAATCGTAACCTCATACTATAGTCCAAACATCTTGATATTTTATGTAATGCTCGCATTTTATGACTTCACAACCTTAAAGAGTTTCGCACGGTCCCAATAAAGAGCGGATATGTTTCTATTCCTCCCATGTATCATTATTAGCTAATTTTTTGAACATTGATTTTGACGGATAAATGAGATTGTTTTAGACCATTTATAAAATAGAACTTAATTTCACATTTTTGCCTCTTATGTTAGATGTTATTAGTTTGGATTGGTTGGTACTTGACAGTTTCGGCTAGATCATATCAACAAGCTTTAAACATGATATGTTACAAGTGATTCATAGCGGTATCAACCAAGATTTCAAACCTCGATTGAAATCATCTAGAGGCATGATGTAATTTCTTTTAAAAAAAATATGTGCATGAATATGTGTGTGATTGTATGCATGTGCTTGGAGAGTCAAGAGCTGTGGCCAACTATGATTGTAACGAATAGTGTTACTATTAGCACTAAAGTCCAGATAGCTTTTAGTTATGACTATAAATTATAGTAAGGCTTGCAATAAGATATGACAAAGATACAAAAATTGTATGATACCCGTGACATGGCTACATAATGATGTTTTATGACATGAATAGAATATGATATCGTATGATATGTATCACCATGAAATTTTATTTTATTTATTTATGGCTAAATTATAGCTGAATATCCTAAACTTTCATTGATTTTACATATATATATACCTCAAATATTTTTTCCTTGCAGCTATGTACCTCAAATTTTTTATAGTATGATGCACCACTGTGTTGACATCATATGTAAACGTCCAAAATGCCCTTCTTTTCTAAACAATTCCCTTTGCACTACATGAACCTAAACAATAACTTCCCCCTTCTAATTGAAACCTTAAAATTTGTCGAAAAACCCAAAATTAAGGCATCATTTGTTTGTTTCCTTTGAAATTTTGAAATTGTGAAATTGTGAATCAATTGTTGGTTGATTACCATTGGATTTTCTAAGAGACGAAAAATAAGTCGAATGAGTTTTGTAGTGAGTTCCGGGATTAAGAGGAAGGATGAGTGATATAGGACGGGAAATATTTGGGAATTTTCGGGAAAATTTAGGGAAGACCAATAAATTTAGGGTTCCACAGCTTCTCACCAAGTAGTCTAAAGCTTCTAACCAAGGAATTGGACATTTCTTAGGTTTAGCTGATTTAATTTCTCAAGCTTTCATTGATTTTCAATAAACCAATCTAAGGGTCCTTTTATAAGCTTATAACCGAACACCTTTCATATTCCCGTCTGATTTGGGATTAAACTTACCCAAAAAGAAGAAAATAAAATAAAAAATAATACAAAAACTAAACCCAATTCTAATACAAAAACCAAGTCCAAATCAAGTCCCTCTTGGGCTCGAGCCCAACCAGTACAAATTAGGACGAGACTCGCGTTGTCGTCTTCGTGCATAGACCTTAATGTCTCCATCAACTCTCCTCGAATAAAAAAAACTCTGCCCTGCCTAGTGTAGGGTCTGATGGTTGTCACTGGATCTATCTTTTAAAGAAATAATTCTGGTAATCAAATACAATCTAACTCCGACCTGTCTTCCCACTCATCAAGTAACGCTGATAATCATATTGTCTGGTTGAATATTACATGCTCATCTAGAATGCAGTCAATCTGTTCTTTATGTGGGAGTATATGTGATAAATTTATTGGAGATGGAATTGCTGGGGCACTCATCTCATCTTGGAAAGGCTTAAAGAATGGATTTGTGGGTATTGTCGCGGGACCTTTATAAGTCACTAGATCTTTAATATTAAAAGTTGAGCTTATACCATACTCTGAAGGGAGATCTACAACATATGCATTAAAACCAATTTTTCCCAAGATTTTGAATGGGCAAGCACTACGAGCTTGCAGTTTCTTTAATAATCTAGGATGAAACATCTCAAATTTAATTCGTACCATTATATAGTCACTTGTATTAAATTCTTTGAAATGTTTGTGTACATCTGCAATAGTTTTATATCTTTCATTGCTAGAGTGAATTCTTCTGCTAATCTTTTTATGCAAATCATGAATGTATTATGCAAATGATTCAGCTGACTCAGACACTCTATGATGATGCGTCATGGAAATGAGGTCTATAGGCTTTTTAAGTTTGTACTAATCAACTACTTCAAATGGACTCATGCCAATGGACCTATTCACATAACCATTATATGCTAACTCAGTAGTTGGTAACATCAGATCTCAATTCCTAGAATTCTCACCTGCTAAACATCTAAGGAGATTCTCTAAATTTCGGTTCACTGCATTGACTTGGCCATCGGTCTGAGGGTGATACGCAGTGGATAATTTGTGATTAATGCACTTCTTTTGTCATAGGGTTTTTCAAAAAATAACTCATGAATTTCAAATCTCTATCTGAAATAATAGTCTTGGACAGACCATGTAATCGAACAACCCCATCGAAATAAAGTTTAGCAATATGTAATGCATGATAAGTTTTAAAGCATGGGTAAAGTATGCCATTTTGGAAAATCGGTCCATAACAACAGATGGAATCGTGTTTCTTAGGTGTGTGAGAGAGTGAGTCTTAACACGAAATCCATATTGACATCCTGCCAAGGACAATTCAGCACAGGTAAAGGTGCATATAGTCCAGTATTTTTCTTTTGATGCATGTCCATCTGACAGACACGACATTACCTGATAAGTCTAGCAACATCTCTCTTAATGCTTAGCCAATAAAACTGACTCTCTACGTCCTATATCATCTTATCTTGCCAAAATGACCTGATAATTCTCCAGCATGTTTCTCTCAAATAATAAAATCTCTATAGATGTACACAAGATACACCACTGGATGGTCCTAAAAAGATACACATCTTGTATGAAATAGCTATCATGCTTTCGAATCAATTCATCCTGAAGGACGCTATAGATCTCACTAAAATATGGGCATGACGTATAATCCTCTTTGATCTTCTCGATTCCAATAACCTGAACACTCATAACAGATAGTAGAGTGACTCTACGATTGAGTGCATAGTATCTTTATTTTCAACCGCCCACTTTATGATTAAGGACAAATGTATACTTTTGAAAAAATTCATCCAGCAACCATATTTAGAGTTTAGTTGATTCTGTAAATTGAGGTATCTCAAGACTTCATGATCTGAGCATAAGATGGATTCTTACGATAGGAGATAATGCCTCCAATAACGTAATGTTTACACTATCACATAGAACTTCTTGTGTAGGTGGAGTATTTGAGTTTGTCATCACTTAATTTTTCGATAAAATATGCAACGTGATGCCCTTCTTGGCTTAATACCACACATATTCCTATACCTGAAGCATCGCACACAACCTCAAATACTTTCATGAAATCTGGGAGGCGCATAACATGCACTTTAATCATACATTTCTTAATTTTCACACACGCCTTTGCAGCAAATTTAGTCTATGAAAATTCTTCATGTTTCATGCAATCAGTGATGGGAGACATGATAGTGCTAAATTCCTTTATAAATTGACGGTATATTGTGGCTAAACCATGAAAGCTTCAAAATTTGTGTATGTTACGATGTTTATGACAATTTACAATCGCGCGGACCTTATAGGGATCTGCATAAACTCTCTCTGAGGAAATAACAAAAATTAAGATGGCACAATTTGTCATGACGGAACACTTTTTAAGATTTGCATAAATGCTCTCCTTCCTCAGAGTAATACATACCTGCTACAGATGGTCTATATGTTGCTCCCTCGATCTACTATATATGATGATGTCATCATCAAAGAACATGACTAGAAATTTTCCCATGAAAGGCCTGAGTACTTGACTCATCATTCGTATGAATGTACTAGGAGGCATTAGACAATCCAAAAGACTTGGCCATCCACTCATACGAACCATCTTTCGTCTTGAAGGCCATTTTCTACTTATCTTCTGGACAGACACGAATTTGATGGTAACCACTCTTAACATTTATTTTTAAAAATATAGTGGCGTCAGTCATCATATCAAGCATGTCATTCAGCTTAAGGAATAGGAAAACGATACTTAATCGTGACCTTACTAATGGCACGACTAACCACACACACCCTTCATGATCCATCCTTTTTAGTTGTGAGGAGAGCCAGCACAACACATGGACTTAAGCTTTTCCTGATAAAATCTTTAGCTAACTCATTAACTTGCCTATTTAGCGCAGCATTCTCAGTGAGATTCTTATGGTAATGAGGCAAATTGGTAAGGGTAGCTCTGGAACCAAGTCCATAGCGTGATGTTTATCTTGCATGGGTGGAAGACAATCTGGGAGGTTCTAAAAAAGACATCACAAAATTCCTTCAAGATCGACGTTATCTCTTCAGGCACTTTCTCCTCCTGATTTGTCTCACTCACCTCTCTCGCAACTAAGGCAAACACAACTGATTCCTCTTTTTACTTCTCTATCAAGCTTATTAGGACTTATGATATGTAAGCTCTTGCCTTTCGTTACCTCCTTATCGGGAGTGGCCATCTTGGGTTGTATATGATTTAGCTTGATGTTCTTGCCTTCATGAGTGAACGAATATGAATTTGAGCGATCAAAAATCATGACATCCATATCAAAAATCCAAGGCCTCCTTAAGATGATATGACCAATATCCATTGGTAGCACATCACACCAAATCTTGTCCTTATATGATCCGAACTGAATGAGGAGAAGACATCTCTTCTTAATACTAATGGATGTGGCATCGACCCATGATACCTTGTAAGTGCTAGGAAGAAGGACTGGCTACAATCATATGCATGTAATGAGGTTAAATGATATAGCATTAATGCAACTTCCGTTATCAATAATCATCTTACTATACTTATCATCATGCTTCACAAAGGTGTGAAAGATTGCATGGTTACGCTAGTCATCACTCTTTTTAGCTAAGCCAGGGAAGAACATACAATCCCAAGTCTAGGGTTTTCAAAGCAAATATCTGAAAGCTCTACTCGAGTAGGTGTGCTCAAAATACGCCTTGCCGATTCCTCATCGGTCTCATAACATGCCTCTCTTGGCTTATAAACTTCCGCATTCTCTCTTAAATAATCTCCTTCAGGGTCGTGTACTAGTAAATTCCCAGATAGGCATTGACACAAAATGACCATAATCTTGACATTTGTAACACTACATGTGTGACACAACTCTAGAAGACTCATCAATAACCCCTTTGCCTTTATCATTCGTGTTGATAGGGGGCTTTGGGACCGATTTAGGCTGAAACTAGCTTTGTAATGGCTTGCTACCGTTTGTGTTGGGCTACTAGATTATTCTCGTCAGTCAAATCATTTTGTTCCAAGAGGTCGATTGAAACTGTCAAGATCTAGCACGATATGATAAGCATGCTTTAATGTGTGGACATTACGCATGATAAGCTCTTTTCAGAGGTCAGGTCTAAGGCCGGATCTAAACCTAGATATGGTCACACTCACATTTTTCGAAACACAACATCCCCTCATATACTCGTTAAATATCGATGTATGCACAGCCATGTCTGCTATCCTAGGTTACATTCTGTCATTGATCAAGTAGTCGTTGATAGTAAGATATAGACATATATTTCTCCTTCAGTTTCTCATTCATCTCATCTATATGTCTGTAGATGCGTGTCTCTTATGGGCCAACATACGCTCAACATTCTGCCAAAATAATTTAGCTGGTCCAATTAGTTTCATTTTGATGAATCTCACCTTCATCTCCTCTGACATATTGTACTGACCAAAGTAATGCCATCTAATCAATTAAAACCTTGGAGTCTAGGCAGCCATCAAAAGTGGGGGCTTCTACCTTGATGTTTCTGATCATATTCTCATTTGGGACATGTCTCGCCTAATGGGGCCTTTCTCTAGAATATCTATGAGGACTGCAAGCCCTATTCGTGTGTCAATCCTCACTTGACTCCCATTGAAGAGTGGTTTCTTGGTGTGCCACGCTGTCTATAAACTGACGGGACTTAGACATACCTTCATGAATAACGGCTTCTAAAGAAGCTAATTGGTTAATGACATCTATCATTCATGGTGGTGGTTCAGAATCTATAGGGGTCAAGGTATCTGATGTATGATATGGTCTACCGTTACGTGTGGATATGCAATGTGACTAACTCTAAATGTATGACAATATGATAATGTTACATTTTTGAATATTTTAAAAAAATTAAATGAGATGCTCACAACTAATGCAGCTTCCTATATGATATCGGGCAAATATGATAAGTTCAGTTAGCAGAAGTCAATTAATAATTCAGATTCGAGCTAGTTGTATTGCTTACAACAATTTTTTAAAATTAATTTGGAGATGTGTACTGTAAATGATGTGCTGCACGTATGTAATGCGACAATTTAAATGTTTAATAAAATAAGTTCTCTTGCAGTTGTAATTACAATAATATAGCTCTTTTTTTAATAATGAACTAGTCATAACCCGTGCCCGCCGGTTCATTTAAGATTTTCCTCTACGAAATTTTTGTTCTCCAAAAAATTATTTACACAACCAAAATTTAAAAGAACAACTTAGCGTAAAAATATTTAGCCGCACGGGCACCTTCGACGTGGGCACCTTCAGCGTGAAACAACAAATACGACGCGGGCGCCTTTGGCGTGGAACAACAAACTCGGCGAGGGCGCCTTCGGCGCGAAACAACAAATTCGGCGCGGACGCCTTCGGTGCGGAATAACGCACGAGCGCCTTTGGTGCGGAAGAACAAATTCGGTGTGAGCGACTTCGGCGCGGAACAACAAATTCGATGTGGTCGCCTTCAGCGCGGAACAACAAATTAGCGTAAAAAATTTAGCGGAACAACAAATTCGGCGCGGAACAACGCACGAGGGCATTTGACGCGAAACAATAAATTCAGCGCAGGCGCCTTTGGCAGAGAACAACAAATTAGCGTAAAAAAATTACGCGGGCGCCGTTTGTTGGCGCGGAACAACGCGCGAGCGCATTCGGTGAGGAACAAAAAATTCGGCGCAGAACGACAAATTAGCATAAAAAAGCGGCGCGGGCGCCCAACAAATCTCAGGGTATTTTTCGATGATGGTATTAACTTAAATTTTTACGCTAGTTTGTTGTTTCGTTGAATTTTTGTACGCTAATTTTTTTACTTCGTTTAATTTAATGGATCATGTTTCTCCACAATCTTTTCCAAGACACTTTTAATATCAAAGTTTTGGTTACCAAGACACTTTTCCACCCAAAATTTAATCTCCACAATCTTTCCCAATACACTTTTAATTTCAAAGTTTTGGTTTCCAAGGCACTTTTTCTCCCCAAAATTTAAGTTTTCCCATCTCAATCATTGATTTAGATCAAATCTCAGTCGCTCTTTATCTTGTCCTAGTCAGTACTAAAATTCAAAAAAGGTTGTCAAATGTATAATAGATTCTTAGGGCTATAGAGAATTTTAAACTGGATATTGGTTTTGAAAATGTGGTTCTATTGTTGGTTAGTTAAAAAGCCAGCATCATTAAAAGCAAAATGCTAGGAAAACTCACAACAGATCTCCCTGCACGAAAGTTGAACAAGTCCAAAAAGGGTAGTGGCATGTGCGTTGTTGAGTTGACTAGACACTGGCATGAACGACATTGAATTTGGACTCCAAATGGATCCAAAATTATCAAAATAACAGGACTACGCAAAAACTCCAGAAAATCGAGCTGAAAATCCCTTGAAAATGTTACGACGCACTGTGCAGCCGCGACTCGGCTGAGCCATTGACTCGGTCAATGCGGCTCGGCTGAGCTGGCTTCGGTTGGCACGTCGGCTCGGTCGGCACGTCGATGGCTCAGCTCAGTCGGCGTGTTGTCTCGGCGGCAACGGCTCGGCTCAGTTAGTTGGTGCGTCTAGAGATCAGTGGCGGCTCAACGAAGCCGATACTATATCAGGTCGGCCCGAACGATGCCGATGTGTGGTGGATCTGACGACGGTTTGCCACCAAATTAGAGTTGTATGTTCGCTTGTGAGCGACAGATCTGTTGGTGGGGTCGAAGACCCCGGTCGTCGCCGGAGGCGATGCCGACGAGCCTTGACAAGTCAGATAGTTGTGACGCAGTGATTGACGGTCGACAACGGTGGTATTGTCGGGTGTGAAGGCGTTTGACGACGAAGTGGGAACATCTATGAGGCAACAACGTCGGTCTAGAAGGCCGCGTGAAGTGACATCGTGGTTTTGACAGCAGTAGGGTTAGGGTTTTGTTGGCGGCATGGGTTTTTGGTGGTGGAATGGTTATGGTGTTGTTTGATAATGATTCTTTTGGATCTGAAAATTGGAAAGAGAAAAAAGGGATCTTTTGGCTCGATACCAAGTTTGACGTCGGAAGAAAAGATTTGGGAATTGTGCGGGAAAATTTGGGGAAGAACGATGAATTTAGGGTTCTGAGGCTTCTCGCTACGGAGTCTAAGGCTTCTCTCCAAGGAATTAGACCTTTATTAGATTCGCGGGATTTAATTTTCAAGCTTTCATTCATTTTGAATAAACCAATCTAGGGGCCTTTTATAGGCTTACAACCCAACACCTTCCCTATTTCCATCCGACTTGGGACTAAACTCACCCAGAAAGAAGAAAATAAAATAAAAAATAATACAAAAACCAAATCAAAATCTAATACCAGACCAAGTCCAAATCTAATAAAAAACCAAGTCCAAATCAAGTCCCACTTGGGCTCAAGCCCGACCATAACGAACTAGGCTGAGATTCGCGTCGTCGTCTTCGTGTGTAGACCTTGATGTCCACATCAATGATATGCTAGAGTATGGGATGAAAGCGGAATTCATTTCTAAAGTAAAGTTAAAAATGTCGAAAGTAATCACATGCTTCACATGTGTGGACCGAAACTGGAGGGGAAGTATCAATCTGTAAATTTCTATATAGCTATAAAATCAGTGAAACTTTTGGGTATTTAACTGAAATTTAGCCTCATTTTTCTAGCATCCATTCTGATTTAAGTTGCAAGATACAGGTGTGATATAGTATCATTGTAGTTCACGTTGGGCTTCCATTTAACAGTTAGCATGGATGAGTTTCAAGTCGTTATACATAATTTAGTAATAACGGACTGTTTTATAGTATATTTTGTGAGAAGGGTTGGCATAGACAATTATTTGATTTGTCCAGTTTAGACCAGCTACGAACTTATGCTTGAAGACAAATTCTCATATTAGATGGTTGCAACATAAGTTCCTTGTAACTAAATTATTCTTGCTTGCAGTCCTAGATTCATATTTCACACATCAGGCTAACAACCATACTTGATCCATAAGCAATGTGGGGTCATTATTTTAGATGATAAACAAGCGTAACCTTCCCTCAAGCACTTGTAGTAATGGTTGAAAGCCTTTGCTGTCATATCCTTTGCTGTCACTGGGCAGTTACTTCGACCCTCATGCCCGACGAACAGTGACCAGGGATGCTGCATATGAAGTAGTTGGCCCCTTTCCTCAAAGTGTACTGGTCGTTGCCAGATGATGATGCCACTCCAGTTGCCTTGCATCTTCTGTAACCCGCAGCAGTAACAGGTACCACGTTGTGCACTCCAGATTGGTAGTTAAAAACTGACACATACAATGGAGAAAAATAAAAAATGTCAGTACTAAATAAATACCATTTAACTTATCGAGGTGCATATCACATTAGATTAGGTCAGGTTTTATTGGCACAATACCTTAAATGCGTGCATTTCAATTTAATTGGCTTAATCCCTTTGCAGGGTCATGACCAATATCAAATACAGATAGCTTAGAAAACAATGTGCAGTATATGCTCAGTCTAACTATAAATGTTAAAATATGATATGCTAATCAAATTGGTATGGTTATGAATGAAATATTGACAAATTTTGTAATGAGATGAGAGGAGGGAGGGAGGGGGGGACCAAGGGTGTCTCCAGCAGCAAAGGTCTTGCCATTGGCCCAGTCTTTATATGAGACTGATAAGCCCCAACCCTGTGAGTCCCCAACAGTGTGGGTGGTAGCGAGACTGAATGATGGAGAATACACAATGACCAATATGGCCAAAGCTGCTGCTGCAGTAATACAACTGCCTCTTCCCATGGCCATACTGCCTCTCTCAACAGTCTCTCAATAGCGTTGGAGAAGAAGCTGAGGTAGCAAACTTAATGTTCAGCGTACTGTATTTATAAGGATCCAAGAGGAGTGGAGGTTATCGACATTGTGTTGCCAATGGTTGCTTTTCTTCTTAGTCGTGGCCATGTAGATAGGCAGATTAGATAGGCAGTGGGAAACTTGACCACAGTCATTGTATGATTTCTTTTTATATGGCCTGTGGAAACCTTTGCTCGGCATAAGAAAAAAGATTTTTTATGCTTTCAAGATTTGGATCATGTCTTTACTTTTCTCTGTAAGATTTGCCATTTTTAAAACTTTTCTATTATCTCTTTTGGCCTTGAAGACCATAGTCTAATTCTTATATTCTAATTTGTTTCTCCTTTTCTTTTTGAAGGAAGGCATCTACATTGTAATATATTCCCTTTCCAGAAGTAGTGGGAAAGAAAATGAACAAAAAAGAAACAGTAACAGTAAAGAAGAGAAAACATACACCAGTGGACCCCACTTACATCTTTCAGCCAATATCACAAACTTGATGTGCTTCCTGCATAAAGCTAGTGCTGTCTAATGAACAATTCATTTGAGCTTGGTGCAATCCAGTGTACATCCACCATATAGTAATACATTTATTTCATAGGATGAACATTCTTCTAGTAATATGGCTATAGTGGATCTTTACACAAGTTAGCATTTAGCTGTTAGGTTCTATTGCATAGGCAACATCAACTTTTTGTATAAAACAATCTCATCTGAAATTCGGCCACATCTCAAAGCTTACACATAAAATTGTCGTTGCATCTATTAAACATGGAATTATTCCAATTCTAACCATTAGGTAGACTGTTCGCTATCAGGAAGTATATGACATACTATGTCAGGATAGCACACTAGGACATTTAAAGCTGGCTGGGTACGGACTCCATATCAAGCCTAACCGCCTAGATAAACTAAACTAGGTGGCATGCAAGCATAGCCATTCTGAATTAGAACTTCTTCAACTAGGGTCAACTGGGAATAACTCATGAACTTAGATCAGGACCCTAACACTTAGTGCATTCCAAATCAGAGGCCCCAGAATATATCATCGCATGTGCTAGTCCAGGAACATCTGCACGCTTGGTATGCAATTTTCCATTTGAAGGAGACATGTTGTGAATGATTCCAAGTCTAATGCTAGTCATTTGATTAGCCATCTTTTCTCTTTCGTGATCAAGTTGACACAAACAAAGTACCTATGAATTTAGTCATAGTACCAATTAGGGTTCTAGCCATTAACTATGCATTAATCAACATGACAAGGCAAAAAGAAAAATGAGAAGACCATATTTGCAAACATTATATGTTGCATAATCATTAGGGGTTGTCCAAATATTACTCAAGGAATTCATGTTAAAAGAGATTAATGTCATATGTAGAATAAATGACAAAATGTAATTTTGCATTTGTTAAGAGGAAGTAGATTAACTGGTTTTGTGTAAAGATTAGCAATACTTATTCTAAAAATAAGCAAACCTATGGAGAGGCAAAGTATCTAATTCACTTCCTAGTCTTTTCAAATCCACCTCTAATTCTATCACGATATCGAAGCCAGGTACACTAGATTAACCATAATCCCAATATTTAAAACAACCAAACAAACTCTCGTCGATCTCCACTGCCGCAGTTGCACACACACACACACACACACACTCTCTCTCTCTCTCTCTAAAAGGAAGAATGTTTATTGTCTTCCTCCTCGATGCTAATCGGGGATGTTCAACACTGATAATGTATGTTTATGTTGAGTTCACATATGTTAAGTATGAGATTTCCTAATACATGTTTTGATGATGAGCAAACATTGTTTTGTGGTATAATGAATTTCATTAAGAATGACATGTTTAATAGACCAAGTGAAATTGCTCAATATTGCTCAAGCACAAAAGATAATGATTTCAAAGCAAAGCTTGGCAAAGGATGATGGTGTGACTTCAAGGCAACAAATTGAAGAGAGAAGATTCAATGACAAGTAGACCGGGAATCAAGTTTACAACAAATCAAGAGCGTGAAAACTATCTATGTAATTTTTTGTATCTTTTTATTCATGTCATTAGATTCTATGTAAAGCCTTGAAGATGTCACACACATGAAACCATATGTAAACAACTAGAATTAATATGGATTTATTTGATGGATAAAAACTTAGGTTTCATAACCAAACAATATGTTTTAGGGTAAACTAGTCGACCAATCTACCTAGTCGACTAGAAATTGATATATCATTTCATCCATGTTTGGCTATAAGATTAGTCGACCAAAGTATAAGGACTAGTTGACCAATCCATGGTTAGTCGACTAGCCGGTATACTCTAGTCGACTACCTCCACTGGCAGAAATTGCCCGAGCTCTCTGGAATTTTTAGTCGACCAATTTACAATTACTAATCTACCAACTGCCAACTAGTCGACTAGTGAGTATACTGTAGTCGATTAGAACTAGCCTTTGTAGATTTTTACCAGTCATTTCTAGCCGTTGGGAAGGGATTTTTGGGTATTTTCTTGTGATGACCTCAGATGTTTTGGGTATGATTTTAGATGAAATGAAAAAGAAAAGGAAAAGGAAAAAAAGAAAAAGTGATAGCCCAAAAACTCTCAAAGCTCATACTATCTTTCTCCATTCATTTTGAGCTTTCTTCCCTTATTTCAAAGTCCAACCCTATAGAGTAGAACCCATAATCCCTAGCCACACTTACTTATATATGCTTCATCTTCAAGGCTTAGGGAGTTGTAAACATTTGTGCTTCAAAGTATAAATCTCAAGTATGATGTAGTGCTATCAAGAAGAGATGTATTGCTCTAATTGGAGAGGTGTTGATCTCGTTGGAGACATATTAGTCCATTCACCGGCTTATGGTGAAGTGGATTCATAATACTATTCGAGGAATAGTGGATTTGTCTCAAAGAGGACGCGAGGCTGGATGTTGGGCACGTGGTGCCTGAACCAGTGTAAATAATGTGTGGTTGCAATGCCTTGTCTTATTTGCATTCTCTATCTCTGTGTTTAATTTTATACTTGTAATAACTTAGCTTTCACAAATTATTATCTCTTGCAAGTTATATAATTGTTGATTAATATTTGATTACGTAACTTTAATTGAACTCTTAGGTAGAATGCTGGAGGGAATTTTTTTAGTTAAAGTTTAATTTGATATACACTATTCACCACCTTTAGTGTCTACTTGCCTTCCACAGAGATCTCTGATGATGAACAACCCTAAACATTGCTGCGTCATTGTGCTCCAACAAAGTCCGAGATTGATTGATGATGCATTACTACCCACTGTCGACGATTGATGCTTCTTAAGGTTGATTCATTGTGCTCTAATAGAGATCAAGGCCGCTAAATGCTTCTTTATTTCATGACAAATATAGATAAAGATTGACACTAACTAAATGCCTGGTATGATCTTGCAACCGTGTTATTGATATCTAAGACCTAATTAGACCTTGACAACACCCTCGAAGCTCCAAATCAACCTTAACCATGTTTCTATCAGTCCAATCTCGTGCCTCTGCTAGCCGCTAATGCCTATTCCTACCATCGGTAGCTTCTATCGGTGACACGGTACAGAGGTAATCATCGATTTGATTTATTCGGTGATCTCAATGCTCGATCGGAGATTCTCCATCATCGTTTGACATGCATTGGTTGACAAGGCCGTCGGTACAAGCGAAGCTGCAATCAGGCTCCTTTCAAATTATTTGAAGAAGCCATAGCTCTTGATTGGTTGGTTTGTATTAAAAGCTAGAGTTAATGGGCTCTTGGTTTGTGGTTGGTTGTGCTGACAATGGGGTTGTTGGAACAAGTTGAGTGCTACTACTTTTTTTAGAAAGCTGATCACAGACTAAGACTTTAAACCATGAGGTACCTACATGTGGTTGGGGAAGTCTACTACTATGAAGTAATTGGGGAAGTCTACTACTATGAAGTAATTGGGGAAGTCTATTGCTTTTAAGATGGATGCAAAAAATGCTAATAATTTTAAACTAGTGGGTCCCATGTGAAGGGGCGTGTTGTGCTACAGGTTGGCTGAAGTCAAAAGAAGTGTTTCAATTTTAAAACTGTGACCAATGTTGGTAGTTTGGCATTAGATGATAGATTGAGTTTTTAATATTCGTGTCTGTCCTAGAGCGAACTAGGATAATGTTTGGAGATTTGGTGTAATTGTTTGGTGTATATGATTTGTAATTGTTTGGTGTATATGATTTAGCATTTGATGTTTAGTTGATAGTTAACATTGGGTTTAGTGTTAGTATTTGTTTTTTAGTGTCCATATTTAAAAAGAGTATGGTGGTGCTAAAATAGTCAATTCAAAATCAAAGCAGAAGTTCAAGAAATTCAGATGTCTGACGATGAGTAGAGTTGTTACGAACTATTTCAGAATTTTTAAGAAGCTCATTTGCATTCATCATTACCACGGCTACGTTAACCAGCTTAGGTAACCCAATTGCATGCATTTTTGCATAAAATTTTGGAACTTGGATAATAGATTCAAAATCTTCTGTTCATGTAACTGGTGAGTCATGTATAGTGTCCATGTATTATCTATTTATAGACGGATAATGATATTAGCAGATGACTCTACATCCACATATACCTGTATTAGCTCTATTAATATATCTTTTCCAACTTTTAACATCCATTTCACATCTGCCTAAATTTTCATTTAATCTATTTTCTGTTATTCAGTTAACATGATATTTAAATTGCTCTATTACCTTCCTCCCCAATTATTATGTATTTCAAGAGATTGGAACGAAGAGGATGATTGGCACTGGATGGGAGGGTGGAAGTTTTTTATCACTTAGATGATGAAATTAGATCATTGGCTTGCTCTAGCGTTATTTTTCCTTTCACCATGCATTATAGATTAGGTCATCAAAGTCTTAATAAAATATTTGCATCTTGAGTTTTATAATTTGTCAAATTTAAAATATGAGTTGTATCTATTATAAAAAATTTCACCGCATGCCTTACCAATCACAAGTCAATAAACATGCGTAATAACTGTTTAAGTTGGTCATTCAGGTATATATAAGAACCTTATTGTATGGAGTCATGATTTGGATTTATGTATTTTCTTACCTTTGTGGATGATTTTTGCGTTTGATTCGGATTTATCTAATGAAAAATAGATTGATTTTATACTAAAATAAAGAATCAATTAGGTATTTTTGTTAAAATTTTAAGAATCGATAATGCAAAAGAGTATTTTGGTAATCAGTTTGCATTGTTTATACGGGAATTTGAAATTATTAAGTAATCTTCATGTGCATCCCCAACAAAATGGTCTGTCTGAAAATGGATATTTATTAGGGGTTGCATGAATACTTGTTTACATATGAATATTCCAAAGAGTTTCTAATCTGATGCTATTTTAACCGATTGTTATCTTGTTAATCTTATGTCTTCCATTATACTTAATGGTGACCTTATCAATTATTGTTTCTTAAGGTAGGGTTGTTTTTATGACCTATGTTTTCGAATGCGTTTATTTTGTGCATAATTATATACCTTATGATTCCAAACTTGATATTTATTCTTTAAAATATGTGTTTTAAGGTACTCTCATACACAGAAAGGCTATAAATATTACTATCATACAACCAAACAGTCTTTTTGTGTTTGTTTACGTCAAATTCTTTGAGTCCTAACTATAATTCACCTATCTAAAAGACAATTATTAAATATTAACATCGATTTTTGTCCCATGAAAATCTGAGATTACGTAGATGTACCAATGCCAAAAAATAACCAGAACTCAGTCTTTAGATCCACTTTCAGCTTCTAGTACTTCTGCCTCCTTTGAATATCATATGTCATCTTTCTCCTCGGATCCTCCTCCTGGATTCTTCACACACGGAGGTACAATGGTTTTTAATTTGGATATTTTGATTGCTCATAGAAAAGATACTCGATCTTGCACAACTCATCCTCTTTATAAATATATATCTCATGCACATCTTTCTTAATCATACATAGGTTTTGTCTTTTCTGTTTATTCTCACCAAACTCCCAAGTCAATTTAAAAGTTTTATCACATTAAGGTTGGTATGAAGTAATAGTAAATAAAATGAATGCATTTGAGCTTAATGATAATGAAACTTAGAATATGTACCAGCTTCATAGGATAAGAAGATGGGTGGTTACAAATGGGTGTATACTATGAAGTTAAATTTTGAAAATTTCTTCCTCGATTGAAGGTTAGATTAGTTGCAAAGTGTTATTCGTAGACATATGGCATAAACTATCGAGAGATATTCTCTCCTGTTGCAAAGATGACATTCGTGCATCTATTGATCTTTCTAGCTACCCATTATCATTGATATTTGTATTAATTGGCTATCAAGAATGTGATCCTTAATGATGTTTCTGAGAAAGAAGTATAAATGAAAACATCATGCTTTGTTACTCATAAGGATCAAGGCATGTTTGCAGATTGAAGAAACTATTGTACAACATGAAGCAGTCATAGAAGCTTGGTTAGTGTACTTTACAGATTCTATAAGGTGATTTGGTCTTAAACGGCATCAAAGTGATAATTCTATCTTTACCAAACATATCAAGAAAGATAGATTTGCTAGTGGTATATATTGATGATATTATGATAGTAAGGATAATGCTTATGAGATTCAGAATTTAAAGCAGTTTATGCTAGGGTTTCAGGCGTAGAATCTTGTACCATTCAGATATTTTTTAGAATAGAGATCACATGCTTGAATGAAGGAATCTATGTATCCCAGCGAAAGTATATTTTAAATGTGTGTCAGAGACAGCGATATCTTGGACCTATGAATCCAAACTTTAGATTTGTACTAGATTAAGAGGAACACCACGTGATCCAAAATGATATATGAGATTAATTGGAAAACTATACAACCTTACTATGATACTTTTCAATATTACCTTTCTGGTGAGTATGCTAAGTCAGTTTATGACTGATCCAAGAACTACATATTGGACTTACAGTATGAGTCTTGAGAATCTTAGAGAATGCACTGGCCAGATGTCTCATATTTGGTTTCAAGGATGGTAGAGTTATGGCTTTCTCAGATGCAGATTGGGCTTGCTCATCTTTTGATCGATGATCGATGATTGGCTATCATGTTTCTGTGGGATGTAATTTGGTATCTTAGAAGAGTGAAAAATAACCATTCCTTTTTTGATCCAATGTAAAAAATCAGAGTATAAAGCCATGACCAACATCACCTATAAGTCATGGATTCATGAGTTGCTTTTTGAGTTAGGACTTGTGATACATATACCCATGAGGTTGTCCTACGATAACAAGGCTATTATATATATCACTAACGAACTGATCTTTTATGAGAAGATCAACCATCGTCAGATTTGTTGTCACATGATGAGATAACCGTGTGATAAGGAAATGATACAGATAAAATATGTCAGATCGATAAATTACCTGTTAGACATAATTGCTATGCCTTTGGAAAAAGAGAGTGGATTACATTTGTGATAAAATGTACATGATATCTATGCTTTAGTTTAAGGGATAGTGTTAAGATGTAATAAATTAGGAGGGTTTTGTGTAACAATTAGCAAAACTTATAAATAAGTAAAACTAGGGAGTGGAAAAGTATCTAATTCACTCCCTAGTTTTTCCAACTCCCATTTCCCATTCTATCATCATTAATTTAAATCCGCTTATGTTACCTTGGTTATACCTTAGTATGTACTTGATGATAGTTTGTTCAAGACGTAGTAATATTTCATCAATGTAATCCATGTTTACAACAAAATTTCTTGAGTGTAGGCTTTTTAAATGTATTAATCAATCTTGAACACATGCCAAAACAATCCACAATATATTAGAAAATTCATAACGACTTGATTGCATTTGGTCAATTATGTTATTGCAAGTGTTCTTCAATCAAAGTCTAATTATTGCCATTGGAAGAGCGACATCAGTACTAACTTTACAAATGATTCCTAGCGAGCCTCCTCTCAAGTCAGGCATCATTCACATCCTAACTCCAATTTCTTCACATTAAGTTAACGCTTCTTCGTGCACATCATCTGGATCTTGTTCATAAGAGATCCAGTTTGAATGTGCAATAGTCGCCTCATGTGAGAGTCTGAAGGAATCTTCAAAATTTCATTTGAAACCCTTCCTTGGGTTTAAATAGTTGTATTATTTCTCAGACATAAGCAACCTCCTGATCAGAAATTGGCTCTTGGATGTGCAAGGGAAATCTCAGTTTCCCCCCCTCTGTTCAAATTCACCAAGCAACCAGCCAGTCCATTGCCAGTGAGCTGGTGAGCCCTAATGTCCATCAGAAGCCCATTGATATATGTTCACTGATCAGTGGATGGCTTCCTCTCATCCATCTAACTCCATGTCACGAAATGGCAGCGGTACAGTCTTCACTGCCCTGAACTTTCCCACATTGTTCAGGTGCTCATTCTCCAACCTTAACATTATAGTACATTTCCGTGTCAGATTAGCTTTTTATACCATCAATCAGAGATGTAGCGTGAAAAAGGTACCTGTAGAAATTCCAGTGCCCTCGGCGAATGACTTCCAGTGAGGCAAGCAGGAAGTCTACCAATCGATACTCTACAGGGCCCAGTCTGAGGTGAGAAATGGTCTCTATCCATGCAAGCCGAAGAACAAAATTTAAAGCCTGCATTTTAGTGAAAGCATGAAGTTGTGCAAGGTAAACGCATTGTTTAAAAGATTGAATGATTAACAATGTGTTAAGACTTACAATGGATGCATAGTAAATGTTTTTGTTCTTTAGAATAAGCTCGTCTCTTAGCCCTGGATTTTTGGAATTTGGATCGAAGAGCCCCCAATCCTTGACAAAGTCCCAGTACAATTGATAAATAGTGGCCATTGTGGATACAATAACAACAGTTGCTAACCAGAATGGTGAGGGATCCACCGCATACTTCAACCTAGCAGCAGCAGCTAGCATGGCCGATATATACTTTCCAGCATTTGCAAGATGATTGGGATCATAACCCTCTTCTATGTATCGTCTAATACACTGAGAACCATTCACAAAATATTAATACATGTCTATCTCTGTATGGTTGTGCTGCACACAAGGCTTTGATTTATGCATACTACTAAAAGCATGACATTAGAAATGAAATTAGGAACACTATGGAATAGAAATAGGACTTCAGCTGGAAAGGTCAACTGGCACACCTTTTTTTTGTGAAAATGTGAGGTGGTGCACCGGAATAAGTAGATCATTTAACAACTTGTGGAAGAAAGTTTCGCATAATTAGGAAAATTGAATAGATATATATTGAATGTTTTTGCAGGATTTGTCCCTCGAGAATTGTTCATGCATCAGCTTACATTTAATATTCCATATGAATGAAAACAAAATCTGACCTAAAAAGTTACCAAACATGATCTGAAGATTCACAAAACATGAGCAATTGAGTAGTAGATTAAGAAACTTTTTATTCTTGTTCATACAAGAACACATGGCTAAGGTAACAACAATGTTAATTTTAGTGTCGACGGTGAGAAAGCGGCGGTCTGGTGGTGGTATGTGTGCTAAGATTTGAAATTTGTGGTGAGATTGTGAAGGTGTGTGAATGGTTCCTCAGTTTTTGGGAATTTTTTAAATTCCATATGTTGATAGAATAGTTAGGGTAACAAAAATTGAGTATTTTTGAGCATTGGCTGCATATTATTGTATGGCATACATGAAACTGACCAAGGAACTTTAGGTGGCAACTCAACTACCTGCATGGCACGGCAGTAGTAGGGAAGGAAAGAGAGAACATAAGACAGGAGCTTGTATTGCTTGCTACAGGTGCACGTTTCATACGGGTCTGACTTCAACCAACCAGCTATGAAGTAGCATGATGTGAACTCCATATGCCTCAATAACGGGATCTGCATACATACAACCAAAATCCAAATCATGAGGGAGTTAAATCTAGGCAAACACAGGTGTCTAAGTTTATACAAACAGACCGAAATCCACATGAAATGAAGATTCACCTGACTAGTAAGCTGGTCCGCCATGAAGAAATCCACCATCAACACCTAGATGACATTAGAAACTTTTGATCAGTACTTACAGAGTTGAGTGTATTGACAAAGGATGGAATTCATTATAAGTTCAAGTGACAAATGATTTACTCTGTAGAAAGGAGAGAATACGATATTGCGGATCACTCGCAAAAAGCAGTAACGGGTAGAGCGGTAGAGAACATTGAATGGGCAAATTAGAATTCCTATGAATAGCTGAGATATGAAAAAGAACACTGTTAGATGCGATCAGGTGGTTTTCCAGAGGTTACAACTTGAATCATTGCCAGCCTAATCATCTGTGGTGTAAAGTTTGACTAAAGTCGAACAGTTTTTATAACCTACATATAGGTTAGGTTAGGTTAGGTTTCGTAAGCCTCTGGTAGCTACTTTTATGTTGCATGAATTGTCTACAGGGAAATATGTTACAGTGAAGTTACTATGTTTGCGTGTGAGATATAAAGCCAAAGTGTTGCTATGGGCTTGGAATTACCAGGAACAGAGCCCCGGGAAGGATGTCAACATGATCGCTGGAGAACCCGGCAGATTTCAGGACGAGTTGGATGATCATGGCTCCCACGACAGTTGTCATGAACGAGGCACAGATGAGGAAAGCATCACTGTGCTTTAAAGACGTGCTTGGCGAAAATTCAAATATAAAGTTGTGGTTGATTCGGGTGCTCTTCCACATGTATAGGTTGCAACCATACAAGAACAAATGCAAGCTGAGGAGTGCAAACATGCTGCAAAAAAAACACCATGGGTCAGTACTAACTACTCTCATGCATTTCATTTAACCAAATATCGTTGTTACCGAACATACGTTGTGGATCGATGTTAATACACATATACCAACATGTGAATAGTTACGTCAATTTTGTTTAGCATTATTTTTACCTAAAGTAATTTTGAGGAGATCTACTCGTACTCCGTTCTTTAACCAACAATATGAGTTCAACGTTCACGTTTCGATACTGTGCTCCATATGGGTGTACTGGCATATACCCGTTGAGTTCTAACCTACTGTCAGAAACCCTCCCAATCGCTTGTACTGCCTTTTCTTCTCTCTCTTTACCAATTGAACTCAGGACCATTGTCTCACTGTCTTGCTAAAAAATGAGCACTTATTAGACCCTCCATTAGGTTGCTAGCATCACACGTATCTTAATAAAGCTTTCTTATTGTGTTTCAAAGCTAATTGTTAGTGCATTTCCCTTTCTCGAAAACCTATCATGATGGTGGAGGGAAAGAAGGGCCTAACAAAAGTGGGATCTTAGTGGACTCTCTTTTGTTCATGTGATGGTGATGGTGGAGGGAGAGTAAAAAAATGCAATCCTACAATATGGACAGGGCAACATATAGAGATATGAATCGTTAGTGGGTTATCAAACAATTGCAGGAGGAGAACTTCAAATTAAACAAGCAAACCTTTAACAGTTAATTTGTTAGCATTAAAAGCAGATAGGAGGATGGCTAGCTAACTTTGGAACTTTGATAAATACGTCCTCTCTCTCTTTTTCAAAATCATGTGTTAATGATAATGAAACGCAACCAAAAATTGTATTGTTGGGGACCACAAGACAATTCGAGAACCCTCTAGAGATTGTTACCCTTTTTATTACCGGACTCGGGTCCTCTCCCCAGTACCCATAATCGTCGGCTAATCAATGTGTGATTATGAATCTCATTAACATAACACTTTTTGCACCCCCACCCTCTTTCATTTCAGAGTTTCCTATCTTGTGCTCACAAAAGATAATAATCAAACTCTAATTTGTGGATGATTATGATTGGTACAATGGAATGTCAGTTGAAAAGGATGCAAATAAGAGGACCGGGATCCATTTTTATCATGCATGAATTGCGCTTTTTTTTGTCATTTAATTAATTTAATTACCTGAAAACAGGGTAGACAGTTTCTATGTAACCAGGGCCAGCTGAAGGAGAGAAGATGCCAGCCAAATGTGCCAAGATTGCGTACACACTAAATAAAGCTACAAAGCTGCCTGTGAACAAACCTGCAACAGAAAGAGGCACACAACTGAATATTTAAGAGAAGGGGGGCAAAGTAAAGAAAAGCAGAAGGCAAATTTGAAACTTGAGGTAGAATTCAATCAACTTCCACCAACCAGAAGAAAGACAACTATATAAGAAAAATCTTTTCATGTTTATCCTCTCTATTTATCTGTTTATTCATTCATTCATCCATTTTTCTTTGGGGAAATTTTTTTTTGTTAGGGTTAGCATCGTAACACCTGTGCTCTCAATTTTCAGTTATGGTTCTACTTTGAGCAGCAGTAATATCTGGAGGGTGAGGGTCTTTATCTATGGAAGCGATCTACACCTGCCACAGAGAGATTTGTTGACTCAGGTGCGTGTGATTGTATTGCGATCGAATGCCATATATTTCTTACTTACTCTTTTTCTTCATATATATTTTAAGGAAACATTAACTCCTTTTGTGGTTTGAGGAGAAAATATTTGCTTACGAGACCTGATGTATCCAGACAGTGAAGAGATCTATTTCTATTTTGCTTCAAACAGCTAGGCGTCCATGAGGCCACGCTCTATCTTTTTGTTGATGTGATGTACGTTGTGCATGGAATGCGCAGTGGGACCCTTGGAAGCGTGGTAGCATGCAAAGCCAAAATTACACAAGATTACTCGTTAATGGTTCCTTTCAAGTATGGAAAGCATTAATGAATTGGGTCAGGAAGTCAAATTACACGCAAAGTTGATGACACACCTTTGTGCCAATCCAAATAATAGCTAAATAGTATGTAGCCTATCATTCAAAAGCGTCGAACTAGCAGAAGCTGTAGTCCTCGGGCTTTCACGAGGATGATCTCATCTTGACAATCACTTCATGATGCGTGGTGTTGTTGGTTGCAGCTAGGTTTTTTGGCATTTTGACGTAGACTGCAGTTTCTATTCATATCATTTTTCATTTCCGATTGCTTGTGTGTCAAGTAAGTCCGTTGTGACCCAAAATTCAAGTGGATCTGGTATTTTAGAGCTCGGATTGATCACTGATTGAACTTTGCATGTGTTTTCATTGCCGGTCCAAAGTCCGGATAAGTGAAAATAGTTGTATGTTTGGTATGCAACAGCCAACACAACATTTTGTTACCCTGTTATGGTCATAAACGTATATTATGATCCGATATAATCACGACCTAACATTATTTCTAGGGTTTTTCTTATATTAGTTTCTTAAATTATGTGTATTTTGATATTAGTCCCTTAAATCTTTGTAATATGAATTTGGTCCATTAAATGTTTAACGTTAACATAAATAGTCCCTTTTGGATCACTTAAATAGTCTCTTAAATGTTTAACCTTTAACCTAAATAGTCCATTTATGGGACTAAATTCAAATTACAAAGATTTAAGAGACTAATATCAAAATACACATAATGTAAGGGACTAATATGAGAAAAACCCAAATTTCTATTGAGTGAATGAAGTGGATCCCAATTGTTTTTGGGATAAAAGCAATGATGGTGATGGTGATGGTGATGGATTGATGACTGATTGTTATCTTATTCATTATGTATGTTATACATCTTTTTATCATTAAGCCGGGCCTCGTTAACAAATGGATGTTGTGTTGAGGGCCTAGTAATAAATGCAGCTATGTAATCGTTAAGAGACCTTATTTAGTAACGAGAGAAATTAGTTAATCACTTTCTCGATCACCAACAAGCAAGTGCCGATCAAGATTGTCTGGTTTGAAATGAACTCGAACATCATCTTCTTGATTTGTGCATGAGATGAAAGAGAGACACAAATCTCATGCCAAGTGTACGAGCATGAGCACTGAGTGAAGGGTATCAAGCTTTCATGAAACACGTGAGGTGCATTTTAGTCGTGAAAAAACGATTGTGCTACATGATATTTTATTTTTTTTCAGACAGTAAGTATTCACATGCATCTCTTATCTTTCTACTTATATTGGGTTAATTTCCAAAAAATGTTTTTAAAATATTACTATGAACTTTGAAAATAACAAAAATGTACTTTAAACTTCACCTTTCTCAAATTAGTTTTCTAAATCTTGTAAGATAGAGTAATTTTTTCAAGGATAGAAAAGCTGTCACCAGATACAAAAAAGGTGGTAAGTACAAGCCCTCACATGGGCTTGTACCCGTGGGGCCCCACCTTTTTGTGTCTTGCACCTGATCCATTGGATCAGGTGCCACCTGTTCTACATTAATCCCCTTTTTCAAATGTTATTCAAATGTTAAGGTTTTTTAAAATTTATAAAACATTGAAGAAAATAATGTGAGCATGTTTGGAAAGATTGAGTTGGTTTTCTGCTAATAAAATTCAGTGTATTAATTTGGGGGGAAAACAAAGTTTATGTTAATTTTTTATTATTTTCAAAACTCATGTTAATTTTTCATTATTTTCAAAATTCAACATAATATTTTGATAAAATGGTGAAACATAAAGATCCTTTTTTATAAAAAAAAATAGTTTTTATATAGACCATCAGCATATTAGGTAAAATATTTCTCAAAATATAAAAAAACACTTATTCTGTCGTATAATTGCATACCGTCTTTTAAACGAAATGTTAAATATACATAAGAGAATCTTGCCATACAACTAAGCAAAAATTCAATTCGATTTGACATGTAATTTAAATTTGTATGACTAAAGGGAAATTTACAAAGATGGCTATTATATACATTGTATTTTATGCGGTGTATGCGATTTTTTTGTCAAAATAGAAAAATTGTCATATCAGATGGAGTGATGGGATAACTATGTGATAGTTTTTCCTTTTTTGACAAAAAAATTACATACAACGCATGAAATGCAATGTATATATCACACACCCTTTACGAATTTCCTTTTTCTATTTATTTCAAAGAAAAAGATCGTCTCCAAGCAGAAGAATCCGAACTCGTGCAGAATGCAAAATTGCATCAATTTGAATTTCACAACCACTCAAATAGCATATAGAGTAAATACGTACAAGGAAGTAGTACTAGTTGGGAGATAGCAAGCATGCATACCTACTAAGAATGTGACCATGTGGGAATCCTTGGGCTGCTGTGGCCTCAGAAACTTCATCGCTTTCTTTCTGTCATTGCTTGCAAAGTTCTTCGTGAACGTGGACTCCACCTCGTCCGCAAGTCTCACCACCTGAATCAAACTCATTGCTCTTAGCCCATTTCCTTCCGTGTTTATGCTTTTTATCCCACAGTTAAGTTTTTCTTAGTAGCTGTGTCCTTGAAAGAGTGCAAAAGAAAAGAATAGAGAATCGATGCTAGGATGCTCTTTATACCTTGTCGGAGCTAATAAAGTGTGCCCTCTTCACCTTCTTCAAGTACCCCGAGTCTCGTTGGTTCGATACCTTCACATCAAATCATCAAGTGATCGATTAGTAAAATGTTAAAAAAAAGTCATGTATTAACAGCATGTATTTCGTCCTATTAGGATAACGGAAAGTTAAATAGTAACGAATAATAAATAATGATGCCTATCATTTGTTGCTAACAACCCCCACAGCTTTTTCTCATGCTCTTCATGTGAAAGGAGAGATATGGGCAGCATCGTGAGGTGACCCTCACTTGACTCTCCTTGGCCTTTGCTCTCCGATCAACAGTCTCCATACAACAAGTCCAGTAGCTGGGCCCCACGCCAAAATACAAGCGTGACGTGGCACACCAGCTTGCGTGGATCATACTCAAGCCCGAAGCTTTGCATGCGATTTGTAATTAGCACTGTTAATTAAGTAGATAAGCACCATTAAATATTTAATTAGTTCCCCGAGCGTTTGGTCGCTTTAGTGATATTGGGCAGGTGCCCAGCACTAGGCCGTTGGACGTCCATGTTGGCTAACAGCTGTTTTCATGTTGATTTTACCAAATTACCCACCTAGGACAGCATATTTACGATTCCTTGATTCTCCGAAATCGTTCCCGTAACGTGATGATTCCTTCGGCATGACTCACGCAGCGCCTTGCCAAGTTGCAAGTACTTTGTGTTCTTACGATCAATCAATCATCACTGGACTGTATGATTGTTCGAAGATTTCGATATAGATTTTGTTGCTGCTGATACAGTTCAGTTCACTTTCGATGTCCTCACAACAATGTACGGCAGTGATTCAGCGTAGAAAATGATTATTTTATTTTTAGAAATTAAGTAATTAATAAAACCACATCTCGTTTGTTACCTTGTGGAACTTCTTCAATATCTTCGCGAAGGCCACCATGTTTAGTGAGCTGCATGGAGCAAACAAAGAGCACGGTAAATAAGCAACACAAACGAGGGTAAAACGGTCATTGCCTGCCAAAACGGTTCAATTCGGACAAATCGCCGTTCCCGCCGCATGCAGAGATTCGGGCAGCCTTCCCTCTGCATGCACAACGTGATTTGACCGTTCTACCCCTGTAACGGTGCCGATTTCACGGGCCTACCTGTACGTTTTCAGCAGGTTGAGCCCCTTGTAGAGCTCGAGAAATGCCGATCGGATCATCTTCTCGGCGCACTGGATCTTCTTGCGGTTAATGTAGTCCCCGTTGCCGCCGCCGCCGCCCGACCCCTCCTTCCGCTGGCCGTTGACGATGTCCTCCCAAATCATCGACGTCACGGCCGATATCGTCTTCGTCGCGTTGGTCGCCGGGATGTCGATCCTCATCGTCGTCGTCTTCGGCTTCAGCCCCTTCTTCGCCTTCGCCCGCGCCGATCCCACGAAGCTCACCCCGTTACGCTCCAATGCCGCTATTATCTCGTCCGCAATCGGCGAGTTCGACCCGTCCGTAGCCACATCGTCACAACTATCTGCGAAAGCAAGTCGCCGATCAACTCGACACCTTCCTTTTTAGGTTAAACTATGCCATGTACCATAAAAAGTATGGTCTAGGTACCAGAATTAAACGACGGGGAGTTACTGAGGCGAGGAAAGAGGTCACTTTGACGAGAATCGTCGGTCGCAAACCGCTGCTGCTGCTGCCGTCGCCGATGCTCGTCGAGGATCTTTTTAAGATCCACGAGAATTTGGAGCTGCTTGTTCAAAATCTCGGCCCGCTCGCAAAACTCGTTCTCTTTGGTCCTATAGAAGTTGTCCACCTTCTCCAGCTCATCATCCAATTTCTCGAAAAATTCCTTTACCTATATTGAATTTTTTAAACGCCAAATTAACCATTAAAGCTGAAAAATGGATCAAATTGATCTTAAAATAAATAAATATTATTACCTCGTTTTCTCTCGAGTGAACCAGCTCCATCTCGTACAAATTCTCCTCGTCTCCCTAACAAACAAACAAAACAATTAGAAAATGATTGCCAGGAAGACGAGACAAAAGCGCCGGTTAGCAAAACAGGTCCCGCGAAGCATGGGAAACAAAAGGCGCGCGCAAAATTTGGGGAAAAGGCCACAACATCACGACGCCTTCGTGACACACACACAAAAAAATCGCTACCTCAGAGGGAGGGCTCCAGTCGCCGTGGCGACGGCCGAGGAGGCTGCGGATCGGGGCGAGGACGGAGTGCCCGGCCCGGCCCGCGACGGGGCCGTCGGAGGGAGAGTGGGCGGGGCGGAGGAAGGAGAGCTTGATCTTCTTGACTAGCTTCTTGAGCTGCCGGTAGTTGACGAATGCGTCCTTCCATTCTGGGATCAGCTGAGCGTCCAGCTGCCGCGAAAACTTCACCATCTCTCTCTCTCTCTCTCTACAATTAAGTAAAAGAAGACGGATTTTGGAGAGAGAAAGAGGGGGAAGCTAAGAGGAGGACAAAAGAGGAGGAGTTTATATAGAGATGGGGAGAGAGAGAGGGGAGGGAAATGGAGCAAACGTGTAAAGTAGAATTTGTAGAAGAGGAGGGGGTGAAAAAAAAAAAGGAAAATTAAAGTGGAGAAAAGGGTGGCGAGCTTTAGCGATTGAATGCATTGCATTAAAGTTGTTGTTTTTATTTTTATTTTATTAGAGCATGGTTTTTGTGACGTATTGAGTTTGTGCAATGGAAAGGTATTGATGAAAGCATAGTTGTGTGCTCGACTTGCCCGCCTTCCCCTGAAATATTTGGTATTTTAAGCTAGGATGGCAATTCTGTGATTAAACCGTCCGGCTCATCATCAAAGCTAACATTGGGTTAAAATTGTATGAAGTCTAGTGTTACGATGCACAGAGATGCATGCGATCACACCGTATGATCGAAGTATTGATACGACGAGGGCATCGTACCGGAAACGGGAGGAATATTCCGTGCACAAGTTTCTGACTTCGGAGCGAGTAGTCACGTGCCTAATATGTGATGGAAGATGTAGCAAACATTTCTTAGGGGAGACATGTGGCTGAAAGCTTCATCTTTTAAGTGTGCTTTGGGCAAAGAGAAATTTTTGGATGGGGAACCTCCTGAGAATGTGCACGTTCAAAACATTATAGTGATGCTTTTCGATTAGTATAACCCTAACTTGGATCACCAAATGATGATGGAAGCCATTGTGATCGTGAAGCTTGCGATATCAACAAGGCGGGCATCTACAAACTAGCTGAAGAGCCAATCAGAAAGGTACACGTTTAATTATTATCCAATGTATTAGTTATAGATATGCATGGTATGGTTGCCGTATTCCGATATATGCATGTATGATCTATTTATCATGTATCGTGACATGTTGATAAATGTTCGCCAAGATACTATATCAGAGCCGCTCGTTTGTATTAGAGCTCATGTAATAATTAATTTTTTTATGTTACAAATCTCTAGCAGGGCCGGTCCTGAAGATATTGGGGCCCATGACGAGTTAAAAATTTGGGCCCTTTAAATATAATTGTTTTAAAAAGTGAAACACTAAATTTTTTTGAGGTTTGGAATCTAGCCAAGTGCAATGCTAGTAGGCTCATTCCTACGACAGCAATTTTTATTAATATGCTAAAAAATGTTCCAGAATATGGGAGGGGTACATAAAACCAATTAATCTCACACATAAAATAGAAAACAACAATGTTGAAAAAATCGCACAAACAGTCTTAATTAATTTCACCAAAACAAACAAACAAATTATCGTAAGAAACAGAAATTGACAACCACTGCAGCCATGCCAATATCCAATCCAACAATAATAAACAAAAAAAATAATTAATCATTGTAGCAGTCAGGAATTGAATCCAAAAATTGCAGGATTTTCTTCTTTTAAAAAAATTTGCAAACGAGACTTGCCTGTTCGCATAAGGGAGTATTGAAGACCTGATTTTAGCCAAAGCGATCGACGAGTCCAGTCGTGGCCACCACAAAGGACGAAGGGATCGAACCGTTCAGTCCATTATCCGAAAGGAACAAAAAATCGATTCTGGATGGTTGAACTAAAGGAACAAAACAGTCTGAACCAATGAACTGGTTAATTGAGAGATCCAGAAAACTCAGCTAAATGAGGTTGACGGTCAAAATGGGTATCGTTCCTGAGAACTCACAGTCTGAAAGTTCCAATTTGATCAGAGATTTCAGCTTCCCTACTGAACGCGGCAATGGTCCAGAAAAATTCGTGCCCCCGAGAACCAAGCTTTCCAACTTTGTCTCATCGACAAATTCTGGGAAAGACCCTAAAAGCTTATGATTTTCTGAGAACTCGATGTCGGTCAAATTCTTCAGAAGAAACAGTTTCTTTGGAAAAGTTCCATTAAGCCCACATGAGCTTAATTTTCGTACTGTTTCACATCCTCATACCTTCCATTGATGGGGATTCCTTCAGCCACGGGCCCACGCGTTGAACTCCAGCGTCCAGTCGGCGATCAACGTGCCGTCAAGACCCATGACTCGTGGGCCCAATAGCCATCGCTGACGCTTCGTTTCTTATTCCCTCCTTCGGTTATTGTGGAGAGATTAGAGAATGTGGAAGAGGAGTTGAGGGATCACTGACTGGTTTGTTTTTTAATAATTTCTATATACTTGCATTCGAAAAAAAATCTAAAACTTATTGAAAAAATATCTAACTTGGGCCCCCCTGGCCTTGGGCCCCCCTGGCCTTGGGCCCTGGGCGGCTACCCTGGCTGCCCTGGGTCAGGGGCCGGCCCTGATCTCTAAATCAGTTTAAAATACCTGACAAATTATATATTTACTATGTTTACATAATTTTTAAATTTGAATTTGGGTTTAAAAAATTTTAAATTTCTCTTGGCTTAAATCTTATTTATTCTCCTAATATTATAATCTTTAGTGTATATCTTTTTTTAAAAAAATTCATACCTCTTTTTCTATATAAAGATCTAACCAATGGCGATTCAAGAGGTCAGAGCACAATAACTTGAATCTAGAGAACATGAGTGATACGACCCTCCCGAAATGGGCCAAGACCGAACGGGCCAAGCCCATGTCGCAAACCTACGGGCTTGGGTAGAACGAGGCCCTGGCCCAAGGCCCACACGAAGACTCTAAGTCAGGCCGGCCTCGGACCGATGCGAATGTAGCCGCTGACCCACGCCAGCGGGAGTTAACCACTCCCCTTAAATCGCGACCCCCTTAATCATCATTAAAGAGCCCCATTACGCCCACCTTCATGACCCATGAAGGCACCATCAAAGTGACGGATATTGGGGGTGAAATAGGGGAACGTTGAGTGGACGTGGCTGAGGAAGATTCCTATAAAGTACCTCAAAGAAGAACGTAGGAAAGGACCGCTGGCTAAAGACTAAACTCTGAGGTATTCTTCTGGAACGACCTTGTCTCCCACCTTATAATTCTCCTTAACAGCTTGGCCTAGGAAATCACATATCGGCCTCTCCGTGAGCCAGACCAATCCCACCAAGCATCCTTCAGACCCGCTTTGACTTAGGCATCGGAAGGGACTTGGTCGGAACCAAGGTCCGACCCCTCTGACGAGCTTTCTCTTCTGTTCAGGTCAAGGAGATCTAGTTGCGCCGAAGCTACCCTTCGACGCCCTATCAGCCCGGAGCCGAACGCGCTCGCCCCTGAGCCCGTTCATCTCCACCCGTACGGAGGTTGTCACTTGGCCGAGGACTCCCTTCGGCACGCCAACGCTCGGACCCGCACGCTCTTCACCAAGCTGAACGAGCTACTTCCCGTTTCCGGAGGCCGCACGTGTCCCACATGATCGATTTGACCTCCGGCCCTCCAGTCAACCAACCTGTGGTGAGAAAACACCCCGAAACATCTAGAGTGGACCTCCTCTAACAAAGAGCATTCCCTCGGGAGGACGGTGTTGGATATGGAAGACGTTTGTACACCCTTGTGGGGGATGTACGAGGGAATACGGACCTCGAACGTCGCGTACACGAAGTCGTGTACAAAGGGAATCTGTTCCCTTGCGGAGAGGATCTCTGGATGAGTGGGAAAGTCGCATTATATATGCATAAGTGCATGCGACATATGGCTAATAAAGGGGGGAATATCTGAAGCTTATGTTGTACCATGCATATGGTACAACTTAAGCTTATAATGTGCCATGTATCATGGTACGCCTTAATTAAGTTGTTCCAAAGGAACAACTTACCCTAAAATAACTACCTTGGGGCTATAAATAAGACCCAAGGGTAAGCCATTTCTTACACCTTTTGCATGAAATTCATGCATGCAACTTCATCATAGCGAAGCTCTGCAGAAATCCTTTCTCTTCCTCTATCCAAGTTCTTAATCTAAAGTAGAGATTTAGATTGTGGATTAGTAGCCTTACTCCGTTCGTGAGAAGACTCGATCCGTCGTGGCGAATCCGAAGGCGAAGTTCGTAGACTACCGTGCCGCATACGCAAGCGTAAGTCTAAACTTCATATTATCGATCCTAACTCTGTTTTGGACAGGATCCTACATTGGTATCAGAGCCATATGGGTTCGCCCCGGTCAAACCGTCGTCCCGTCGAAACTATGAACGAGTCGTTGTCTTTTTCACGAATGGGTCTCCTACTATTACGGATATAGTAGGAACGCTTCGTGACGGAGAGAACGCAGCGGTTGTTCTTTTCACGTTAGGGTCTCCTATCATTACGGATATGGTAGGAACTCTCCGTGACGGGAAGAACCGACCGTTCACGTAGTATGTTATTTTTCATTTTTGGCACACGGCCATTAGGAAATAACTAATTTCTCGACGAACGGGTGCTTCATCGACGAATGGGTGCTTCATCGAGGAAGATGATGGTAGTTATTTCCATCGGGTAAGAGGAAATTTGGTGCATGTGCACCATGGCCAAATGGGCTATGAAGGCCATGCACCCCCTCTCCCCATGCGGAGGGGGTTGGCTACGGCCAATAACCACCGGCGACCACCCCATCAAGGGGGTGGAGTGCATGCGGCCACCCCATGAAAGGGGGGAGACCGGCCATGGCTAAAGGGCCATGGCCGGACAAGGCCAATAGGCCATGGCCGGCCACGGCCAGGGCCAGGGAGCCCTGGCCGCGGCCAGGCTAGGCCAGGCCAGGGCCGGCCCTGGACGGCCAGGGCCAGGGCCAGAAGGCCCTGGCCGCGGCCAGGCCATGGCCAGGCCACCCTGGTCGGGCCAGGGCAGGGGCCCTGGCCGAGGCCAGGGGCCTGGCCGCCCTGGCAGAGGCCAGGGCAGCGCCCTGGCCTCAGGCCAGGGCCTAGCTGAGGCCAGGGCAGGGGCCCTGGCCCCGGCCAGGGGCCAGGCCGCCCTGGCAGAGGCCAGGGCAGCGCCCTGGCCACTGCCAGGGCCCGGCCGGCCCTGGCAGTGGCCAGGGCCGGCGCCCTGGCCTCAGCCAGGGCCCGGCCGGCCCTGGCAGAGGCCAGGGCCTGGCCGGCCCTGGCCGAGGGGGCCAGGGCCCCTGGCCGGCCAGGGCAGAGGCCCTGGCCGGCCCTTGGCCAAGCCCCGGCCAGGGCAGAGGCCCTGGCCGGGAGAAGTTGCAGTTCGAAAATTGGTCGACCAATTTGGTGTTTTTGGTCGACCAATCTGACAGAAGGTCTGGGTCGATTGTAAACTTGCCAACTGACCCATACGGGGTGACAAAAGGCCTTGGCCAAACTCGAATGTGCCGATTAGCCCATACGGGGCTAACCACAGTTTCGACTAGCCCATACGGGGCTAACGTTTTAATGAAGTTTTTTATTGGGCTCTACTCCTTGAAGATTAGGCATAGTGCTCTACTTCATGCGAGATTAGCCAAGTCATTGTGCTCTACTCTACGGAGATTAGCCAATGTATTTATGAAATTGTGCTCTACTCCTTGAAGATTAGCCGTAATGCTCTACTTCATGCGAGATTAGCCATGTCATTGTGCTCTACTCTACGGAGATTAGCCAATGAACTCATGACGTTGTGCTCTACTCTACGGAGATTAGCCAATGTATTTTAAATTATATCTGAAAAATACGTTTTCAAACTCGTTTTCCGCTGCTAGTACTATAAGAGTACTATTGTTTGATAAGTGATGGGGGAATATTGAAGGTTGTTCTAGATGGTGATTGGAATCATAGAGACCTTTTCGATTCTAGAACAACATCTTCAATATTTTTCGAAAGTAACTTATCAAATATAATATAATTCCAAGTGGGATTTGAATTTTTAGAACTATCCAAATGGGATACTCTATTATCATTTCAAGTGGGAGTTATATTTTAAGAATTTTTATGCAATGTTTTGATCGAACCTTCGGTTTTGTGTCTTTTGCAGCATTTTAAAAGTAAAATGTCTTCCGCTTCAAAGAATATCGTCGCTGAGTTAAACAAAGGTGAAAAACTCAACGGCGATAATTACAAACTTTGGTCCATTAAGATACAATACGTTTTAGAGGAGCAAGAAGTGCTCGAAACTCTAAAGAACGTAATGATTGAACCCGAGTTGGGCACTACGGCCCAACACAGACGAGACAAGGAAGCTTTTGATGCTTGGTCTCGGAAGAATAAGATAGCGCGCATTACGTTATTAAGCAGTATGGCTGATGACATAATGCGCATCTTCCGAGAACATGACCTAGCCATGAACATATGGTCCAAGCTAGAGGAGAAGTTCGGTGGCACATCGGTGTCCAAACTTCGCGCCTTAACTATAAGGTTCGATACATATAAGAAACGTCCAGATCATTCCATGGGGAAACATCTGCGACATATGGCGAACCTTATCTCGGAGTTAAAGGACGCAGGTCATGTGCTCACTGATGAGCAACAAATCCAAGCAGTCATACGTTCCCTACCAAATGGGTGGGATCAAATGAAGATGCATCTCACTCACAATGAGAGCATCAAGACCTTCAGCGATGTTTCCAAGCACCTCGAATTAGAGGAAGAGCGGCTTGCGGCTGCCAAGCCAAGTGCAGAAGTGCACATTGTTGCTAGTTCCTCACACGGGGGAAAGAAACGTAAAGATCGTTCAAAGTCTTCTAATGAACGTAATAAGCAACCTGAGTCTACCAAGGAACCTAAACATAAGGGTGGGCACAAGAAATGGCACAAGAAGAAAGACTTGAAAAAGATCAAGTGCTTCAAGTGCAACAAACTTGGTCACTATGCTCGTTCGTGTACGAGTGGAAGTGACGAGGTAACTCGTAATACTAGTTACATATGTGTTTCTAGTTCAATATTTCTTGTGGAATCTAATCCATTTTGGGATAATTGATTCAGGTGCCACCGACCACATAGCAAAGGACAGACGGTCCTTCGTGGAGTATCACCGGATACCCCAAGGAATGAAGTGGATCAATGTAGTAAACAACACACGTGTTGTAGAGAAAGGCGTTGGGAATTGCAAGCTAGACTTGGACAACGGCCACACTCTCCTACTTTATGATGTTCTCTTCATTCCATATATTCAAAGGAATATTAATATTGTGGTCAATTTAATGGGTCTTGGTTATAGTTGGTTCCTTCATGATTGTAATATGGACCTATTTTGTAATAATTCCTTTATTAGTACTGGGTTTGTATTTCAAAGGATTTATTGTAATAAGTACAATGTATTTCCTCATGTAATGAAAATTTCCTTGTGACAAATTCTTTGACTAATGAGTCTAATATAATTTGTTGGCATGCAAGGCTTGGTCATATTGGACCAATGTGTATAGATAGACTTGCCAAACGTGGCCTTCTATCCAATGTTTCAAAGGTTGAAATGTCGACCTGCGAACATTGCCTTGTGAGGAAATCTTGTCGCAAGCCGTTTGGAACCGGCACAAGGGCCGAGGTTCCATTACAGCTTATCCATTCGGACATATGTGGTCCGATGAATGTCAAGACAAGACGCGGGAAGTCCTATTTTTCATCACTTTTATTGATGATTTCACCCGATTCGGTCATATCTATTTGATATCCCACAAAAGTGAAAGCACTAAACCTGCTTTAAAAACTATATGAGTTTAGTGGAGAATCAATTAGATCGCAAGATTAAGGTCGTGCGAACCGATAGGGGCGGTGAATATCAATCAACAAGTTTAAAGGAACTTTTGTGATGAAAAAGGCATAGTACATCAGGTATCTATGCCTTATACTCCTCAACAAATTGGTGTTGCAGAAAGGAGGTATAGGACTTTAATGAAAAATGGTCCGTTCATTGATGAAGCAAGCTAACTTGCCAATCACTTTTTGGGGTGATGCATTATTGACGGCCACTTTCATTTTGAACCGCGTACCCTCGAAATCAGTTAGCTCCACTCCTTATGAGTTGTGGAACCAAAGGTCTCCTGACTTAGACATTTTGAAACCTTGGGGTTGTGCATTCTACGCACATATTTCCTCCCATAAGTATGGCAAACTTGGGCCAAGGGGAAGGAAACGTATCTTTATACGATACGCAGAAAACTCCAAAGGTTATATGTTTGTTAGCCAGGAAGACAATGGTGGGCTAATTGAGTTTGAGTCGAGGGATGTCACTTTCTTGGAAAACGAGTTTCCAAGACAGGGCGAGATAAGTCAGGACTTATCTTTATTTGAGATTTATGATCAAGAAGGATTACCTCATTCGAGTGGGAGAATTCTTGGTGAAAATGAAAATACGTTTCAACCTTCACCAATGGATTATACGAATGACGATTATCCTATTCCATACGGGAATAATGATCCAAGTGTGAGCAATTCTAACGACATTCCAAGTGGGAGTGATATTAGAATTGATCTAACTTCAAGTCAACAAGGACTTGAAGAAATCTCAAATACAACGTAGTAGTCGTACAAGGTTGGCTCCTCTAAAATTTGAGGATGAATTTCCGTAAACCTTTATGACTTTACTACAAGATGATGACGAGCCTGCTACTTTCAAACGGGCGGCATCATGCCCTGCGAAAGACAAATGGATGGAAGCGATGAAGGAGGAATTGAAATCCATGAAAGTTAACCAAGTCTGGGACTTAGTTAACTTACCCAGACGACATAGAGCAATTGGGAACAAATGGGTTCTCAAGATCAAGCATAAGGCTGATGGCTCTATTGACAGATATAAAGCTCGCCTTGTCGCGAAAGGTTTTACGCAACAGGAAGGGATAGACTACGAAGAGATCTTCTCACCTGTTGTGCGTTTTACCTTGATTCGCATGATTCTGGCAATGGTAGCTTGCTTATACCTCGAATTATATCAGATGGATGTAAAGACTGCCTTTCTCAATGGAGAATTGGACGAGGAGATCTATATGGAACAACCAACAGGGTTTGTAAAAGAAGGAAACGAACATAAGGTTTGTAAACTTCGTAAGTCCATATATAGTCTTAAATAATCCTCGAGGCAATGGTATATACAATTTCAAGAAGTTGTCTTATCAAATGGATTTTCCATGCTTGATGAAGATAACTGAGTATATATCAAGAGGATTAAAAGCAAGTATATTATCATGTCTCTATATGTAGATGACATTTTAATAGCCAGAAATGACAAGGGCTTTGTGATGAGTATCAAGGCTTGGCTTTCATCAGTATTTGAGATGAAAGGCATAGGAAAAGCCGCATATATCCTTGGAGTTAAGATTTCAAGGAATCGTTCGAAGAAACTTCTTTCTCTTTCACAGGAGACTTATATAAAGAAGGTTCTAGAACGATTTAATATGCAGGACTGCAAGTCCATTGATATTCATATAAGCATATGCGATAATTTATATCTGGAATCGTGTCTAAAGAACCAAAAGGAAAAGGAAATTATGGAAAAAGTTCCATATTCCAGTGCAGTTGATAGTCTTATGTACGCTATGATGTGTACGAGACCGGACATCTGTTTTGCCGTTGGAAATGGTAAGCTGTTACCAATCCAACCCAGGGCAAGAACACTGGAAAGCGGTTAAGAGGATAATGCAGTATCTTAAAGGAACTGCAGATTTGCAAAAGGCTATGATAAAACCAAGAAGGTAGACATAAGGTACATATCTACGCATGAGATGATAGAGAATCAGCTTACGAAAGCGATCCCCAGAAATGTGTTTTATAAACACTTATCATCCCAAGGATTGCGTATGAGCTGAGTTGTACAAATATATATTCCCATGTCTAAGAAAGATCAAATTTAATAAAAGAATAAGTTCTTTTTCAAACATTGCATATGAATTTCTTAAAGAAATGTTTGTGTACATTTTTGAAATCTCAGCTGAATTGTGTGTATGTCGGACAGATAAAGGTTGGCTCTCTCACATGAGCAACCGCCTTATCTTATCAGATGGATAAGATAGAGATGAGACTAGTTTAAAGTCAAAATCATTAGACGAATGATTTAGAGTCATGACTTAAACAAGATAGTCGAATGAAAGATCTGCATCATATGGATGCTTACAAAAGATCTGAGATCTGTATCACAAGGATATTTGAAAGAGATCTCGTAGGATTTTTTAAATCCTATCTGTCTTATGCAGGATGAGAGTCCGTGAATATTTCACGAGTAGTAAGGGGACTCAAAAAGATAGGCACTGTGGTGTCTGATCTTTTCATCCGTACAACATCATTAAGACATACTCTCCATGGGAAAGGAGTGATGTTGTAATACGTGTTCATACCACGTATGCATTTCGACCACTGAGTTAGTAGCAATAGTGTTTGCTATTATGTGAGACTCAAAGGCCATACGGGTCTTAACTCTTACCCTCAAGGACTCCAATTGGTTCCTTTAGATTTGACGAGATGATCGCTATCTTGGCGTGTTACTTATGGGCTATGATAATTCGGCTCGGCGGGGCACGTTAGAAAAGCGAATCAAGTCAAGATCAGAAGGTTCGCAAGAAGAGGAAGATTGATTTCATATTCACATTTGGACTTTAATGATTCAAAGCTGGCCAGCCAATTGTGATCCAGATGGGATTCAATTGTTGAATATAAAGTATAAGAAATGTGAAGAAATAATCTAGGGTAAAGCATGCGTTGAACTACTCAACTTTGCACCTTCGAGGTCGTTGTGTATCTCTAACAAGTGCACAACAACAGACTCTACGCGCATGACGGTCGCACGGTCTATTTCTCGGTATGATAGATGAAAGAACTAAGGGAAAGACGTTCTCTTACAATCCCCTCAAGTGTGAGTGGGAGATGTTGGATATGGAAGACGTTTGTACACCCTTGTGGGGGATGTACGAGGGAATACGGACCTCGAACGTCGCGTACACGAAGTCGTGTACAAAGGGAATCTGTTCCCTTGCGGAGAGGATCTCTGGATGAGTGGGAAAGTCGCATTATATATGCATAAGTGCATGCGACATATGGCTAATAAAGGGGGAATATCTGAAGCTTATGTTGTACCATGCATATGGTACAACTTAAGCTTATAATGTGCCATGTATCATGGTACGCCTTAATTAAGTTGTTCCAAAGGAACAACTTACCCTAAAATAACTACCTTGGGGGCTATAAATAAGACCCAAGGGTAAGCCATTTCTTACACCTTTTGCATGAAATTCATGCATGCAACTTCATCATAGCGAATCTCTGCAGAAATCCTTTCTCTTCCTCTATCCAAGTTCTTAATCTAAAGTAGAGATTTAGATTGTGGATTAGCAGCCTTACTCCGTTCGTGAGAAGACTCGATCCGTCGTGGCGAATCCGAAGGCGAAGTTCGTAGACTACCGTGCCGCATACGCAAGCGTTCCCTCGGGAGATCCTACAGACGGAACTCTATGCCAGCTGGACGGGCACATCACGATCGGTGAAAACCGATCCTCTGGACGGGACCACCGGCCAGCCCCAAGCACAGATAGGGCACCTCCCGCACCAACCCAGGTCTGCCCGGCTCGACGGGTAGAGGAGGCCGCCTCCACCACCTGGGGGATCACCCCAGAGACAATCGGAAAATTGAGCACAGCCGAAGGACCGCTCTCCTCTTCATCTTCTTTCCTTCGGGCCTTCCAGACTCTGAATGGGAGCGTTTCTTTGCTCCCCCTGACTCCCGCCCGGTGCTCGAGAGCCGTGCTCGAGGCCCACTACGGACCCCTTGCCACGGGTGGAACCGGGGTGGCACCGGTCAAGTCCCCCGCCGCAGGGGGCTCGACAATGACCTGGGGCGGTGGCAGGGGAACGTCCGCCGGTTCCAGCGTCCCAACCGCGGCATCGGCTACAAGAATCTCTTCTTCCACCATGCGCCGCGGTGAGTGGCCAGAAGGACTCCCACACCCTCCAGGGGCTCCCCAGCGAATGTGTTCGTGTACGTCGCGGCTGAACTCTCGACCCGCCATCTCTGCAGAAGGAAGGAAGTTCAGGGTAATCAAAGGAGAAGGGCAAAAAGAAAAAAGCGCCTACCAATGGACCACAAAACATTCTTGAGGAGAAGGTCATCCAGTAAGGGTCAGACCGACCTCTCCACCAACGACAACGTCGTCACGAGCTTGACCGCAGCCTAATCGGCCTCGAAAAGGGACAATGTCAAATCATACCGACACAAGCTCCCCCAACCGTTCAGAATCACAGCGTCCACCGAAAAGGTGACGAAGACGTAGTTATTACTCCAGTCGCCAACCCAGAGGGGCATGCCCAGCCAACACTCCCTTCCTGTCTGGGCGCGGATATGCTGCCATGACTCCTGACCAACTAACTGGACCCTGAAATAATAGAAGAAGAGAGGCAGGTTTGGCTCCAACCCATGTGTATTACAGATCATGATAAATCCCACCAAAGCTGGGATCGAATACGGGGTCAGCTAACACATGGCTACCACCAAGGACTCTAGAACCTGGATAATGAAGGGATGGAGAGGAACGCGAAGCCCCATACAGAACATTTCGACGTACACACCAACCTCGCGACTCCCTGGAAATTAGATCCTTTCGTCGGCATAGAGAACCCAAACGTCATACGGATGGCAGAGGTATCTCGCCCTAATCTCCTCGATAGTGGAATATGAAATGGTGGATGTCGATCCAAGGAATTTGACCTCCGGCCCTCCAGTCAACCAACCTGTGGTAAGAAAACACCCCGAAACAACAAGTAATGGCGGTAAAAATGCACCTCAATAACACATTGATCACAGATATTAAATTAGTACGAGACCATAGTCGCTCCTGTAATTTATGCATTCTCTTTAATTTATGCATTCTATCCATAAAGAGCATAAATTTTATGGTAAAACTTGTGACGAAGATTCCATAGTTTGATGAGATTTCAAATTAATGCAATATAGTTTACAGTAGGTTATATGTTAAAGGAACAATTACATGTGCTCCTTAAAATTTTTTAATAAAAATGTAACAAATAAGGTAACTTGAATCTTTTGTCTACAATCAAAATCAATGATATTCAAGGAGGGATATCAGGATGAGTTGAGAGAGGAGAGAAGGCGACGACAGACGACATTGACAGAGGAGTTGGAGGGGGTGTTGGTCATGGTGGCCAATGGGCCGTCCAGTTGAATGGTTGGCCACGGGCCGGGGCCGGAAGCCTGGCCTATTTATTTAAAAAAAATTAAAATAAGTTGAAAAAAATCATAAAAAATTTTAAAATCTAAAAAATTGTAAGCATATGTTAAAAAATTTACAATTAATATATGATATATGTAGTATTAAATTTTTTAAAGATGTATAAGTTTATTAAAACATAGTATTTTATAAAAAAATTAGAAATATGTAGGCCTTCGTAAATTATAAGTAGCTAAAAATTTTATAAACAAGAAATAATTAACTTATATTATTACTAAATAGATACTGTAGTTTCACATGACAGAAACGTATTTAAGCCCGAAATTCTTGAAGTTCCCGGGATGAACCTTTAAATTTTATTAATGAAATTTTTTGAAGGAGTGACTTAAGTCGGCCAGCCTTACCCCTCATGCAATGGCCAAAAAAAGAACACTACTACAAATAAGAATAATAATAATATAGACGGAAGAAATAAAAATCACCCATCTTGTGCCTTTTCTTCGTCGAAATCTTCGGAAAGGTCCTTGTTCTGCGAGCGGTTTTCAGCATGGAACCTATCCTTCGCACAAACCGCAATTTCAACTATGTCTTCCTTCAACCTTGACCTCTTGTTGCTCAGAACGTGACTACTTGCACTAAAAGTAGACTCCGAAGCAACGGTAGATATATGGACAACTAACAAATCATGAGATATGATGGAAAGAATGTGATAAACTGTTTCATATCATTTCCACCAGGGAAGAGCATCAAAATGCTCATCATCCATTTCTGCCTCAGAAAAGGGAAACAGATTTGCTAAATACTTAGACAGTTCACTAGAAGAACTATCTGACTTTGCTGTTTTTTGTTTCTTCTTCCCTAACATCTGTCGGATCCGACTCGAAGAAGAAGAAGAAGGCACAGAAGAAGTATGTGAACCCCTACCAAATCTAGTCTCATAAGTTGCAAACAGGTTTCTTAAGCTATGTTTAAACGTAGCTAGATGTTCAGCATGTGGAAATCCCATGTTTTCATAATATATTTCTAATAACCCAATTGCAACCTCCTCCTTAAAACTTGGATAAAAAACTTTATCTATAGAGTAAAGCATAGGAACAAGATTCCAATACTTAGCTAGTTTTATCGACTTATCTTCGATCATATGCATAATAGCAGTGTTAGGTTGTGGATTGTCTCTACGCTTAGATAAAACTTCGAAAATTAAAACTAGTTGTTCTAATCCTAATACTGATATTGGGTAGTAAACCCCTGAAAATTTATTTGTAGCAGTAAAAAATATATCAAAAAGTTCATGAAGATGATCTACAGTTATCCATTCGTATTCACTAATCTCATACAAAGGGTCATGAAAAAGGTATGTAATTGCAAAATCTGTAAGCGGTTCTCTGTTCTTAATCATGGAACACAACATTATATAAGTTGAATGTCACCTATGCGGAACATCAAATTTAAAGGTAAGGTACGGTATTTGGTTAGTACGACAGAGTTGTTTGTACTGAAGTCGCCTAGTGCCAGGAGTATGTATATACAACATGAGATTTCTAATATTATCTAAATAAATTGAAGAAGTTTTAAGTCCGTCTTGATCTATCAAGTTCAAGACGTGGCGCACATCTTTGATGAAACAACAACCCATCCATATCGGGGGGTCAAATTTCTTTTTAAACAACTAATTGCACTATTGTTATTAGATGCATTAAAAAAAGTAAATGAAAAAAAAATCTTTTCAGCAATATTTAAATCATGAATAACAGACATTATCATAGAAGACATAACACATTCAGTATGAGCATTCTCTAACATTCTAAATCATATAATCATCTTGTTAAGCAAGTAAGCATGATTTACATAATGCGATATATCACATAAATAGGATGATCCCCATTTGGTTGTCCAAATGTCCAAAGTTAAAACATATTCTGGAATTTAAACTAGCAAAGGTTTCCAACAATTTAGCTTTTCCAGTTTGAAAAACTGCTATATTATCTCTTTGAAGAGTGTTTCTATGCACTCTTCTAAATACAAGGTTAAGTGCGACTAGGTTAAACCGTTCTAATTCGGGGCTTTTCCCCATAACTAAATGGCAATTCTTGGCATAAAACCAATCTAGCCATCTCTTTTCTCATTGTCTTAGTAGAGTATGAGAAATTAGAACGAGAGGAAGAAGATGCAGATAAGTTTAATGTGGTCTATTTAAAATCCATTTTTGTGTGGGATGCTATGTGTCTCTTAAGGTGTGTTGTGCCGTCAGAAGCTTTGCAATTAAAATCTGTTCTACATATTTTGCAAAATGCTCGTTGTCCTTTGCCAGTGACAGTTTCAACCGTAAAGTGCTCCCAAACAGCAGATTTTCGTGATCTGGGTTGTGGTTGTTGTGTAGAAGGAACAACAGGATTAATAGGTTGTGCATGAGTAGACGCGTGTACAGAAGAAGTCTGTGCAGAAGTAGTATAAGCAAGTATAGAATTCGTGCACTCGTCTGTGTACGTTTGTGACATATCAATATCAATATTTGGTGTTTCTATCGGGTTATCCAGAATCATATTAAAATTATCATGCTCCTCAGTGTTGTCAAAGTGGAAGTTAAAATTCCTACGGTTGTTTAGTCCAGCCATTATACTAATATATAAAGAAACCTGATTGTCGGGTTGCGACTTTCGAGTGATGTAGAGAGCTGATGAGCTTGAGAGCGGATGGAGGTGAGACTTGAGTGCGAGGTTGAGAGCGATAGAGAGTTGAAACTTGAGCTTGACGAACAGTTGAGAGCGAAGTTGGCATAGAGTTGAGCCTTGTGATACCTCCTTGACTGATTGGCGAGAGCTACGAATTGATTGCTTTAACGTAGATCTTATGCAAATGGAGAGAGTTTGATGTAGAAACTAAAGATCTAGATGTGTACAAATCGAATAACATAGATCTAGATATATAACATGCGGAATCCTAAATCATTGCATACTCTGATTTAGTGGAAGCGTACCTGAGTCCATCGCTAATAATCTGAAAGAGATCCTGACGATACCGCAACGGACGATCTTCCAGAATAGCACGAATCAACCGTTTGGAGAATCCCTTTAGCTTTCTCCCGGTTTCTCTCCTAGCGACGTGACGTAGAAAAGACGGCTCAACTTTGTTCGTGTATTCCGGGGACCATGACCGCTAATATTTATAGGCTAGCCTCCATTGCTCTAGGGTTTCCAACTCGGCCCATCAACGAGTTGAAGTCCAATAGTCTCTACACATAAAGGCCCCACAACCTGTTTAACTCATTTAGCCCATTTAATTAATTAAAACCAGATCACTAATATATTGGGCTTAATATGACAGCGTAGCACTTATATAATTATTTACCGCATATTAGCCCAACGTTGGATTACGATCCAACTTGTTGGATAAGTTCCAACAATCTCCCACTTGGGCTATATGCTAAACTTTATAATTATATTTCATAGTGCATACAACCAAATAAGATCTTAACTTACTGTCATTTATTTAACGAGTTAAGAACAATCCGGTCCATCAATTATATTAGCAAGGGATCAAAGAGATCTCCGCCGCAGCAATTGCAGCTCGACCCATCAGTGGTCACCGTGCTAATACAAAAGAATGACATGGATTATGAAGTGGATGTGTAGCATGGAAATTACATGTAATGTGATCTAACATGTATCTTTCCAACTGATCCTCCTTAACCTTAGTGAGATCATAAACAAACCAAAATCGGAGTGAAGCCGAACTGAAACCAAAAACTTTATTCCTGATCAGAAAATCACCTCAAGCTTAAGCTGGAGACTTAATTTTGTCTATCATATGAGCACCTAAAAGAACAAACTCCCACAAAACTGAATGTTCTTAATGAAATGACATCCATATGAGTAGCTAGCTCATAAAAAAACCTTTTGGATGACATTTCCTTACTATAACGGATCCGTAATTACGTGGTTTGTTCCGATGTGCTCATTAGACAATTATACACTCCTATTATTAATCAACAATCTAGGAACTTGATCTCTGAATATCTAAACTTTGTCGAGTTCCTGTTGTTGCTAGAATATAAAACTGCAGACTTCATTGTCACTAAATAAACTGTGTGGTGTTTCAACACCATCCCTAATTTGCAGCATAGTGACAAAATATGCAGATATATTTCATGATTTGGATGTCACATAATATGATATGAAATCTAAAGCCATGTCAGAAGAGACTATATAAAAGGGACCATTTAGATCTCTTCTAGTAGATGGCGCCTAACATAGATTTTCATATATTCTTTGCATCCAATAAATGATCAGAGTCAGTATACCAAAATGATCTCAAACCTTTTTGACTACTGATCCTTGAACATGTAACCCTTTTGTTCTCCATAAATACAGTATGACCCATTTGGCTGCTGTCAAATGGTCAACTCCTGAAGTTAACAATCTGCCCAACACACCTGTAATATATGCAATAACCAAATGCATATAAAACTGAGCATACTTTAAACTCTCTATTGGTGAGATATAGGAAATCTTCTGAAGATTATTCTCAGGGCAATTATTGAGACTATAATTGTCTCCCACAGAACTTAGCATTCATTACCACATAGATATTATATAAATTACATGCTCCCACAGAACTTAGATAACATCATTAAATATCATCTCAAAACCGAATGAGGTGATCACTCAATGAAATTTAATATATCACTAACGATATTGAAATGCTCTACTAATGCCATTATAAACCTTATAGAGTCTTTCATGAAAACTGAATAAAAGTCTCTTTACAATTAATGCATTCTTTTCCGTATAAAGTCTTTGAGTGATACGCTTTAAATCTTTTCTTAATACCCTTTTGAATTCCTTTTGATCATGAAAAACTTATTTACAATCAATAGGTTTCAAACCTTATGGCGATGAGAAAAGATTTTAAGTATCATTCAATGACATTCTTAATTAATGCATTAATCCATTTTAGAGATGTAAAACCTTTTATGACCATAAACTTGTCATCTCTTTAATGGATTTTCCTGAATGGCAATTAGTTACTTGAGGTGCTAGAGTTTGTCCTTATGAACAATTTCCCGAATAGGAGGAATTGCAACATTATCTTGAATTTATTGTGTCTTGAACAATGCCAGGAATACCATCCTGAACAATGCCAACAACACCTGTGAGGATATAATCCTCTTCAAGAATAATGTCACTTAACCAAACTTTCCCCCTCAAACTCAGCACCCTCAAATAGGTGTGCATTTCCTAATTCGTAAACTAACTTAATAGTGGGATTATGTAAAATCATACAAAATTATATCAACTTTAAAACTATTCAACAAAATTAGAAAAACATTAGCATTATGTCCTATTACTTTATTAGGCTTATAAAGCCTTACTTTAGTTGGACATATCCAAACATGCAATTGATTCATTTGTTGAAACTTTATTAAGGATATAAGCTGCAATCAAACTATAACTGAATTCTAAACTGTTAATTCTTTCATTATAACACATGTACTTAAACTGCAGGAATTTTAGAAATAAAGCAACATTGCCAAATAAATGAAGATTATAATGATCTTTTAAAGAACTAGAGTAAACTAATTTTGAAATAAGAGACAACCAAATTTTCCATTCAAAATTGAACACTTATAACCAAATTTGTTCAAAATAGAAATGGAAATCCAAATTCCGTTAAAACGGTACATAATAGTCTCATAAAATTCAAATACAATCTAGCATTTAAAAGAAATAATCTAAATTTTATGTGCCTCTACTTGAACCATCTTGCCATTGCCCATATCGATGTATCTTTCACCATCATTTGGCACTTGGCATCTTAGGCAATCCTGCATAGACACAATGATGTGAATAGTTATACCAAATCTTTCCATCACGTGCCTATAAGTACCAAAGGTTGCATGAAAAGAAATTAACTTAGAATCAAACCGAATTAAAGAAACATACCCTTTTTAGCACGCCAAGCGTGATAATTTGAGCAATTCTTCTTTACATGCACTTCAGATCCACAAAAGAAACAACCATGACCTTCTGAACTTTTCAGTTCCCTTCGTTGTTTCTTTTGAGAAGCTGTGCATTTAAAAGAAATAATCTAAATTTAACGTGCCTCTACTTGAACCATCTTGCCATTGCCCATATCGATGTATCTTTCACCATCATTTGGCTCTTGGCATCTTAGGCAATCCTGCATAGACACAATGATGTGAATGGTTATACCAAATCTTTCCATCACGTGCCTATAAGTACCAAAGGTTGCATGAAAAGAAATTAACTTAGAATCAAACCGAATTAAAGAAACATACCCTTTTTAGCACGCCAAGCGTGATAATTTTTGCAATTCTTCTTTACATGCACTTCAGCTCCACAAAAGAAACAACCATGACCTTCTGAACTTTTCAGTTCCCTTCGTTGTTTCCTTTGAGAAGCTGTATCTGCAGCTTCAGTATCCTTCTTCCTTTTGTTGAAGGTGGATGTCAGGAGATGGCTTTCTGTCATTTCTTGCTCAAGCCTTTCATCTTCCTTTACACAGTTTGAGATGAGCTCATCCAGAGACCAAGTCTCATCCTTCAGATTGTAGCTCATCTTAAACTGGTCAAACTGAGATAGAAGAGATATCAAAACAAAATGCACTAGCAGAGCCTCAGAGAGGTCTTGCTCAAGTGCTTTCAACCTTGAAGCAATGTTAGACATCTTCATTATATGCTCCATGATGTTTCCTTTACCTTCATATTTCATTGAAGATAGGTTTGTCAAGAGTGTACTAATTTCACTCTTTTCATTCGTGACAAACTTCTTTTCAAGCTCAATAAGGAACCATTTAGCTGTGGAAATTTTCTCTGAAATAGAGCCCCTGATATACTCTGGAATGGCATTCCTCACTAGCATTAGGCACATGTGATTTGATCTCTTCCACTCTTCCAACGCCCTCTTTTCATCAGAGGTACTCTCATCAGTGAGTGGTGGAGGACAATGAGTCCTTAATGCCAGATCAAGATCCATTACTCCGAGGATTATCAAAAGATTCTCCTTCCATGCCTTGAAGTTAGTGCCATTAAAGTCTGGAATTGATTTTAGGTTGGCAGAAAAATTTTCAGGAATATTAGCTGAAAAGAGAACAAGAAAACAATTTATAACATGTTCATATGAGTATTAAATACAACAACAAATTCAAATTAATGCTATTTTCCCATCTCAAGACATCCCCCACTAGTCCAATATTTATCTTTGGATAATCTATTGACTAGTCACTGACATCTTGTTGTAGCAATCAGACAATGACAATAATAACATGCCAAAAATAAAACTTCCTTTGGGCCGAATTAAATTTGCATGCATTGAACTCACTAATCATCACCTTGTCTATTGCCACAGGTGCGCATGAAATGGTATAGAACGGTAATCTTCCTTTGGGCCAATTTAGCATTCTTACGCAAATCACGGGCACATTTGATTCTTTTTATATTCATGAAATGAAATAATACAAATCAACAGAGCCCACTTTGGCGAGGTGATGATTGCACGAAGTCATTTCAAAAATATATACCTTTGCAAAATTTGAATGTAAGTCGCAATTTAATACATGAATATACTTTAAGTTGAGATATTCAAGTCCACTTTTCTTCAAAATCAAATTTAAGGCAACCAAAATTTTCATACAAAAGTATGTATTCAACTTGTTATATTTCGAGATTAGAACTGATCTTCACAAGAAAACCCACTTTGGTGAGTTGATTGATCTAATCATTCTATATTCGAAATATATAATTAATTTTGCCAAAAATTGAAATTGAAACTAAACCGAATTTAACACAAAATGATTACACTAAGTGGAAATATATATAAGAACCTTTTATTTCATCCTTCTAATCATTTATATTGAGTTAAATAAAATCCATAACTTCAACACAAATTTTCTTGTTCAAAATGGGGTATATAGGTATATAAACATACATTATAAAGTTATATATATAAATATACACCATGTCCCATTATAGATATAACTTTAAATGTGTCAAATTTCCTTTAAGGCCATTTGCTTGATGGTTAGTGCACAAAAATTCTTTAAGGCCTTTTAAACTTATTCTTAAGGAGAAATATATGTTAAAACTTTTTATTTGCTCCCGAAGAAAACAACTGAATTTTGTGTTTTAATTTAAATCTAAATTTAGGCAAACTGAATTTTCATACCAAGGTATGAAGTCAACTTGTTATATATCGAAGTATATACATACATATATATATATATATATATATATATATATATATATATATATATGTGTATGTGTGTGTGTATATATATATATATATTGTTTTATGCCATAAACTTCGAATTTAAATTTATTTTGCACAATTAACACAAAATTTATCTTTGAGGTGGAATATACATATAAACGTCTTATTTCCTCCTTCAATCCAAATTAAATTCAATATTGGGCAACCAATCATATAAAAGTATGTATTTAACCGTTTATGTTACGAAATAATAATAATTTAACAGTCAAGCCCACTTTGGTGGGATCCCGTAATAATTAAAATTATTTTGAAACATATAATCTAATGTTCCCAAAAATTGAATGCAAATGAAACTGAACTTAAATGTAAATATACAGGAAAGCCTTTAATTTACTCCTTCGATCCGTTTAAAATTCATCCAGGCAACCGATCATACTGTGTATGTATTTTAATCCATTTACATTCCGAAATAATAACAATTTTAGTAGTGGAACCCACTTTGGTGGAATTTCACAAAAAATTAGAATTATTTCGAAATGTGTATATAACTGAATTTTGCCTAAAGAATTAAAAACGGAATGAACTTAAATTTAACACACAAAATTGGGCCTAAAGGAAATATATATACACAACCATTTATTTTCGCATCTAACGAATTTAAATTTAAAATATAGGCACTAAATTTACATACAAAGTATGTCCGTAACTTTTTATATATCGAAATAAGAGTAATTGCCACGATAAAGCCCACTTCGGTGGGGTTTGATTTAATTACAATCATTTCGAAATATATATAATGTGGCATGCCTAAAAATAAATTTAAAATTAAAGCTGAATTTTAACACAAAATTTCACTTAAGGGAAATATACAAAGTCCTTTTTATTCCCTCCTTTAACATGTGTTAAAATATCCCAAAATAGGCCCAAATTTGTGTCCAAAATAGACTAAGCACATAGTCAAGCCAAACAACCCAAAGGGCCCAAATAAAACAGCCCAGCCCTCCCCACTTTATAAAACAAAACAGTTTTTTTTAAATATAGCCCGGCCCAATGATAACAGGCCCAAAACATCTATTTTTTATAAAAAAAAACTGTTTGTGGGCCGGCCTGGGGAGGGCCGGCCCAAGAGGGTAAGGGTTTCTGTTAGGGGGGCGCAGAGCCTGCCGCCCCCCATCTATGACGTCGGGCGCCGGCAGGGAGGCCGGCGCCCTGGTGTCCGGCGGGGGGGGGGGGGGGGGGGGGGGTTAGCCGCCCACACCCCGTGCATCCTGACTGGGGGCGGCCTTCACCGCCCCCTTTATTCTGAATGGGGGCGGACGAGGCCGCCCCCTCCTTTATATCAACGGGGGCGGCCGGCGCCGCCCCCCTGTTTCTGAACGGGGGGCGGTGCCGACCGCCCCCTTTTTATTCTGTCGGGGGCGGCAGGCGCCCACCCCCTGTTGCTGAACGGGGGCGACGCAGGCCGCCCCCTTTTAATCCGCCGGGGGCCGCAGGTGCCGCCCCCTGTTTCTGAACGGGGGCGGCGCATGCCGCCCCCCTTATTCCGCCCGGGGGCGGCCGGCGCCGCCCCCTGTTTCTAAAGGGGGCGGCGCCGGCCGCCCCCTTTGTCTGCGCCGGGCGGCGGCCGGCGGGTCGTCCCCGATCAAAATTTTTTTTTTAAATTGGAAAATTAATCAAAAACCAAATTTTCATAGATCAAAACTGATTAAAAAACTAATTTTTATCAGAACCGAAATTTAAGCCAGATTAAAAATCTGATTTTTATCAGATCTACTACGAGCCGGCAAAAAATTTAAGATCCACAGCATGGCGGCTTTGATACCACTTGTAGAAACTAAAGATCTAGATGTGTACAAACCGAATAACACAGATCTAGATATATAACATGCAGAATCCTAAATCATTGCATACTCTGATTTAGCGGAGCGTACCTGAGTCCATCGCTAATAATCTGAAAGAGATCCTGACGATACCGCAACGGACGATCTTCCAGAATAGCACGAATCAACCGTTTGGAGAATCCCTTTAGCTTTCTCCCGGTTTCTCTCCTAGCGACGAGACATAGAAAAGACGGCTCAACTTTGTTCTTGTATTCCGGGGACCATGACCGCTAATATTTATAGGCTAGCCTCCATAGCCCTAGGGTTTCCAACTCGGCCCATCAACGAGTTGAAGCCCAATAGTCTCTACACATAAAGGCCCCACAACCTGTTTAACTCATTTAGCCCATTTAATTAATTAAAACCAGATCTCTAATATATTGGGCTTAATATGAAAGCGTAGCACTTATATAATTATTTACAGCATATTAGCCCAACATTGGATTAAGATCCAACTTGTTGGATAAGTTCCAACATTTGATAGTTTGAGATTTGTGAAAAAATGAGAGGGGGTGTGCGCAATTTATAGGAATCCCCCCCCCCCCCCCCCACATGACCATTTATGACCGTCGGTGAGGTTTTTTGGCCAAAATAACCCCCTGCAGGGAACGTTCCATGCCTCGGCATGCGCACGTGCAGCTGCAGCTGCTGCAGGCGCAACAGAGTTTTTATTTTAAGCAGGGGGGCCGAAAGCCTGGCCTGGTCGCATGCCTTAAGGTATTCTATGGTGGGAGGGGGGGACCAGATGAGTTGGAGGAGAAGATGGTAAAACAATAAAAAGAGTGGTGAGCTTAGAAAATTGCGAAAATCAATGTGATACATTTAGAAGTGAGGTGTACATAGGAAAAACAGGAGGGCAAATAGGAGAACCCGTTTAGCTTTCAGTTATATTTAATTACGATAGAGCTTCAGTCATTCACGATTGAACTTCTTTTCATTAAACATGATGATTAATTTGGCACAAATAAGATAGAGTACACCTTAAATTATTGAACAATCTGTTACGCTAAATGCATGATGACGCTCATTCTTCTTGTTTTAAATGGTTGCAAACTGAATGATTTTGGTAATTATTGAATTAATGAATCATATTGCTTCAAGCAATTGTACCTTGGCGACATTTAACCATTAATGAGTAACATTTTAAGGTGTTTTAAGGCGAATGGAACGCATGAGGGACTATATCTCACCCTCCATTCCTAAAATAAAATGTTTCAAGGCCGTCAAATCATGCTTATTTTGTTACCAACAACAAATTTCACAACATCATGCATCTCGTTGCCTGAACGTTTTGATTTCTTTCTTTCACACAAAATTAAGACTCAACTGTTTGTATTTGGGTTTTGCGTGTTTTGAGGCTTTAGAATATGAAGATCAAATAAGCAGATCAAATAAGCTTTACCTCTCGATGGGACGGGTAAAATAGTGTGGTCGAGCCACCCCTATTTAGCTAGCTGATGCACATATTCGCCGTTACAATAAGGGCCAAACATTTTGCATATATGGGGGAATCTAGGGTGATTGTGCAATAAGAACATTGTTAATATATATGATCTCCTTTGAAAGAGAATTTGGCTGATGCCGGCACCAAAATCCAAATATATCTCAGTCCAAACAAACTAGAAGCAATATCTTGGAGAATCTGCACTACATGTCAATAGTCAAGGTAGCTTTCGCGCAAAAGAGAGGCTGTCAAATTTCCAAAATTTCATTCAAGCTTATAGATATTGAGATATTGAAGCTGCAGGCATGAGAGAGATTCTCAATCCAAGTGGCCAAAACAACCTGAATTCCTGTGCGAAGTAGACATGTACTTGTTGGGTATTTGCAACCAAATGTAATCTTTCAGTTCTTGGTATTTTGAGAATCAAATTGAGATACTGAGTTTGTTTTTTTGATGTATGCCCAACTCTTCTGAATAAAATTGTCAATATGCAGTGCTAATCCCATTAAAATATCTCCATGATATGTACCCAGGAGATCTTGAGATGGGTATGTGTATCCGATACAGACCTACTGGCCAAAATGGCATTTACTGGAAGTGTACGTTGATGAACTACAAATCACCCATTTAAGTAAAGGTTACATTTTTGATTGAATTAATAAACCCCAAGTTAAAAGCTTGTCTTGCCTTTTGCCTAGATTCCATGTGTCTCACGTTAACAAAACACACACTGAATCAGATCCCATGATGGCCACATTCTCATCCACTAATTAATCTCCGACATGATTTATTCCTGCCTAAATGCATTGATTAACAAAATCGCACCCTTAAACACACACTTTCCAAATGGCCACCCTCTGGCCTCCCCTGCTGGAGTGATGTCACGATGCACGAGAACATGCGTCGGCGTGGGCGTGTGCACGCACTCACCTGCACGTGCACAAGCCCGGCGCCATGGCATTGTGAGCCTCTTCAACCCCCCCATGGAATTGGTTGAAGATGGGGTCTTGAACTGTTCTCCAAGTGACAAGAAACTGTGTGGGGCAATATAACAAGAATCCAGTATCATGAAGAATGGTCAGTGGAATAAGTATGTGTAACCAACTACTTTGCCCCCCTCCCCTAGTAGACACTCCTAAAAAGCAAGTGTTGATATTCCCCATTTCCGTACTCGACACTAAAATTTCCATATTTCCATATTCACACCTCAAAACACTAGATATCGGACCGAAAATCCCCTCGTGTCAGCCACCCAGTTGATTGTAAGAATATTCACTAACACAAGGCATAAATGGCGACTGTGTCGCCTCTCGAAGATTTCAGATGTGAATATGAAAAAAGAAGAGATCCTAAAGAAACCATCCATCCAATTTGATATCACTTCAAGGTTTAGGGCACATATCCTTGATTCTAAGCACAGGTTCAAGCATATCACATATCATAACTTTCTCTGCCACCAAAGCTGGAAGACACTGGCTGACACTTTAATGCAACTAGGAGATATATGTACTACTGGCTCTGCCATGTGTGTCCACTTCAGTTTTTAAAATAAAAAATGGCCTTCAGATCATGGAATATAGAAACTGGGTCACATTCTTTATGAGTCATCTTTCTATTGGATAGCTATTGCCAATTGCAGAAGGATCAAAGCATCCTGCATTGCAATTCTCTTCCTTGTGCCTTAGTAGTGGGAAATCAATCCACTGATGCAATACATAGTTAAAAATCTTATGCTATCTGATTCATCACTGCATGCTTTGTTCATGAAAATGGGTTGATGGTTTCTGCACTAAACATGAAGTTGTTGCTCGGGGATTTGGTTGCAGGGATTATCATGTTCAGCTTGAAATGTGATTACATAATCTTGTGTTTTATGTGCTTTTAGCCCGAAAAAGTTTTTCTGGAACCGTCCTTCAATAAGTAGTTTATGTGGTTGATTCGGTGTCAATGTGTTTGAATCCAGCTTAACAATGTTTCTTAAGCACCAAGATGACACCATAAACAAATGTTAGTGCAAATGTGCCAGATAAAAACTATTTTCATCAAGGACTATAAATGCATGTTTAACACAATTAAAACTCTCCGAGGATATTTAGATAGCTCTTTAGCTAATTAATTTGTTTAATGGTTGGTGGATGTGTGCATCCTAAGAAAGCCACTAAAAAGTGATTTGTAACAAAATTTTGCATAGAACTTGATTCCACCAACCGCAGTATTGACCAATAATTATGGAGAAAGATAATTAGAGGCACTAGCCATTTGTGATAATGGTACAAATGGCATGTTTTGATGGTAGAAACCCACTTGAACTAACTAGATAAGATACTTAATTTCTATGACTAGTTGGAAATATGTGATGTCTGAGGCAGCATCAGGAGTACTTTTAACCCTATGCCCCGCATCTGAGCAAGCATCAAGAATGAAACCAAAAAAAAGGAATGAAGACACAGAGGACCAGGAGCCCAATAACAATTACTTAACTCTCTCCTAGTGCTCTTGTTTGAATATAAAGATGCACAAGGAATGTGATAGTTAATGTCATTAATAAATTCATTCTCCTAGAGCTTAACTGAAACAAGAGATGGTGACAAGCCATCATGATGGAATCAAATCATAGCCCTGGCAGATTTTGAGGAAATATGCATATCCTTTTACTACTTACACGAAAACCTTGCTTCAAGGCGCTTATCTAGCCACTGGCCTAGGGATGGCAATAATGGCCTGACCCGCCCGGCCTGACCTGGCCCGACCCGGTTTTGACCCGGCCCGACCTGGCCCGCAGCCGGGTCGGGGCAAGCTTGGGCTTTGTATGCGCCCCGGCCCGCCCCGACCCGCCCCAATAAACTATATAGGTTTACTATTTTGATACGGACCGTGCAGTCAGCGAATAACCCATAACTCATACTCTATTCCACGGTTCTCCTAATTGGGCCAATTTCCAATTCTAAATTACCAAATAAATCAAAATTCTCCCAATTCATAAATAAAATTTTTATTTGTGACTCATATGGATGGCACTAATGACTTGACCCGACCAGCCCAACCCGGCCCGACCCGTTTTGGTAAGAAAGAACCCGCCCCGCCCCGGCCCGCGACCCGCCCCACCCCGGCCTGCAGATGAGTCGGGGCAAGCTTGGGTAGTTAAATACCCGCCCCGCCCCGCAATATTGCCATTCCTACACTGGCCAAGCAAAATCTGAAATAAATGTCAGTTCTTTACAATGCCATACTCAACGGAGAGCAGAACTTTTTCCCTATTAACCTTTAAAAATAAAAAAAACTAAATGTGAGCCTGAAATGCCCGCACACCCTGGAAACGGCTCAGCCGAATGTAGGGTCCAACAGCTAGAAGAGCACTGCACGTCGTGCAGCATTGACTTCATAACATTAAAGCCCAGTTTTCTTTCTAATTTCGGCAAGTGTCCAGAACTTCCACAAGTAGAAAAAACATCAACTTGGGCATGCTCTCAAAGACACTTGCAGACAGTTGTGATGGTGGGCGGGTGGGTGGATATGCTGGTGAGTTGGACAAGAGATATCTGCCCCATGATTTGTGTGTGTTTGGCCTCCTATTTCTCCTCCACATCTACCCTAGAAACTTCAACTGTTCACTCATAAGCTGATGATATCAAAAAGCAGTTGGCTCTTTGAGCACTGATACTGCAATTCATTCCATCATAAGAGCATGACCACAGCTTCATGTTAAGGTGGGGGTGCAAATTACAAGGTACCAGCATGAAAAGTTGTGGGGTATATTGTCAAGATTCATAAGCAAAATGCAAAGTATCCCAACAAGGTTTATAGTGCAGTGCCCTCACTTTCTAGGGCTGATGTCATGGTGGAAGTTTTTAGCATGAAAACCATTGAAAAGAGAATGCTTTGTTACAGATTTGTCTTCAAATCACTTTGAACATAAAAGAAATCCTCCCATGACGCAATCATATATTATTTTTCATCTTGTAACTTAGAAAGGAGAAGCTAATTTGAAAGAAAACATCAGGTTTAGATGTCATAATTGATCTAACAAAAAACAGCAATGGCAACCTGTATGCATATTGGCTTGATAATGTAAACAAGAAGTACAATCGCATTCTAAGGATTCACCGAGAAGTTACCTCATAACAGAAACCACAAGATCGTTATGATATATGCATGCATTATGAATACGGCAAGTTTATCAGAATTCTGATTAAACACCAGCGCATGACATATTAGAATACAATCATATCAAGATCATATGCGCAGTAAATTATTAGGGCACTTAAGAGCTATCCATTTAGTAGAGAAGATACACTGTGAGATACCTCATAATGAATCATATCACAAGTAATATAACCCTATATATGTATTTTTGAATGGTAAAATTCTACTAATGGGGATTGAACGCTAGTGCATAGCATAGTAAAACGCAAGAGAAACAGCAAGAAGCATGATCGTAGAGGCTACATCTTTGAAGTCAGCGACAACGTAGCCCAGGCTGGAATCAGCACGCCCCCAGCACAATCACCTCCTCGTCAGTCTTGGAGGGGCCAAACGTCTATCAAATGTGATCCAAAACCCTGGGATTTTTTCTTATCCTCCCAATTCGCAGCAATCTCACAGGCTCTTCACCCATAAAGGGTCTACCCACCAAAGGGCCGGATGCAATCACCTGATGCCACCCCGTACTTCAGTGGGGGACATGGTGCAATGCAGCAAAGTTCATGGCCACTAATACTCCTCGGTGGACCTCAATAATAATACCAAAGATAGAGATACACCACTCATTTGATTTTCAAATCATGGTTGGCTTAAAGATTATGGCATGGCTATTTGTGGTGCATGCATCAGTAGATTCGGGACCCAAATCTTCTCTAAACCCTCTCTTCATCTTTCTACACACATACTTCCTGTTAGGGGGCTGTCATTGCAGGCCCCCTCCTCGGAGTTGCCTAAGCACTACCAGAGGTGGTGGCCCGGTAATACTATCAGCAAACTGGACCACTAAGTACAGCTTGGCCCATCAAGGGATGATATTAGTCTAGTGCAGACAGATGCAGGAACAAAATATAAAACCAAAGTTTCAATACTCAGTACAAAATGTTATCATATTTTAAGGTCGGCTGTTAATATATTTGCAGCTTTAATTATCAATAAGAAACCTAAGTTGTGGTTTTTCTATGCCTACAATTAGTTTTAAAAAAAACTTGTGTGTTAGCAAATTGACGAGAACTATCTGGTAGACTGGCACAACTGTAGTCATAAAAGAACATTCTCTCAATTATGACTTCAAATATTAGTCAAGTGTTTAGCAGCATCTGTGTTATCTACTCGTGCTATCTGTACCTTTTTCTATGTTTCTCTTATACATCTATATATAATATAAGATTACATTGGGTATCCACTGGGATTTTTCTCGAAAAAAGTAAGCATGGCCAAATCCTCACTGACAGAACAGTATCAGTGTCTGATCTGAGCATCAGAACATCAATGGGGATTCAACAAGATTCTTACTTGTGAGTTTCAACCTTTACACTTTTGATAGTTGCTCCATCTAACCACCACTTTTGGTGGAAAGCAATAGAAAGAAACCAATATTAGAATTCTGGCTCATCAAGTATCACAAGGGTCATATTAATCACACAAGGCAAGGCTTGATGGGGATTGGATAGTTTGTGATAATGCCTTCTAACCATTTCTCTTAATAATGGAAAATTTCTTCTAACAAAAAATAATATTAAATGTTTTGTTGTAACAAGGTACACGATCCCACTTGCATAAGTGCATGATGAGCAATTCAATGTATGATCCTTTTCATTTACCCTACTTACTCTAAAACACCCATGAATGAAAAAGAATATGGTGTCTAAATATATTTATAATTATACAATTAATAGTTGTCTGATAAACTGATAAGAAGTTTTATTTCATTTATAAATGTTTTACGGTAAGCACACCATCATGAGTGAAGCGAGTCCTTGTTCATTTTGGTAAAGTAGAAACATGCCACTAGTTATGACCCATAAATTGTTTGTAAAACACCACAAATTTTTTGTTGCAAAATCACATCAGATTGATTTAAATAAAACAGACATTTTTCTTAAGGCTTGAACTTTATCAAATCCTCTGCGGGCAATAGGTTAAAAATATTCATTAATCTGTTAGTAACAGATAAAGGTTAAAAGGGATTAACCTAGTTGGCTTGAGCAAATCCTAAGCATATTTTTCTGTATGTGTAGAAAAATTAAGAGAATGGTGTAGTTCTTGGAAAACAATAACTCGGTCTAGAGATGTTTTCAGCAAGGTGACTTTGTAAACCCTTGCTATGTTGTATTGCAGATATTTAATCTGTGCATGCAAATTATGTTCCTCATTATCGTCAAAACCTAGCTAGAACATAAATGTAGGTTAATTTCCCTTTACCTGGTTGGAACAATTGGGTTTAGTCAAATGGTGGACAAAGGAAATGTGGTAAATTGATATGCTTACGTCAATAAATTTGGATTTCTTCTTTTCTTTATATGGTTGTGATGCGGCTCAGCATCAGCAGGGGGCGGCGGCGGCTAGTCAAGATGGGAGTCCGGTTCAAGGGATGCGGGTCTACCATCGGAGGCGACGACTTGGGTCCAACTTGGACCCGGTCCCAAACTTGTGATTACTCACAAGTGGGGAGGGCAAAGGGGTAATTAGACAATTATTAACACCTCCCCCAATAAAGGGGCTGGCCGGCCCTAGGGTGTCTTTTATCGAAGAATTGATCAAGGTATTTTCTATTCCTAGTGCCCTAGATTATTCCTTAGTTGCTGGTTAATTAATTGTAGCCCTAGATCTATTTTATTCGCAATTAAAATACTAGTTCAGATCTGTTCTTCGCTATCAAACCCTAGATTAGTAGTCCACAAGCCATAAAAACCCTACCTTTAATCCCCACAAAAAGCCATAGTCGCATCAAATTGGTATCAGAGCGGTTGATCCATGGCGAACACGCGAGCAACGGAGCGGATTGAAGTTTTGGAAGGAAAAGTTGAGAGGATTGAAGCCCAAATCAGTAAGGGTTTCATCGATCTAAGGAAAGAAGATGCGGAGATGGCCGCGGAGATCTGGAAGGAGATGAAGGAAAATCAAGAGAAGACGGAGGCCAAGATGAAAGAGATGAAGGAGATGACGGAGGGGAAATTTTCGGAATTGACGGAGGCCATAGCGGCGTTGACCGCTCATCTCATCCCAAAGGTGGATCCAAGCAAAAAGGAGCCACCTTTGGCGAAGGACAAAGGTAAAAAGGCAATTTTTTTTGAAGAACATCCGGAATTTGACGAAGACGGAGGCTTTGACCAAGAAGACAACGCGTGGGGGACCCATCAAGACCACGCACCGCCGCGCCGTGACGAACAAGTGGCCGGGGGGGTCTTTCCGACTCAGCGGCACCCCCCGGCCACCCCGGCTTGGCCGCCGGCCCCCCATAATATCCCTGGGGGGTCGGCGAACCCTAGTGGGGGCGGCGGAGGGCCGCCGGGGGCCTGGGAGGGGCGGGCGCACCTGCCGCCCCCCCCCCCCCGGCGGCCTCGGCAGGCTATTCCGCCGCCGCCTGGGGCCCGCCGGCCCAATTCCAGGGCCGGCCGGCCCAGGCGGCGGCCTGGGGGGCCTCGGCCGACCCCAGGGGGGCCCGAGGCCCACCGGATCACTGGGGGGGGCCACCGACCCCCCAGGATGCCCGACAGCCCGTTTCGACGACTTTTCGGCCTCCGGGAGGCCCGCCCGAGGTCCGTGGAGCTCAGTTTGGGGGATTTCAGCCCTTTGGAGGACCTGGCGGAGGATTTCAGCAGAACGGAGGCCACCAGCAGATCACAGGGGGGCCACTGACTCAGCCCCCACCCTTTGGGGGAGTTACAGGAGACTGGAGAGCACACCAGGACCCCCCAGGAGGCCACCAGGCGGAGTTTGGGCACCCGCCAGGAGACTGGCAGGGACATGGAGCAGGGGGAGGATTCCGTGAGCGGGCTGAGGCTTACGTTCCAGACAGGCGACAGGGATATCAGCCCCGGGGGGGTTTCCAGCCGCAGGAGAGAGGGGGATTTGCTGGCGAGAGGCGTCTGAGGAAGCTGGAGGTGCCTGTTTTTGAGGGAGGCGACCCAGACGACTGGCTTTACCGGGTGGAGAGGTACTTGGAGGTGTCCGCTGTACCAGGAGAGGATTGGCTGCGGGCAATAGGGGTCTGCCTGGAGGGAGAGGCTTTGGGTTGGTTCCGTTGGACCGATCAGCAGCAGCCTTTTCAGACCTGAGCTGAGTTTACGACGCTCTTGACGGAGCGATTTGGCGGAGGTCCAGCTGTCGGCGTGTTCGAGAGACTGTACTCACTGAGGCAGGAGGGGAGCGTGGGTGATTACATCAAGAAGTTCGAGTCACTCTGCCACCGAGTTCGGGGAGTCTCTGAGGAGTCCCTGGAGGGCTGTTTCATGAAGGGGCTGAAACCCACGGTGCAGTCGGGGCTGAGACAGTTCGAGCCCGTTGGGTTGCGGGGGAAGATGACACTGGCCAGGAAAGTGGAGGATCACCAGGAGACAGAGCGGAGGGCCCGCGGCACGTGGGGAGGTGCCACATTCCGGAGTCAGGCGGCTACTGCAGGCCAGAGGGCAGCACCTACTACAGGGACCACCCCAGGGCAGGGGGTGACGGCCGCAGCTGGGGGCGGTACTGACAGGAGGCAGGAGCCCCGTGGTGGGGGGCAGGTGCGTAGGATGACAGATGCTGAGATACGGGAGAAGCGGTTGAAGGGGCTGTGCTTCAGATGTGATGAGAAGTTCACCCCCGGACACCGATGCGCCGCTCGGACTCTCCAGATACTGATAGCTGGCGATGAGGAGGGAGAGGACGAGGTCATCACCCTAGAGGCAGGAGAGGATGATGAGGAGATGGAGCATCAGCACTTAGACCTTGCAGAGGTGTCCCTCAATTCCGTGGTGGGGTTCATACCGAACCACACCATGAAATTGGTGGGACAGGTGGGTAGCCAGGAGGTGATAGTTTTGATCGACAGTGGGGCCACCCACAACTTCATTTCCAGCAGACTGGCAGAGGCACAGGGTTTGCAGATGAGCGGCACTGGGAGGTATGGAGTGATGCTCGGCACGGGACAGGTGACACATAGCACTGGTGTCTGTCGCGGGGTGGTTGTGGCGGTTCAGGGGGAGCAGATCGTCGCCGATTTCCTGCCCTTGGAGCTGGGAAGTACAGACGTCGTCCTGGGGATGAAGTGGTTACAGACCCTCGGGGAGACCAGGACCAACTGGAAGCTGCTGAGGATGGAGTATCAGCACGAGGGGAGGACAGTAGTGTTACAGGGGGACCCCAGCCTCTGTCGTTCCCTGGTGTCTTACAAGGCCATGTCCAGGGCTATCCACACCACAGGAGGGGGATACTTGGTGGAGCTACAGGCAGTGACAGCGTCGGTACAGATTGAGGACACCCCACAGACAGTAGCACCGGAGGTCGAGGAGCTGTTGGCCCAGTTTGAGGAGGTCTTTCAGACACCGCAGGGGCTGCCACCCCACAGAGATCATGAGCACGCCATTGTTTTGAGAGAGGGCGTGTCTCCCATTAGTGTGCGGCCTTACAGGTACCCTCAGGTACAGAAGGATGAGATAGAGCGGTTGGTGGAGGAGAGGCTGCAGGCAGGGGTGATCCAACCGAGCACTAGCCCTTTTTCTAGCCCAGTACTGTTGGTGAAGAAGAAGGATGGCAGCTGGAGATTCTGCGTGGATTACAGGGCCCTCAATAAGGAAACAGTGGCAGATAAATTCCCCATCCCTGTGATAGATGAGCTTTTGGATGAACTCCACGGGGCAGCTTATTTTTCCAAAATTGATCTGAAGTCGGGTTACCACCAGATACGGATGAGGGCGGCCGACGTGCCAAAGACCGCATTTAGGACTCACGAGGGGCATTTTGAGTTCCTAGTCATGCCATTCGGCTTGACGAATGCACCGGCGACATTTCAGGCTTTGATGAACAAGGTCTTCCGACCTTTTCTGAGGAGGTTCGTGTTGGTCTTCTTTGATGACATACTGGTGTACAGCCGCAGTATGGAGGAGCACGTGGGACATCTGAGAGCAGTATTGCATGAGCTACAGGAGCAGCAGCTCTGTGCGAATAAGAAGAAGTGTATGTTCGGCCAGCCACAGGTGGAGTACTTGGGCCACGTGGTATCAGCAGAGGGAGTGGCAGCCGACAGGACCAAGATTGCTGCCATGTTAGATTGGCCTGTACCCTCTACCTTACGGGGACTGCGCGGTTTTTTGGGGTTGACAGGGTATTACAGGAAGTTTTTCCAGGGATATAGCACGATTGCTTGGCCTCTCACCGAGCAACTGAAGAAAGACAACTTCCACTGGAGCGAGGAGGCTACCAGGGCATTTGAGGCCCTGAAGCAGGCGATGACGTCGGTGCCAGTTTTGGGGCTCCCAGATTTCAGGAGACCTTTTGTGATAGACACCGACGCATCAGGGTATGGCCTAGGGGCAGTTTTGATGCAGGACCAGAGGCCCATTGCTTTCTTCAGCAAGACCCTGTCAGCACGGGCGAGGCTGAAGTCAGTTTATGAGAGGGAGCTGATGGCGATTGTACTTGCTATTCAGAAGTGGCGGCCCTACCTGTTGGGTAGGAAGTTCGTAGTGCGGACCGACCAACGAAGTCTGAAGTACTTATTGAAGCAGCATATGGTCACCGAGGAGCATCAGAGATGGCTCTCCAAGCTGGTGCACTTTACATTCGAGATACAGTACCGCCCAGGCCTGGAGAACAAGGCGGCTGACGCCCTGTCACGTCGCGAGGAGATTGCGGAGGTCGCGGCCATATCCGCACCCGTCCTCTTGGATTGGGAGACCTTGAGTAGAGAGATAGAGGTTGATGCAGATTTGACGAGGATCCATAAGGCACTGCAGCAGGGGTCCTCAGACTTTCAGGGATACAGCATGGAGGGACATAGGTTGCTATACCACGGCCGGCTGGTGATCCCGAGGGGGTCCGCCCACATCCCCATGATATTTCAGGAGTTCCACGGCAGCGCCATTGGGGGGCACTCCGGGGTACAGCAGACTTACCGACGGATGGCGAGGGAGTTATATTGGCCTGGGATGAAGAAGGACATTGCCCAGCGGATAGCAGAATGTGACGTGTGCCAGCGTCACAAATATTTGGCAATGGCGCCAGCGGGACTTTTACAGCCATTAGCTTTGCCAGAGCGCGTATGGGAGGATATTAGTATGGATTTCATTGAGGGGTTGCCGCGATCAGAGGGGTACAGTTCCATATTAGTGGTGGTCGATCGGCTCAGCAAGTACGCCCATTTTATACCTCTCAGACACCCATACACTGCAGTTACGGTGGCAGCAGCATTTATGAGGGAGGTGGTTCGCCTGCACGGGTTTCCGGGCTCCATAGTATCAGATCGGGACAAGGTGTTCATCAGCAGTTTTGGAAGGAGTTATTTAAGGTGCAGGGGACCCAGCTACGGAGGAGCACGGCCTATCATCCGCAGACAGATGGACAGACGGAGGTGGTTAATAGGAGTGTGGAGACATACCTGAGGTGCTTCGCGTCAGAGTCGCCGAGACAGTGGGCCAGGTGGTTGGCATGGGCCGAATACTGGTACAACACCTCGTACCATTCAGCAGGATCCTCTATGGCCGTGACCCCCCACAGTTGATACATTACAGCAGAGGTGCTACGCCGGTGTCCCAGGTAGAGGAGCACTTGACTGAGCGGGATAGGTACTTGGAGGAGTTGAAGAAACATTTGTTGAGGGCTCAGCAGATCATGAAGACCAAGGCAGATGCACACCGGCGAGATGAGCAGTTTGAGGTGGGGGACCGCGTGTACCTGAAGCTTCGACCTTACCGGCAGAGGACTTTGGCTCATCGGAGCAATGAGAAGCTAGCGGCCCGTTAATATGGCTCTTTCGAGGTGACCGCTCAGATCGGGAAGGTGGCCTATAGACTGCTGTTACCCACCACTTCGACCATTCACCCGGTGTTCCACATTTCACAGTTGCGACGTGCCATCGGAAATCATACTCTGTCACCCACTCTCCCACCCACTTTGACAGATGACATGGAGGTGCTCCTGGAGCCTCAGGAGTTAACAGGGATTCGGCAGACCGCAGGCGGGGTTCAGGAGGTGAGGATTCGTTGACGGGGCCTACCCGATTACGATGCTACTTGGGAGGCTGCTTCAGTGATCCGCGACCAGTTTCCAGATTTCCACCTTGAGGACAAGGTGGCACTTTTGGGGGGGAGTAATGATGCGGCTCAGCATCAGCAGGGGGCGGCGGCGGCTAGTCAAGATGGGAGTCCGGTTCAAGGGATGCGGGTCTACCATCGGAGGCGACGACTTGGGTCCAACTTGGACCCGGTCCCAAACTTGTGATTACTCACAAGTGGGGAGGGCAAAGGGGTAATTATACAATTATTAACCCCTCCCCCAATAAAGGGGCCGGCCGGCCCTAGGGTGTCTTTTATCGAAGAATTGATCAAGGTATTTTCTATTCCTAATGCCCTAGATTATTCTTTAGTTGCTAGTTAATTAATTGTAGCCCTAGATCTATTTTATTCGCAATTAAAATACTAGTTCAGATCTGTTCTTCGCTATCAAACCCTATATTAGTAGTCCACAAGCCATAAAAACCCTACCTTTAATCCCCACAAAAAGCCCTAGTCGCATCAGGTTGCAGAGGGTATCTGCCAATTTTTCGCCCAAGACAATTTCACCAAAAATAATCATGTACATTGGAAGTTGGTTGCAGTTCAAGTTTTTCAACACGAAACTACACCAACACATAGAGATGGAGAGGAAAACAGGATTTTGGAATTGAATGCATGGAAAGAAAGAATCTACTCGTATATTCTGAACAGGTTTGAATGGTCACCTGTTTAGTTAATGCTTCCATTTTCGAACAGGTATGACAATTGCCAAATGCAGCAAACTTCAAATAAAGCGAAGGTTAAAAATTTAAACAAAATTAAAAAATAATATTTGGGGGCATAAGATCAACACCCAAATACTTGGTTTGTGCGAGTGTGATATGTGCCAATGCAAATGTGCGAAGTGCTCCTAATGCGCCGCTGCACCCATGCTGAGCATGCGTGAGCGCACCGTGCGATCCTTAGCCCTTTTCTTCTACATTCATTCTAAACATTTAAGTGGTGCCAATATTTTTATTTATACCATGTTTATTTATAGCATTGGCTTCGGAGATATATCTGATATATCTGTCTTTGATATTGCCCAAAATTCATGAAGCTAGCTTCTGGAGTACAAATCCATAGGAATCCAACTCTAATAAAAAATGATTAACTATGGGAACCCATAAAATAAATTAAAGAATCTAGATCTACTATCCTAACCACGTGTAAAAACCTAGATCCAATATATTATAAATACTAGGAGCAAAAGTTATCGATTTGATGGATCTCCTCAATTTGATTCCTGCATCCTTTGATGTTCTTCTCTCGAGGGTGGAAGGTGTCACAAACTTGAATCACCTCATCATGAACCACAACACAACGGACTAAGGAGTCTATTCAGGATGAACCATCTTTTTGTTGTGGCCAAGGACTAACTTTGTTGAATATATTGGAAAATGAGAATTGGCCCCCACTAATATAGGCCTTAATCCCCCAGGTCTGATCTTCTTCCCCAAGTAATCCCCTATCATCGTAAGATGGAGATGGTGAGGCACACGACGGAGCACTAAGTTCCCCTTAGGGATACCCCAAACCCCTCGCCCAATCAGTTAGGGTTTGGGTGGCTTGACCTTGGATGCCCTAGCCGAATTGGGTTAGGTCTCCACCAAAGTCCAACACAAAAAGAATTACGCAACTCTAAGAATCGTAGAAATATCAATATGTTACGCCCTGGACTGGAAATTTTCCTGTTGAAAAAACTCAAAGGGAGAATGTAGCAAGTTTGCTATTTGCTTGAAAAGGTTGAAAAAGAATTTCAGATAGCCCAAGCACAGGTTTAAAGAACCGCTTCTCCACATTCCAGCATACCCTTTTGGCCTCTTCTTATTCGAAGTTCCAAAAATCAAAAGGCTCTCACATTCCGCCCTGAATCACAGTTCTTTAATTCAAAACTTTTTTACAGGCCGTGAATCACAGTTTTTGACATCGATTCAAGTGGAATAAGCCTCGCTTTGGTCTCCACATGCAAACTTGTTCCATAAAGTGTAGCACAGACAAACTGAATGCCACATGCCACTATTAGACCCCAGTCGTATGATACCCGCACCCTCAGATGCTCTATTGGCATTACTAACAAGAGTTACTGTTGCAATGGAAGTGGAAAAGACTTCATGAGAGACGAATTGGTCTACACAATTTTGGTTGAGACCCATTCTACCTCAAAACATTAAGCTAATAAGGACCCAACTTTTTTATGTGGCATTTACCTTTTACTTAAGAACTCCTTGAAAGACTAACTGATCAAGACACAATATGGGCCGAAACCTAGCCTAACCCACAATATGTCATTCAAGTCTTACTTAAGAGCGAACACAAATGACAGTAGACATAGCGCCTCCATCACCTGTGTGGAAAGAAAAAACTCCGGCCATCTGAGGAAACTAACTCGTGTAGGCACAAAATGGGCCAATACCCAACCAACCAAAAACATAAGGTGATAGGTAGAGGTTCAAATTTTTTACCAATGTCATTCACATATGACTCATTTTTCAATGGGGTACTATTCTAATCGCACAAGACCTTAACAGTTATTGATATTGACAGATAGTTGTGTGGGAACTTTCAATATTCATTGATGCCAAGAACATAGTATCTTCTGTTTGCTATTTACAATATCATATCAGTGGCCCAAAAGAATAACCCTATCTGTACATGAAATCAGAGGCAACACAAAATGATATCTATACAAGTAATACCTATACAAAAACATACCCGTGATTCACATCTGGAGTTCTAGCTACCAAAACCGATCCTTGTTTACGCTTAGATATCCAGACATCACTTTCCCTCCGGTGTTCCTCATGCCATCAATGAGATAGCACCATGTCGAACCTAGAGCCCCAATGAAGAAATCAGCTTCAGTTGCCATTATGAAATTGACCAGGGGATAATTGGTGCTTGTTTCTCGCCCTAGACTTGCTTCATACGTGGCCATTGTTATATTCCCCACTTGGCGTGTTACATTTGTGTAGTAAAAGTTCCAACGGGGATATGATCGTGTCTTATCAATGACATCCTGCAAAATTGTTCATATTTTCTTAAACATATACGCTCTCCGAAATATCTTAACCTAGCTTTAGCAGACAAGGAAAGGACGTTAAGATTCAGTTACAACATGAGATCAACATAAAGCATAATTGGATTGTCCTTGTACTGTCAAAACAAAAATATTTATAAGGGATTTCAGCATCAGATAACAAATGTTACAAGTATCAAAAAATGAAAGTAACAATATATTATACAAAAGAGGGCGTGCCAACTGACCCAGTTGGCATGTTTGTCCCAGTCACAAGCTGACTGGGACAAACACTCAAAAAATGACCCACCAACCAACTTATTTACATGGTTTCCATTCCACCCAAGAACTCAAAAAACACCCCTCCCAAAATCACTTATTTACATGTTTGCCCTCTTTTGGGCTTTGGGGTTTTTGGCTGTCTTTTGGGATTTGGGGTTTTGGGATTTGGGTTTTGTTTTAAGTTCCTTTTACCCACGACGCTACCGACACACACCCCCCACACTTCTCTCTCCTTTACGGTTGCGCGTGTGCACCGCATCCTTTTCGTACGGTTTTTTTCCACCCCGTGCTCTTTGTGCACGGGTTATTTCTAGTATAATATCAAATGGAACCGTTTGGCCTTTATGAATTTCAAATAGTCATTAAGGGGCGAATCTGAGGTTTAAAAACGCATAAATCTGACTTGCAGACATCAGGATAAAGTCACAAATTTTCTGCATTTTTCCATTATAAGAGCGTATCACCCGATACTGAAGATAGTTGGTATTGTGTTAGTAAAGGTTAGGGCTTTGGTGGAAGAACTTTGGAGATTTAGAAGGGGAGAAGATATTTATATATAATAAACGGGAAATACAAAATAAATGGTCTCAATTAGAGAGGATGATTGCTCTCCTACCCCTTGATTCGCGATAAATGGCTAAACTCCCTGGGGCTAAACTATGCTCTACTCCTAAACTCATACTCTCAACTTTCTATTCTTCTTCATCAATTTTATTCATAACCCTAGCCCTAACTCTCTCTCTATCAATATAAAGGGCTGATTTGCCCAATATTACAAAAAATGCCCTCAACCCCCAAAATTACAAGTTTGCCACTCGGGCCCAAAATTACAAAATTGCCCCTAGATGGACGCAACCCCCCATTCCCAACATATTGCTTTCCATTAGACAAATATTGACATTCATAATTCATATTTTATTTTGTAGAATGCCCAATTCATCTCGTTGCATGGGCTAAGAACAACTGTTAATTACCAGCATCAAAAGCATTTGTGTTCCATGTTGGAATCCAGGTAACTAAAATTTAGAAAAAAACAAAAAGAAGATACCAGTACCTGCATTTCTGTTGAAAGCCATATGCTGTTAAGGTGCGGAAAGCGGTCACGAATACGGGCTGCAAGTTGCATGTAGCTCTCGAAGCCAACTACCTTCATTTCACAAGCTTTATCTCCCATTCTTACATGCATGCTAAGAAGGGGTCTTGGGATCCATGGCCCATGGTTGGACCATACAAACTGCTCAACATCTGCTCGAGATCTGTTAAAAGTTACCTGCAAAAGGAGAATATCAATTGCCCGCTCCTTGCCTAAACAGATACGCACCTAAATATCTTCCATAGTAACTAAACTTCTAAGATTGAATTGGATCTTCACAAGAAAAGCAAAAACAGGCAATTACAGTCATCCTTGAGAATCTTGGTTAAGTAAAGAAAAAGAGGTATGATCATTTCCTGGTTACTCTAAATGACAATTCACAAAATTATACATCTCGTTTATAAAGAAGCCATTCAACAAAACTATACATATTAGGATGTGTATTACACCACATCCTAACATCTTCCAAAATGGGGATATGATCTTCGAGGCAATTACAGTAGCAGGCTACAAGAAAGTAAAATAACATGCATCTTGATATGCTAGCATTTACTTGCAAAGAAACAGTAATATGCCGAGCAGTAAAAGCAAATAACTTGTATTTTCTTACGTTACAAAACAATCGCACATCAACATGTTAAGATATAATGTTTGGAATGCTATTAGAACTCCACATGATATGGTTGATTGGTTGCCTCTAGTTTGGTTTAAGTCTCAGGTAAACCGTTATTCATTTACTACTTGGATGGTTTTCAATGAGGATCTCCTCACTTTAGATGCTTTGAAGAGAAGGGGATTTCATTCGCAAATATGTGCTGCATGTGTGGTTATGCTGAAGAGAATATTTCTCACGTTCTGATAGAATGTAATTATTCAAGTCATGTTTGGGATAAGTTCTTGGAGAAATGGTATTAACTACACATAATTACCTCTTTTTAGGATGAGGTATTATGACTTCTGAAATTCGGTAAGGAGAACAGGTTGGCAGGCGGACGAGCACTTGAAAATTGGATTTACTACCTACACTAATTTCATCTGAAGGAATAGAACATAATCAACACATCTTCCGGAAGAATTTTACTACTTCAAATGGATTAACTTCGCTTCTATTGTCTCAAGTGCGATAAATTACAGAAGTCCAGCGGATGAAGGAGGATGTGATGCATGCATGCGAATTTTTTACGGAATTTCTGTGATGACTCCTGAGTCTCCTTATTTTTCTCATTTTTATGTGTTGTTCTGTACTGATTAGTCGACTAGGTTTCTGACATTGACTATTTTGGTTTTGTTGCTTGTATGGTCCTTCTTGGGATTGTTTTTTATTGCCTTTTGACACCTTAATGAAATTTTCTCAATTACCAAAAAAAACATGTTAAGATATATTCCTAGATTTAGGAGTTTCTATTTTAGGACCTTCACATCTGGCTCCCTATTGTCTATTTTCCTTTACCGGGCTTACTTTTTACGAATCTATATCTGTTTATAGGACTTGCTAATTTAGGCCCATCACACAATTTTATAGGACTTGCTAATTTAGGCCCATCACACATTATGTGTGTGTGTGTTTGTTTGTGTAGGGGTCTTGCCCCCATTGTTCATCGATGATGATAAAAGTAAACCCCCCAAAAAAAACTTCTATCATTTTATACATCATATTGATAGGAACTTCTAGGATTCGATGGAAGAAAAATATGATTTTTATAGATAATAAAAAGAATACAAGGATATGTGGCCTCAATTCAATAGGATGACCGCTCTCCTCGCTTTGATTTGAGATAAAGCCTAACTCTCCCAAGATCTACTTTAATCTACTCCTAAATTCTTTTCTTATTCTCCCAAATTCAACATGAGAACATAGCCCTAACCCATCCTTGTATTTATAATAGACTAATTTGTCCATAATTACAAAATACCCCAAAGCCCAAAATTAAAAGTTTGCCAACTCGCACCCCAAATGTAACATTACTCCGTCTCCAAAGAACCACCTTGTTCTCAAGGTGGTGCCATGAAACCTGTGGGCACGCTACTTGTCACGCCCTGTTCCCCAAAATACCCGAAATTTTTTTTCCAAGTATCCTGAAGAGTGAGGGTGATGAGAGAGGAAAAGAAAGAGAAAAAAACTGAATATGCAGGCCACTGCACACATGCTGGGATAGTACAAGTGAAGCTTCACTAAAATATCCAACAGTCACATAAAACAACAATTAATACATAACATGTTTCCTTTTTATACATAGTCCAAGTACATCAATACATATATACAGTCACTCTCCATCTCCAAAGACAACCATGACCCACTACAAGCTATATCACTCACCTAATGCTACCCCTGAGACCCGACTCCAAGTCACCACCAACCATACTGCCCCTGCTACCTGAAAAATAGGGAGGAGCACGTCAATGCGTGCCCCAGTAGAACCAACTTGGATTTGGAATATCGTTTTTTAAGGTTATCAATCCACAAAGCAAGGCAGGAGAAATAAGACATGTAACTAAGTATAATAACGGAAAGTAATTAGCCAAGTAAGAGGATCATACCTACGGTCCAATGTCGGGGTACTGCAAGAAAAGGATTAGCCCGAATAATAATAATAATAATAACACAAGTGTTCAAGCAACCAATATCAAATAAGATAAGTGCAAGTGCCTGAGGCATGACACAGAATCACAAAGAACAGGCAAAGGGAAGAGAATGTGCTGCCAGCAGAAGGAGTAACACGCAAAGTCTTATTTTACTGTTTTATAATTGAATTAATTGAAACTTGGGTAAACTGTGTGATACCAGGACCTGGAAATCACCCCAAATTTGGAGTGAATATAGCACACGACGCAGTGGATACGGACACTGTATAACACCGGGCCTCTCGGCTCTCCCGTCACTGGCAGGAGTAAGGCTCTCCCACTGTAACACAACCTCTGTATGTCTCCTCCACTCCCGGTAAAGGCGAGTGGGTATAAATATCACATATCACATAATCATTTCTCCCAACTTCTCAGTCCAGGCCTCATATCCACAATTTACTCAAATCACACCTAAACCCGGGTTTTGCTAACTCACCCTCATTAGAGAGGACTGAGACATTCTAAATCATCAATTAAACATCATAAGTCATCTTATAAGAGCCATGATGGCATGGTTTTACAGTGTCAATGTTTCTCTTTCATATCGATATAGGTCATACACCTAATTGTTATGCCCTCCATCACAACCACGTCACATATCAACATGGGTCATGCACCAAAGTGACATGCCCTCCGTCACAACTCATTGACGCATCACTTATGAAATCATGCCATACATGTCTCGCAACATCACAAATCCATAACATGGTTCACTGGAGTACATTTCTCAGTTTTCTCAATTTCTAATTCATTGAGGCATTTTCACAAACACGTGATGGGCGTGTCATGCATGTCCATAAGCACATTAGCAAATCAATTAGCAAGACATATCATTAATGTAATTTACATGTAAAAACAATAATCATGTACCATAGTGGGTAGAATAACAACAATACACAATTTAACACATCACTTAACCATTCAGCTTACAGGAATTTGCAGAAGTTGACAATACATGGGCATGTATCATCATGTTTTATTGAGAATTTGACAAAATGTCCCAAATGAAAGTTATAGATATATTAGTCCTTGATTCACAGATAAAATTTCATGCAAAAATATTAAGTAGGTGATTTATGATGAATTAATTGGTAAAGTGTGTCAAATATGTTTTTCAGACAGATTTCAGGGTCTGTATTGAAAGCCAATTCTGGGCATGTTGCAACCAGAAATTCGACATATAAGCACTCTGATGAATTTCTAGAAAAACTTTTTAACTTTCCAACAAGACCAAGAACACAAAATTCCATTGTGTGTGCAGGTGTCTAGGCCAATTTTGCTAAACTGTTCAACACTGAAAATCAAACAGACATGTTGTAAAGATGGATTTATTGCTCCTAATTTCTGAATTGAACCTATGTCAAAATTTATATGATTTTGGGGTAGAACTTCAAGATCTACAAGCTCATATTTTTTTCGAACCCTAATTCGAGCTACAGTAACCAGAATCAAAGCAACAACAGACATCAAGATTTCAGAATTTCAAACTGAGATGACTTTGCTATGAATTTCAAAGGGAAATTGTGAAATTGAGCCATAACATGTAAAAATTGACTATCCTTATCACATATTGGATAAAACATGCTATAAAAATATGATAGCAAGAGCCAATTTAAAGGAATTCCAAATACAAGAGGATTCCTACCTCAAAACTTGAATTTTCCTCTTTTTCTTCTCTTCTTTCTTCTCCACCTTCTATCTTGCAATCCCTTGTGTTTCATGATTTTTGGGAGAAAGAATTAGGATTTGCGATGAATTAGAAATTGCCTCAATGAATTAGAAATTGAGAAAACTGAGAAATGTACTCCAGTGAACCATGTTATGGATTTGCGATGTTGCGAGACATGTATGGCATGATTTCATAAGTGATGCGTCAATGAGTTGTGACGGAGGGCATGTCACTTTGGTGCATGACCCATGTTGATATGTGACGTGGTTGTGATGGAGGGCATGACACTTAGGTGTATGACCTATATCGATATGAAAGAGAAACATTGACACTGTAAAACCATGCCATCATGGCTCTTATAAGATGACTTATGATGTTTAATTGATGATTTAGAATGTCTCAGTCCTCTCTAATGAGGGTGAGTTAGCAAAACCCGGGTTTAGGTGTGATTTGAGTAAATTGTGGATATGAGGCCTGGACTGAGAAGTTGGGAGAAATGATTATGTGATATGTGATATTTATACCCACTCGCCTTTACCGGGAGTGGAGGAGACATACGGAGGTTGTGTTACTGTGGGAGAGCCTCACTCCTGCCAGTGACGGGAGAGCCGAGAGGCCCGGTGTTGTACAGTGCCCGTGTCCACTGCGTCGTGTGCTATATTCACTCCAAATTTGGGGTGATGTCCAGGTCCTGTTATCACACAGTTTACCCAAGTTTCAATTAATTCAATTATAAAACAGTAAAATAAGACTTTGCGTGTTACTCCTTCTGCTGGCAGCACATTCTCTTCCCTTTGCCTGTTCTTTGTGATTCTGTGTCATGCCTCAGGCACTTGCACTTATCTTATTTGATATTGGTTGCTTGAACACTTGTGTTATTATTATTATTATTATTCGGGCTAACCCTTTTCTTGCAGTACCCCGACATTGGACCATAGGTATGATCCTCTTACTTGGCTAATTACTTTCCGTTATTATACTTAGTTACATGTCTTATTTCTCCTGCCTTGCTTTGTGGATTGATAACCTTAAAAACGATATTCCAAATCCAAGTTGGTTCCTACTGGGGCACGCATTGACGTGCTCCTCCCTATTTTTCAGGTAGCAGGTGCAGTATGGTTGGTGGTGACTTGGAGTCGGGTCTCAGGGGTAGCATTATGTGAGTGATATAGCTTGTAGTGGGTCATGGTTGTCTTTGGAGATGGAGAGTGACTGTATATATGTATTGATGTACTTGGACTATGTATAAAAAGGAAACATGTTATGTATTAAATGTTGTTTTATGTGACTGTTGGATATTTTAGTGAAGCTTCACTTGTACTATCCCAGCATGTGTGCAGTGGCCTGCATATTCAGTTTTTTTCTCTTTCTTTTCCTCTCTCATCACCCTCACTCTTCAGGATACTTGGAAAAAAAAATTTCGGGTATTTTGGGGAACAGGGCGTGACAAGTAGCGTGCCCACAGGTTTCATGGCACCACCTTGAGAACAGGGTGGTTCTTTGGAGACGGAGTAATGTTACATTTGGGGTGCGAGTTGGCAAACTTTTAATTTTGGGCTTTGGGGTATTTTGTGATTATGGACAAATTAGTCTATTATAAATACAAGGATGGGTTAGGGCTATGTTCTCATGTTGAATTTGGGAGAATAAGAAAAGAGTTTAGGAGTAGATTAAAGTAGATCTTGGGAGAGTTAGGCTTTATCTCAAATCAAAGCGAGGAGAGCGGTCATCCTATTGAATTGAGGCCACATATCCTTGTATTCTTTTTATTATCTATAAAAATCATATTTTTCTTCCATCGAATCCTAGAAGTTCCTATCAATATGATGTATAAAATGATAGAAGTTTTTTTTGGGGGGTTTACTTTTATCATCATCGATGAACAATGGGGGCAAGACCCCTACACAAACAAACAAACACACACATGATGTGTGATGGGCCTAAATTAGCAAGTCCTATAAAATTGTGTGATGGGCCTAAATTAGCAAGTCCTATAAACAGATATAGATTCGTAAAAAGTAAGCCCGGTAAAGGAAAGAGAAACATTGTATGGCATGATTTCATAAGTGATGCGTCAATGAGTTGTGACGGAGGGCATGTCACTTTGGTGCATGACCCATGTTGATATGTGACATGGTTGTGATGGAGGGCATGTCACTTAGGTGCATGACCCATATCGATATGAAAGAGAAACATTGACACTGTGAAACCATGCCATCATGGCTCTTATAAGATGACTTATGATATTTAATTGATGATTTAGAATGTCTCCATGCTCTCTAATGAGGGTGAGTTAGCAAAACCCGAGTTTAGGTGGAATTTGAGTAAATTGTGGATATGAGGCCTGGACTGAGAAGTTGGGGGGAAATGATTATGTGATATGTGATATTTATACCCACTCGCCTTTACCAGGAGTGGAGGGGACATACGGAGGTTGTGTTATTGTGGGAGAGCATCACTCCTGCCAGTGACGGGGGAGCTGAGAGGCCCGGTGTTGTACAGTGCCTGTGTCCACTGAGTCGTGTGCTCTATTCACCCCAAATTTAGGGTGATGTCCAGGTCCTGGTATCACACAGTTTACCCAAGTTCCAATTAATTCAATTATAAAACAGTAAAATAAGAATTTACGTGTTACTCCTTCTGCTGGTAGCACCTTCCCTTCCCTTTGCCTGTTCTTTGTGATTCTGTGTCATGCCCCAGTCACTTGCACTTATCTTATTATATAGTGGTTGCTTGAACACTTGCGTTGTTATTATTATTATTATTCGGGCTAACCCTTTTCTTGCAGTATCTCGACATTGGACCACATGTATGATTTCTCACTTATCTGTTTACTCTTCGTCACATTATTTAGTTTGCACGTCTTATTTAACTTACCTTGCTTTATGGTTGATAACCTTAAATTAGTGTTCCAAATCCAAGTTGGTTCCTACTGGGGCACGCGTTGACGTGCTCCTCCCTATTTTTCAGGTAGCAGGAGTAGCATGATTGGTGATGACTTGGAGTGGGTTTCAGGAGTAGTACTTGGTAAGAGCTGTAGTTTGTATTGTGTCTGGTTTGTCTTGGGAGATGGTGAGTGGTGGTGCTTGTGTAGTGATGTACTTGGAATATGTATATAAATGAAATATGTTATATATAAAATGTTGTTGTTCATGAGGTTGTTTGATATTATAGTGGAGCTTCACTTGTACTATCCTAGCATGTGCGCAGAGCCTGCATATTCAGTTTCTCCTTTCTCTATCCTTTCCTCTCATATCACCCTCGCTCTTCAGGATACTTAGAAGAAAAAAATCTAGAAGTTTCGGGTATTATGGACATCGGGGCGTGACAATTTTTTCTCTCTTTCTTTTCCTCTCTCATCACCCTCACTCTTCAGGATACTTGGAAAAAAAATTTCCGGGTATTTTGGAGAAGGGGCGTGACACTACTCTAAATGGGAGTGCTTGTCCCCTCATGACTCCTCTCCAACGGATGCACCCTCATCTTCTTCGACAACCAATACTTACGGAGCATGATCCCGACAATGATCTCTCAGCCCGAATCTCTCGCCACATCAGAAGCATAATCCATTGGCGTACTTGTCTAGGATTTCCTTCTGTGTGAGATGCTTATACCTGTTGTCTGTTAAAGACTCGCCACTCTTCTCCTGAACTGTCTGGCACATCTTTAGCTATGATTTCTGCATCTTCTCAGCAACATGGGTGCGGGATGTGGCACTACTCATCCCTCCCTTGGCATCCTGCTTTGCTATGTGTCTATCCTCGATCATCTGGGCCAACACCATCGTCTTCATCAGAAATCAATCCTCCCTGTCTTAGCTCCTTGTAGGTGATCGCCTTCTCTCCAACATGCCTTAGATGCATGTGCCAAAGTAATGAATCATCTCTTTCGTTCTCACGAGAGAGTGCTACAATGCAAGTCACCACCGAGCCATCACAAAGTAGAGGTTGCCTCTATACTTCTCTTTCATTAAAATTATTGTTCCTCGAGTCACCCTCAAAGCCCGTTCTCCGAGGACACTCTACACCCATTGGCTTCAAGTGACCCAATCGATATAAGGTTTCGCTTTAGGTCAAAAACATAGCATACCATGTCGATGTCACATATGACTCCATCATCCATCTTGATCCAAACTGTGACAATGTCTGCAATCATGCAAGCTCAGTCATCTCCAAGTAAGACTGTACTCTTACTACTTTCATGAAAAGTCGTAAAGTAATCTCTATGTGATGTCATATGAAAGGAGCATCCAAAATCAAGCACCCAACTTTCTGACGTCACGCCCTCCAAAGTATCGGCCAAAACCCACTCATCAACCTCAACGCTCTTGGCATTGTTTGCAGTAGCATCGTGCTTCTTTTGCTTCTTTGGGGAATCTTTGACACAATGTCATTTCTCTCAACAAAAAGTACAATGGTCCGTTACTAAGTCCTTGTGAGGAGGTCATATACTCTTGTCCCTAAACTTGTGTCAAAAATACCCTTTGCGTCTTCCACCCCTCGCATTGCTTCGGCATCTTACCATAATGAGAGATGTGTGACCTCGGCCCCTTGTGTCCAAATCGTTGTTCTTCCGGAATTCATAACTTGTAGCGTATTGGACATCTCTTCAAAAGTGTTTGAGTTCTTGCCGTATGTAAGGACCGAACAATATGCTTGTAGTTATTAGGTAAAGAGTTGAGAAGATTCATCGCATTGTCTTCATCATCGACCTTGATATCAATGTTTCTTAGATCAGTCAAGAGCTTGTTGTAGTAATCAAGGTGTTCTTCAATAGATATTCTATCTTCGAGCTTCAAGGCAAATACCTTCTTCTTTAGGTGCAAACGATTTTGGATGTTCTTCTTCATAGATTTATTTTCGAGCTCATCCCAAAATTCCTTAGCGTTTGCCTTCTCCATGAAAAAATACTTCTCTTTCGTCAAATAAAGTCGAAATGTACCGCACGCATTCTGCTTCAGGGTCTTACACTCCGTGTCCGACATGGTCGTTGGCTTTTCATACAATGATATGTCTTGACCAAGTTGGTTCAAGACATCTAAAATCTCGCATTTACATATCCCAAAGTTGATCTTCACATCAAGATATCTATCTCGAACTTCGTGTTGAACATGAGTGTCTGCGTTGCTGGACGTTGCTCCTGGAGGTCCTCTTCGGAATATTGTTGTTTACCGTCGTTGTTAATTTTCACTATCTACGTTGATCTCCAAACCTTGGCTCTGATACCAATTTGTTGTGCGCGAGTGCAAAAACTTTGGACCGTCAGATGATCTGGTGGTGAGAAGACGAGCAAGAATACCAAGAGAACAATAAAGATTGAATCTTTAGGCCGTCGACCGGCAAGAAAACACTCAATGGCTATTATTCAAAGAAAGACTAGAAAATACAACTCTTTTATCCTCTCAGTGAAGAAACACTCAAGATCTCTCTAAAAGCTCTCAATACAATCTCTAAAATTAGCTCTCTCAACTAGCGGCTCAAAGCTGTCTTGCTTTGTTCTTTTTCTATCTCGTCCCACAAAAACCATCACTAAGTATCCCTTTTATAGCCTCTAAGGCGTAATCAATTGGGAGAGGAACCCTAATTCGAATAAAATTCTATTTAGAGAGCAATTTGAACTCAAACAGAATTCTATTGGGAGAGCAGCTCTAACTCGAATAGGATTCTGCATCATGTAGTTGGTGCCTCCGAGCTCCTTGCTAAAGCTCGGACTGCTGAGCTTTCGAGCTTCCGAGTTGTCGAGCTTACGAACTACCGAAAGCCGAGCTGTCGAGTTACCGAGCTTCCGAACTATTGAAAGCTGGGCTGTCGGGTTGCCGAGCTTCCGAACTATCGAAAGCCGGGCTGTCGGGTTGCCGAGCTTCTGAGCTGCCGATCCTTCAAACTGAGGATCAGGCCTACATGAGTTAGCATGGCCCTGAATCCCTACATCTGGCCATGCAGAGCCAGATACACGTGACCCCAGGTACAGGCAAGCTAGACATGCATGACTAAATGCATGCACATCTCCAACTCCTTTAGTGAGACAACTTTCATAGTTACATGCATGTGCAAGTGTGGCGGCTGTAAGACATCAAAAAGGCTCAAACTATTAAAACATCGGGTACTTGTTATATTTCTCTTTAGACATGGGTAACACACAAGAGCTTAGATGTTGGCTCCTTGTGAACAGAAACAAGATGTATTTAGCGTGTAATCTGATCTGGTTAGGAAGATTTATTATGCAACTTCTTATGTTATGGCTTCATGCAACAATGACATGTCTTTACTTCAACTCCAAGGTCATATACGAAAACCAAAATGAGTACTTTTATGTCCTCCTTTAAGGCTGCATCAACTGAATGAACTGCTTCCATGCTCTCCTCCTAGCCCCATAATCTTGTTGGTTTTTGCTGATAAATGACACCTTCTTTTGTCTCTCGTGGGCCCCCATGTTGTTGGGGGATTGAATGTTGAGGCCTTTCCCTTGAGGCAACCGACAGCAAGTTAGGTGCTCCTCTCAGTTTCGTTTTTCCAGAGCCCAAAAGAAGTGTGCTGAAAGAAAATGGCAGCGGCCATTTTTCAGAGGAAAATTGAGGTTGGAGCTTGGATTTGGAGACGAGAAGAAAGCAAGGTTGTGGAGAACCAAGAGAGCTTCTTCTCGTGTGAGATCCATGGTGAGTGTTCTTCGTCCTCTAGTTGTAGATCTTGAGTCCATTGGGTAGCTTTTCTAGTTTGGAGCTATATTACCAAGGAGTGATCTAGCTAGGTGTGGGATTGGTCCCTTGAGGAGCTCTACATGTTGTAGAGGCTTTATTATCAAGGATTCCCACTTGGGTGAGAGAGTGTGTGAGCTTGGTGAGAGATCTAGGGTTAGGTCTTGTTGCTTGGAGCTTGTCTCTCATTGTCATTGTGGAAGAAGGAAAGGATGTGGTCGGTGTATACCTTGCTTGATCGATAGTGGAACCAAATGCATTGGATGCTGGACGTAGGTTGTTCGCAACCGAACCAGTGTAAATCTTCGCCTCTTTTGTGTTGCTCTTACTTTCGTATTATATTTGTGTGCTTACATTATATATCGCAAGATCATCGAGGGAGTTGGTAGTTGGTGACAACTCTCTCTTGTGCCCGTGGGGTGTTTGGTTTTGTGCCTAGGTGACATCTCGGTGGAATTCGGGCTTGGGATTGTTTGCCACCGTTTCCGCGCATTGTAGGTGATGTTGTGTACCTAGCCTAAGTGTTGGGGAGGTGCACGTGGATCCAACAAGTGGTATCAGAGCATCCGGTTTGCGAAGAAGTGTGGTGCCGCGATGGCGTATTGCTCATGTGAGGAGACGACCGGGTGTTTATACGAAGTAGAGAGGCTTAATGGCCGGGATAATTATGATCTGTGGCGACAAAAGTGTAGGATCCTGCCAAAACAGAGTTAGGATCGACAAATAAAGTTGAGACTTACGCTTGCGTATGCGGCACGGTAGTCTCGGAACTTTGCCTTCGGATTCGCCACGACGGATCGAGTCTTCTCACGAACGGAGTAAGGCTACTAAATCCACAATCTAAATCTCTACTTTAGATTAAGAACTTGGATAAAGAGAGAGGAAGGATTTCGGCAGAGCTTCGCTAGAATGAAATGCATGCAAGAAATGCCATGCAAAAGTGTAAAGAAATGGCTAACCCTTGGGTCTTATTTATAGCCCCCAAGGTAGTTATTTTAGGAGTAATTGTTCCTTTGGAACAATTTAACTAAGGTGTACCATCGTACATGGCATATTATAAGCTTAAGTTGTACCATATGCATGGTACAATATAAGCTTAAGATATTACCCCTTTATTAGCCATATGTCGCATGCACTTATGCACATATAAAGCGACTTTCCCATCAATCTAGAGATCCTCTCCGCAAGGGAACATATTCCCTTTGTACACGACTTCGTGTACGCGACGTTCGAGGTCCGTATTCCCTCGTACATCCCTCACAAGGGTGTACAAACGTCTTCCATATCCAACATCTCCCACTCACACTTGAGGGGATTGTAAGAGAACGTCTTTCTCTTAGTTCTTTCATCTATCATACCGAGAAATAGACCGTGCGACCGTCATGCGCGTAGAGTCTGTTGTTGTGCATTTGTTAGAGATACACAACGACCTCGAAGGTGCAAAGTTGAGTAGTTCAACGCATGCTTTACCCTAGATTATTTCTTCACATTTCTTATACTTTATATTCAACAATTGAATCCCATCTGGATTACAATTGGCTGGCCAGCTTTGAATCATTAAAGTCCAAATGCGAATATGAAATCAATCTTCCTCTTCTTGCGAACCTTCTGATCTTGACTTGATTCGCTTTTCTAACGTGCCCCGCCGAGCCGAATTATCATAGCCCATTAGCAACACGCTAAGATAGCGATCATCTCGTCAAATCTAAAGGAACCAATTGGAGTCCTTGATGGTAAGAGTTAAGACCCGTATGGCCTTTGAGTCTCACATAATAGCAAACACTATTGTTATTAACTCAGTGGTCGAAATGCATACGTGGTATGAACACGTATTACAACATCACTCCTTTCCCAGGGAGAGTATGTCTTAATGATGTTGTACGGATGAAAGATCAGACACCACAGTGTCTATCTTTTGAGTCCCCTTACTACTCATAAAATATTCCCGGACTCTCATCCTGCATAAGACAGATAGGATTTAAAAAATCCTATGAGATCTCTTTCAAATATCCTTGTGATACAGATCTCAGATCTTTTGTAAGCATCCATATGATGCAGATCTTTCATTCGACTATCTTGTTTAAGTCACGACTCTAAATCATTTGTCTAATGATTTTGACTTTAAACTAGTCTCATCTCTATCTTATCCATCTGATAAGATAAGGCGGTTGCTCATGTGAGAGAGCCAACCTTAATATGTCCGACATACACACAATAAAATAGCTGAGACTTAAACACAAATGTATATAAAATCATTTGTAAGAAACTTGTATGCAAATTAAACTTTGATCTTCTATAGACATGGGAAATATTATATGATACAGCTCAGCACCTACGCATTCCCATAGATGATAAGTGTTTGAAAAAACACATCTCTGGGGATCGCCTTAGTAAGGGGATCCGCTATCATCTTATGCGTGGATATGTATCCTATGTCTACTTCCTTCCGTTTGTCATAGTTCTTCGCAAACTTGAATCGAATATCAATGTGTTTGGTCTTATAATGAAATTTTAGGATCTTTGACATAGGCAATCGAAGCTTGACTATCACTGTATATAGGAACAGTGCTCGAGTCAGTGGCATCTGTCAGCCTGTCTAAGAATTTCCTAAGCCAAACAGCTTCTTGGACCGCCATGCCGAATGCTACAAATAGCATAACGCATAGTCCGCAGTCCCTTTGAGGTACCTTAATATCCTCTTCACCGCTTTCCAGTGTGCCTGTCCTGGGTTGGATTGGTAACGGCTTACCATACCAACAGCATAGCAAATGTCCGGTCTGGTACACATCATGGCGTACATCAGACTCCTGACAGCACTGGAGTATGGAACCTTTTCCATAGCTTTCTTTTCTTTTTGGATCTTTAGGACACATTTCCAAACATAGACCCTCGCCTTTGCTTATTTGAGGTAAAACGCATGACAGGAGAGAAAGTCTCTTCGTAGTCTATTCCTTCCTGATGCGTGAAACCTTTCGCAACAAGGCGAGCTTTATATTTCTCGATGGAGCCATCAGCCTTATGCTTGATTTTGAGAACCCACTTGTTCCCAATGGCTCTACGTCCCTTAGGTAAATCAACCAAGTCCCAGACTTGGTTTGTTTTCATGGATTGAAGTTCTTCTTCCATCGCCGCTATCCATTTATCTTTAGCAGGGCATGTGACGGCCTGTTTGAAATTTGCAGGTTCGTCATCATCTTGTAGTAATGTCATGAATGTTTGATGAAATTCATCCTCAAACCTCAGAGGTGTTAGCCTCGTTCGATTACTACGTCTTGCTTGAGTTTGATCACTCCCACTTGGAATGACATCACTCCCACTTGGAATAATATCACTCTCACTCGGAATAGGATTGGTATCGTTCGTATCATCCATTGGTGAAGTTTGAAACGTATTTTCTTCTTCACCAAGAATTCTCCCACTCGAACGTTCCGATCCTTCGTGATCCCAAGTCTCAAACAAGGATAAGTCTTGACTTATCTCACCCTGTCTTGGAAACTCGTTTTCCAAGAAGACAACATCCCTCGATTCGAATTCTATAAGACCCCCATTGTCCTCTTGACCGACGAAAACATATCCTTTGGAGTTTTCAGCGTATCGTATGAAGATACACTTCCTCCCACGTGGCCTAAGTTTGCCATATTTGTGAGAGGATAAATGTGCATAAGAGGCACAACCCCAAGGTTTTAGAATGCTTAAGTCTGGAGTTCTATTGTTCCACAACTCATAAGGAGTAGAACTTACCGACTTCGAGGGTACACGGTTTAAGATGAATGCTGCCGTCAATAATGCATCACCCCCAAAGGTGATAGGCAAATTTGCCTGAGACATCATTGATCGGATCATTTCCATCAATGTCCTATTTCTTCTTTCCGCAACACCGTTTTGTTGCGGAGTATAAGGCATAGTTATTTGATGAACTATGCCTTTTTCATCACAGAGTTCCTTAAAACTCGTTGATTGATATTCTCCACCCCGATCGGTTCGCAAGACCTTTATCTTGCGATTTAGTTGATTTTCAACTAAACTCATATAGTTTTTGAAGCAAGTTAAAGCTTCATGTTTGTGGGAAATCAAATAAATGTGACCGAAACGGGTGAAGTCATCAATGAAATAGGACTTCCCGTGTCTTGTCTTAACATTCATTGGACCGCAAATGTCCGAATGGATAAGCTGTAATGGAACTTCGGCCCTTGTGCCAGTTCCAAATGGCTTGCGACAAGTTTTCCCTACAAGACAATGTTCGCAAGTTGACATTTCAACTTTTGAAACATTAGATAGCAAGCCACTTTTGGCAAGTCTATCCATTCTAGTTGGTCCAATGTGACCAAGTCTTGCATGCCAACAAATGATCTCAGATTCAGAGTTAGAAGCATTTGTCAAATGGAAACTTTCATTAATAGAAGAAGAATCATCACACATAGTGTTTAATACAATCAATCCATTACAAACATTACCCGACCCAACTAAAGAACTATTACAAACAAGGTCAACATTTTGTTTATAGAACCTCCATTCATAACTTAAGACTTTAACATGACCACGGATACGATATTCCTTCGAATATCTGGAGCAAAGAGGAAGTCGTGCAATAATAGAGTCCGGCCGTTGTCGAGAACAAGCTTGCATGTTCCGACGCCCTTGACTTCAACACGAGTGTTGTTGCCGACGTATATCCACTTTGTTCCTTGAGTTATCCTTTGATACTCTACGAAGAACCTTCTGTCCTTCGCTACGTGGTCTGTGGCCCCTGAATCAATCAACAAAAAATAGTTAGATTCAGCAAGAAACATGGAACTAGAAACACATATGTAACTAGCCCTACAAGTTACCTTATCACTTCCATCCGTACACGTACGGGCGAAGTGATCGTACTTGTTGCACTTAAAGCACTTGATCTTCTTCAAGTTTTTCTTCTTTGAGCGCACATTCTTTTGCCACTTTGTCTTCTTTGAGGTTTCCGGTTCTTGCTTTCGTTCGTTCACAAACCTTAAGCGTTTATTATTCCGCTTATTTCCTCCATGTGAGGAACTAGCGGCCATGTGCACTTCTGCACTAGGTTTTGCGGCTTGAATCCGCTCTTCCTCGAGTTTGAGGTGTTTAGATACATCGCTTAAAGTTTTAATGCACTCATTATGAGTGAGGTGCATTTTCATGTTATCCCAGCTATCTGGGAGTGAACGAATGACTGCTTGGATCTGCTGTTCGTCAGACAGCGTAAGACCCGCATCCTTCAATTCAGCTATGAGATTCGCCATGTGGCGGAGATGCTTTTTCATAGAATGATCTCGCCGCATCTTGTACGAATCAAATTGAATATTTAAGGAGCGGAGTTTGGTAACCGAAGTTCCACCAAACTTTATTTCTAGCTCAGACCATATGTCTTTGGCTAGGTCGAATTCCCGAAATAGACGCATTATGTCATTGTCCATTGCGGACAGTAACGTAATACGTGCTATTTTGTTCTTTCGAGTCCAAGTCTCATAAGCTTCCCGGTCCCTCTTGTGTTGGGCCGTATTGCCCAACTCAGGTTCTTCCATTATGTTTTGGAGTGTTTCAAGCACATCTTGCTCCTCCAAAACATATTGGATTTTTATTGACCAAAGTTTATAATTGTCGCCGTTGAGCTTTTCACCTTTGTTAAGCTCTGCGACAATGTTCTTAGAAGCGGTAGACATATTCGATTCAAAAAACTGCAAAGAACATGATAAACACGATCAAAATTCTATGCATAAAGTTTCGATTCTTTAAACACTTGATAAGTTCCTTGGATACGTTGAAATGTTACTCTAGAATCGAGAAGTTCACTATGTTCCCAACTACCATCTAGAAGTAACTTTCAAAGTATCCCTCTTACTTATCTCAAGTAAAAAGAAATCAGAAATGATACCCGTATGGTACCGGCAGCGGAAAAATACTTTTGAAAACATATCTTTCAAAATGGAATAGGTGAGAGTTTGCGCAAAGAATTTTAGCGCAACAATTGCCAAGCCACGAGACCTGTTCTACACACCCATGGGTTAGATAACCATGGCCGGATCGTGGTAGGACTTGGAATTCTAAATTGCGCTATCCCGATTAAGGACGGGACAACCTATTTGAAAACGCCTTTTTCAAAAAATTTGAAAATACATTGGCTAATCTCCGTAGAGTAGAGCACAACGTCTATAAGTTCATTGGCTAATCTCCGTAAAGTAGAGCACAATGACATGGCTAATCTCGCATGAAGTAGAGCATTACGGCTAATCTTCAAGGAGTAGAGCACAATTTCATAAGTACATTGGCTAATCTCCGTAGAGTAGAGCACAATGACTTGGCTAATCTCGCATGAAGTAGAGCACTATGGCTAGTCTTCAAGGAGTAGAGCCCAAGTTAAAAAAAACTTCATAAAATGTTAGCCCCGTATGGGCTAATCGGCACATTCGTGTTTGACCAAGGCCTTTTGACACCCCGTATGGGCTAGTCGGCAAATTCGTGATCGACCTAGACCTTTCGCCGGATTGGTCGACCAAAACACCCAAATTGGTCGACCAAAACACCCAAATTGGTCGACCAAAAATTTGTCTTCATCACTCTCAGCCAGTGCCGATCAGACCGGCCCTTGGCCAAAGAACAACCGCTGCCAGGGCCGACCGTGGCACTGGCAGCGGCCAGGCCCTGGCCTCTGCCAGGGCCGGGGCCGGCCAGGCCCTGGCCGGCGGCCAGGCCCTGGCCTGAGGCTAGGGCGCTGCCCTGGCCCCTGCCAGGGCGGCCAAGCCCCTGGCCGGGGCCAGGGCCCCTGCCCTGGCCTCGGCCAGGCCCTGGCCTGAGGCCAGGGCGCTGCCCTGGCCCCTGCCAGAGCGGCCAGGCCCCTGCCCTGGCCTCGGCCAGGGCGGCCTGGCCCTGGCCGGGGGCCAGGGCCCCTGCCCTGGCCCCGGCCAGGGAGGCCCTGGCCGTGGCCCCGGCCAGGGAGGCCCTGGCCGTGGCCGTGGCCAGGCCGCGGCCAGGGCTCCCTGGCCCTGGCCGTGGCCGGCCAGGGCCGGCCGGCCATGGCCTATTGGCCTTGACCGGCCATGGCCCTTTAGCCATGGCCGGTCTCCCCCCTTTCATGGGGTGGCCGCATGCACTCCTCCCCCTTGATGGGGTGGTCGTCGGTGGTTATTGGCCGTAGCCAACCCCCTCCGCATGGGGAGGGGGGTGCATGGCCTTCATAGCCCATTTGGCCATGGCGCACATGCACTAAAATTCATCTTCTCCGATGGAGATAACTACCATCATCTTCGTCGATGAAGCACCCGTTCGTCGATGAAGCACCCGTTCGTCGAGAAATTAGTTATTTCCTATTGGCCGTGTGCCAAAAATGAAAAATAACATACTACGTGAACGGTCGGTTCTTCCCGTCACGAAGAGTTCCTACCATATCCGTAATGATAGGAGACCCTAACGTGAAAAGAACAACCGCTGTGTTCTCGTCACGAAGCGTTCCTATCATATCAGTAATGGTAGGAGACCCATTCGTGAAAAAGACAACGACTCGTTCATAGTTTCGACGGGGCGGCGGTTTGACCGGGGTGAACCCGTATGGCTCTGATACCAATGTATGATCCTGCCAAAACAGAGTTAGGATCGATAAATAAAGTTGAGACTTACGCTTGCGTATGCGGCACGGTAGTCTCGGAACTTTGCCTTCGGATTCGCCACGACGGATCGAGTCTTCTCAAGAACGGAGTAAGGCTACTAAATCCACAATCTAAATCTCTACTTTAGATTAAGAACTTGGATAAAGAGAGGAAGGATTTCGGCAGAGCTTCGCTAGAATGAAATGCATGCAAGAAATGCCATGCAAAAGTGTAAAGAAATGGCTAACCCTTGGGTCTTATTTATAGCCCCCAAGGTAGTTATTTTAGGAGTAATTGTTCCTTTGGAACAATTTAACTAAGGTGTACCATCGTACATGGCATATTATAAGCTTAAGTTGTACCATATGCATGGTACAATATAAGCTTAAGATATTACCCCTTTATTAGCCATATGTCGCATGCACTTATGCACATATAAAGCGACTTTCCCATCAATCTAGAGATCCTCTCCGCAAGGGAACATATTCCCTTTGTACACGACTTCGTGTACGCGACGTTCGAGGTCCGTATTCCCTCGTACATCCCCCACAAGGGTGTACAAACGTCTTCCATATCCAACAAAAAGATGGTGGCTTTGTTGAAGCACCATGGAGTTTACGGTGCCGTATGTGATACGGGCATGCCATGTAAGGCAACGGTGTATGATAAGCGAAGGATGGAGCTTAAAACCCTCGGTGAGATATTGCAATCCTTGGAGGATGAGATCCTTCGACAATTTGCCGATGTTGAGGTCGTGAGCGACCTATGGAGGATGCTTGAAGCTCTGTACTCAACCAAGACACCCATTGGACGAAGGTTGCAATTGTGGCAACGCTTCTATACTCACAGGATGAAAAGGGGAACCTCGTTGTGGAACTATGTTGGTGAGATGGACCATATAGTAATGGACCTACGGAAAGTGGGGAGTGTGATATAGGACGAGCAACATGCCATGGCACTATTGTGTTCTCTTGCTCCGGTGTATTCCAAGTTTGTAGGCTCAATGTGGAATGGCCGAGACTCACTCACGTTGGATGAGGTGAAGTTTGCATTGAATACGGAGGATCTTCAAATTTTGGTGTTAGTTAACACCGATGGTTGTGAGGTACCCAATGTCATCCGGGGTCGCCAAGAGGGCGCACCCACTCCAAGATCCAAGACGGGCCGTTCCAAGAGTTGGAATCGGCGGCAGCGGCGGCGGTCCAAGTCAAGGGGCCGCGGTGACAACAAATGCTTTCTATGTAAGGAAAGCGGGCATTTGAAGAGGGATTGTCCGAGGTTGAAAGCGAGGACGTCGATTGGCATTGTGGAAGATATTGCTCTTGACTCATGTTGGAGCACGAGACGGGATGTTTTCTGGCGAGGATGATTGCTCGGTGTTTGCGGCATACTTCGTGGGAGAAGCGCAATGTTCGTGGTTATTGGACTCAGGGTGTTCATTCCATATGACTCCGGATCGGAGTGCGTTCGACTAATACATTCCATGCATTGGAGAGAGAATTCTCGTGGGGAATGGTATGGAGTGCGAGCAGGTTGGGAGTGGCACAGTCAGAGTCAGGATGCAGATGGCAGCGTCCGTGTGTTTGATGGTGTCAGACATGTTCCTGATCTTCACAGTGGCCTGATATCGATAGGAGCTTTGACCGGGATGGGCTACAGGGCAGTGATCGAGGAGGATCGACTGCATATTTCCCGAGGATGCCTAGTTGTCATGAGGGGGAAGAAGCGTGAAAAATTGTATGTGCTCGATGGACACACAGTAGTAGGCGAAACTGGCAGATCACAGGAGTCCGAGAGTAGAGATCCAGCGAGACTGTGGCATTTCATATTGGGGCATGCTGATGAGCAGAGCCTTGACATTCTTCAGAGGAGGAGTGTATTCGGATGTGATCGTGGGCTTGAGTCTTGCAGTGACTGTGGTGCAGAGTGGCCGAGGCAAGTGCAGTTTGGGACAGCTGTCAGACACAGTAGGGAGCCCCTAGAGTGCGTTTACGTCGACGTACGGGGTCCATGTCCAGTTCCTTCCCTGGAAGGCGCGAGGTACTTCGCGGCCTTCATAGATGACTTCTCGAGGAGAGTCATGGTTACTCTAATGGGATCTCGGGAGGAGATCCATGAGAAGGTACGGCTATGGAGGAGCATAGTCGAGAGGCGGATGGGTAGACCCGTAGGAGAGATCCGTACCAACGACGTAGAGATACATTATGTTTGCAAGTTAGAGAGGGTCACGTGCCGATACACCATTCCTGATGGAGACCCTCACGTTGGCGTAGCAGACAGTATGATCATGATGTTGGTAGAGAAGACACGGGGGCTACTGAGACCATCCGGCCTTCCTAGGGAATTATGGGCGGAGACCCTTGCTACTACGGCTTACCTCATTAACCGAACACCGTCACTAGCCGCAGTTAGTTCTATTCCCGAGGAGTTATGGACAGGCAGTCGTTGACTTTTCGCACTTGCGTACGTTTGGATGTCCGGTGCGGCCGCACGAGAGGGACGATGTCGAGATAGGACAATGTGCACATGATTGTGTCCTAATCGGGTACGCTATTGGAGGTGCGAGAGGGTACATGTTATGGTGTCCTAGTACCCGCGAGGTGATTGTCAGACGACACGTCATGATTGACGAGTCTGCAGTGCTTAGGGCGGATCAGACTCATGACGGTGTGCAGAGAACAGAGGACAGCCCGGTCCATAGAGAGGATGAGGTGATTCAGATTCAGACTCAGACAGATGATCAGACACGTGTGCAGACGGACCGGGTGCAGAGTTCATCCGATGTGGTCAGCGTCAGTGATCAACAGGTATCTCACGATGTAGCTTCAGATTCAGTTCAGTTGGAGGTGCAGAGGACAGCGGTCTACGAGGAGGCGTTGCAGTCGGTCGTCGTATCGATGCAATCAGTTGCAGTGTGTGAGGAGACAGAGGTCTCTCACAGTTCCAGCATGCACGTTATGGGTGCTCTTGAGGAGACCCATCATGCTGAGGTGTGCAGCTTTAGCTTCGAGGTAGAGCCGTTGATCTACGGAGTAGGGCAGTTGGTATCCGCACCGATGCCAGAGGTTGCAGTATGTGAAGAGACGGAGGTCTCTCACGTTTCTAGCATGTATGAGTTAGTTGTTTCTGAGGAGGACCAGCGTGTTGAGTTGTGCAGCTTCAGCTTCACGGTAGAGAGATCTTCTGAGGAGCTTGACATCAGGGTAGAGCATTCGCTGCGCATAGTAGAGCAGTCTTCACAGTATGTGCACCGGCGATATGGCTCTCGTTTAGCTAGGGATAAGTTATCAGGCGCATCTTCTGATACTTCAGAGGCCAGACCGGTGGAGATGCAGATGAGCAGGGAATCTGATAGCGTGGTGGAGCATGGAGACTCTCACGGTAGTGTGGAGATTGTAATGGTGGTCCCAGGTGGAGTTACCACTAGGGACATGGAGCTGAGAGTTAGGAGGCCACATATCGAATGCGTTCTCGCTCGATATAGGGAGGAGGCAGAGCCGAGTAAGGCTTCTTCAGTGTACGCTCATCTCTCACCTTCGGCGAGTTTATCACATGGCATGGCAGGTGAGGACGATATCCAGAGGCTAGATGTTGGTGCGACAGGCAGTTTGGCGCTTGTTTGTACGCATTCGTGTCTTGAGTCGTCGGCACAGTCAGTTGAGGCACAGAGCCGATGGACAGCGAGTCTTGATGACAGACATCAGCAGACAGAGCAGATACAGACAGCGTATCGATGTGACCCCAGCTGGGGTCAGTCTGCAGAGTAGCGGGGATGACAGCGTGTTTCTCATAGATGATGGCCATGGTGAGCATGAGTTGCTCGCGGACCCGTGGGATGATAATAGGGATATTCATGGATCGACAGAGGGCTCATTGGACACTGGCACGGTGTCATTTGATTCATTCACGGAGTCCGAGCTCGCATGGTTATCCTCAGAGACAGATGACTTCATCGCAGATATGGCGATGGACGAGGCGGAGATGCGTGAGGCTAGGCTCAGACGACTTCTGAGCTTGGCATGTCTCTCAGAGGATTAAGGCGCCAGATGGCGTGATTTCCAATGCACATGATGGAGGTTCACATGTCCGATGGTCAAGACAAGGGAAGTTCATACATGGTGGAGCTGGAACTGTGTTGAAGTTAGTGTGTGGATTTATCAGCAGGGTAGAGTGTTGTTTTTTGCTGATAAATGACACCTTCTTTTGTCTCTCATGGGCCCCCATGTTGTTGGGGGGATTGAATGTTGAGGCCTTTCCCTTGAGGCAACCGACAGCAAGTTAGGTGCTCCTCTCAGTTTCGTTTTTCCAGAGCCCAAAAGAAGTGTACTGAAAGAAAATGGCAGCGGCCATTTTTCAGAGGAAAATTTGAGGTTTGAGCTTGGATTTGGAGAAGAGAAGAAAGCTCGATTGTGGAGAACCAAGAGAGCTTCTTCTCGTGTGAGATCCATGGTGAGTGTTCTTCTTCCTCTAGCTTGTAGATCTTGAGTCCCTTGGGTAGCTGTTCTAGTTTGGAGCTATATTACCAACGAGTGATCTAGCTAGCTGTGGGATTAGTCCCTTGAGGAGCTCGACATGTTGTAGAGGCTTTATTATCAAGGATTCCCACTTGGGTGAGAAAGTGTGTGAGCTTGGTAAGAGATCTAGGGTTAGGTCTTGTTGCTTGGAACTTGTCTCTCATTATGATTGTGGAAGAAGGAGAGGATGGGGTCAGTGTATACCTTGCTTGATCGATAGTGGAACCGGGTTCATTGGATGTTGGACGTAGGTTGTTCGCAACCGAACCAGGGTAAATCTTCGCCTCTTTTGTGTTGCTCTTACTTTCGTATTATATTTGTGTACTTACATTATCTATCGCAAGATCATCGAGGGAGTTGGTAGTTGGTGACAACTCTCTCTTGTGCCCGTGAGGTGTTTGGTTTTGTGCCTAGGTGACATCTCGGTGGAATTCGGGCTTGGGATTGTTCGCCACCGTTTCCGCGCATTGTAGGTGGCGTTATGTACCTAACCTAAGTGTTGGGGAGGTGCACGTGGATCCAACAAATCTCTCTGCTGGATGGTTAAGACGGACCGTTCCTGTAACTTAGACAATGGCTCTGTAGAATCTCATAAAGAGTCCGTCTAAAGCATCATGTGTATCTCTAAAAATGAATCATCATGTAAATCTCTAAAAATGAATTCGTTATTGTACTATCAACACCCTTGGTCATCCAAGAGTATGCTCTGATAGCACTCTCCTAAGTAAATCACGCACAAAAATTTGCTTCCACCCCATGTTCATCTTTTTCAAGCCACTAACAAGGAACAAAGACCATAGCTTTCCCCATGGTCGCTTGCAGTTTCCATAATATTGTGACAGATTTCTCTCCTTTCCTACTTTAAAATAGCTCATGAATTACATGATAAGCTCCAATAAGGTTATTAGACCATTAATAGAGGTCATTCTCACATTCCCGCATCTCATATATTATGAACTTTCACCTTCGTACTATTCAACATCTGATTGTGGGGAATAGTATCATCATGGTCTTACTCATATGTCAATGAAACTGAATGATCATCAGATAAATGCTTCTTTGCTTTGCTCTGAATATAAGTCTCAATCTTTTTCCATAGCATATAGTTTGACCTATCTACATTCAGGTTCTTTACGTGATCTTTCCCGTAACGAACTCCTGAACCACCAGATTTACATCAATTTTAAATTCCTCTACCAGGTCTATTTTGGATCTTTCCTAAAATATCACTACTGTACCCGCTGATCTTCCTTTTAGATCTACCAACAAAGTAATTTCTCAAGTAAACTACAATAATCCCCATTGGGATAAGAAACACATCACCAGCTCAAAACATTCACCTAGACCACTATTGAGTAGTGTGTGAGTAAATTGGGTGTGTGTAAAGAAAGTGTGAAGTTTATATAAATAGAAGTGATAGCCTCTCCTTAGAGGCTAATCACACTTTCCCCAAATTACTTCATGGTATCAGAGCCTAAAACACCAAAAAACCCCTAAAATCCCTAAAACAGCCGTCGCCGCCTGCCATCTCATCGATTATCACTGTCGTCGTCGGAACCGCCGTCGACCTCGTCGGCGACGTTGATGTCATCTCCCGCATAGGCGATCTTTTCAGGATATCTCGCCGCGTCTGTCTTCGCGGAAGCCGCCGCCCACCTGAGTGCCCGCCTTCCGCCTTCGCAGATCCGCGCCGAGTGCCCGCCTTCCGCCTTTCTTCACCTTCCGCCTTCCGCCTGCTGCGCAAGTAGCAGCAGCCGGTTGCGCAGGCCGCCGCTGCAGGCCGCCGCCGGCTGCGCAGGCCGCCGCCGGCTGCGCAGGCCGCCGCCGGCTGCGCAGGCCGCCGCCGCTTGCTGCAGCGCGCGCTGCTGCCTTGCTGCCGCTGCCGCATCTGATTCTCTGCTACAAAGGGGGATCCTAAAGAAAACCCTAACCCTAGATCTATGGTAGAGCCATGAAGATGACTCCATAGATTTACGGTTAGGGTATGACCTAGAAGAGGAGAAGAAGAAGTAGATCTGCGGATCTAAGAAGGGAGAAAGGAGAGATCTGCGGATCTAGAGAGATGGGGGACAATCTCACCTCAGCTGACATGAAGGCCTTCATTGGAGAGATAACGAAGCTGTTTGCTTCGAAGGAGTTGGGATCCTCGAGTGGATCGGCGCCTTCACGTCCCGTGCAGAAACTGGAGTTGATGCCCAATGATGTGAAATTGGAAGGGACGAAGAATTACCTCAGTTGGTCCAGGAGGGTGCTTCTCATTCTGAGGTCGAAGGGGTTAGAAGGCGTCGTTCTAGGTTCATGCAAGGAATCGCTGGACAAGGATGGGGATGACTGGAAAGTCTGGAGTACCACCAACTCTCTGGTGGCTGCTTGGTTGATGACATCGATGGTTCCACCCATTGCTGGGATGGTGGAGGCCATAGAGAGTGCTGCGGGGATATGGAGTATGGTGGAGAAAATGTACTCTGGAGCAGGGAATGTGATGCTCATGATGGAGGTTCAGGGCAAGGTCGACACCTTGAAGCAGGGGGAGATGACTATTCTAGCCTACTCTGCGGAGTTGAAAAGGCTTTGGTCAGAGTTAGATCACTATGACCCTATTGATCTGCCTGATCCTAGGAGCGCTGCGATACACAGGAAGTGGGTGGAGCGTAGGCGTGTGACACACTTTCTGAGGAACCTGAATGGAGACTTTGAGGTCAGGAGGGCGAGTATGTGCCACCTATCCTCCATCCCATCCCTGGAGGAGGCCATAGCTGCAATGGCACAGGAGGAGACCAGACTGAGGGTTATGAAGGATGAGGGTACTCAGGTCACTCGGGCTGCACTGGCTGTACCGGCAGTGGCAGTAGTGAGCGACGATCGAGAGTGCTACACATGTGGGGTGAAGGGACACCTGAGCTTCAACTGCCCACAGAAGGCCAGTGGACGAGGACGTGGCACAGGAGGCAGAGGAGGAGGTCGTTGGGGCCGTGGAGGCCGTGGACGAGGTCGCGGTGGCCCACGGGCCAACTTTGCCACAGCTGACGGACGACAGGAGACAGTGATGATCGAGGCCACGCCAGCTGAGGCGTCAGATCTAGAGCAGCGGAGACAGTCCAGGTCTACTACTGAGAGCTCAGAGAGTCATGCAGACCAGACTGGGGATATTGCCTCGTCATTCGGTAACTTTGCCCACTTCGCTCACACAGGCTCAGGTAACTGATTAGCCCTTTCATGTAGAGATCATATAGAGTGGATTATAGACTCAGGTGCATCTAGTCATGTGTCAGGAGCATATAGACAATTTTCCACATATAAACCACATACCATTCATGAAACCGTTCTGACAGCTGATGGCACATCCCAACCCATTAGAGGGATTGGTATTATTCAGTGCACTCCCTCCATACGTCTCTCTTCAGTCCTTCACGTCCCATCATTTCCAGTCAACCTCTTATCTGTTGGCTCTATTGTTGATGATCTCGACTGTAGCATTACTTTTGACTCTACTCATTGTGTGTTGCAGGAAAGGAAGACTGGGAGGAGGCTTGGGACTGGCGTCAGGCGTGATGGACTGTGGTATCTTGATAGAGCTAGTGGGGATGCTGCACTGGCTGTCGTTGGTGGAGAGAAGGAAAGGGATGTACTTTTGTTGCATTGTCAATTGGGACACTTGCCCTTTGATATTTTGAGTAAAATGTATCCTGATATTTTGAATGGAGTGAATGAAATGAATTTGACATGTGATGCATGTGAATTTGGGAAACACACTAGGACGTCATATCCTAGTGTAGGGATGAGGAGTGTAGAGAAATTTCATCTTATTCACTCAGATGTTTGGGGGCCCTGCCCAGTGACTTCAGTGAGTGGGTTCAGGTGGTTTATCACCTTCATAGATTGTCATTCTCGGATGACATGGCTTTATATGATGAAAAACAAAGGCGAAGCGTTGAAGTGTTTTCAGGATTTCCATAGAAGTGTCAGGAATATGTATGAGGCCAAGATCCGTGTCTTGAGAACGGATAATGGGACAGAGTATGTAAACAGAGAGTTTGCATCTTACCTATCTGAGAGTGGGATAACTCATCAGACCACTTGCCCCAACACCCCCCAACAGAACGGAGTCGCTGAAAGGAAAAATAGACACTTGTTGGAGGTAACTAGGTCACTCATGCTCACCATGAATGTACCTAAGATATTGTGGAGTGAAGCAGTGATGACAGCCACATATCTTATCAACAGGATGCCTTCACGGATCCTTGGAATGAAGTCTCCATGTGAGATTCTTATGGGAAAGAACACTTTTGTAGTTCCACCAAAAGTGTTCGGATGCACATGCTTTGTGAGGGATCATAGACCTTCTGTGGGGAAGCTGGATGCTCGGGCAATTAAATGCATATTTGTTGGGTATCCTTCAAATCAGAAAGGCTATAGGTGTTGGAGTCCCTCAGAAAGAAGGCTGTTTGTGAGCATGGATGTGACGTTCAGGGAGACTGAACCTTTTTATGGAGGACTGACAGATTCTACATCAGTATTTGATACTGGGGCCTCTCCAAGCACAGGAGGAGCTGGTCGAGAGGGGGAGACTGATGACAAGAGGGTAGTGGTTGGACTTATACAGTGTCCTGTCAGGCCTACTGGTACTGGTCCTGATAGCAGGGAGGAAGAAAGGACCTTGGTGGAAGAGGAGGAAGACAGGTTGTACGGCAGGAAATATAGCCGGAGACAGAAGGATAGTCATGCAGATGGAGAACAACAAGAAGACATCTTCCCCACTGAAGAACCACTAGCTCCACTGCCCCATGTTGAGATTGATCAGTCTATCACGCCTGCTCGAGTCCCGACTTCCTCACTGCCTTCCTCTCCTACCACGGATGGTAACCTTTCTTCACCTTCCTCTAGTTTAGATCTTCCACTTGCATCTCGTAGGGAGCCTCGTATCAATGCCGGCAGGCCTCCTGTACGGTATGGATATGAGACTGATATTGCTAATCATGTCTCCTATGCCTCTCTTACACCTGCATATAGGGCTATCATTGCATCCTTACAGTCTATCCCTATACCAAGTGATTGGCGAGTGGCAAAGCAACATCCCCAGTGGAAGAAAGCAATGCTAGAAGAACTTGAGGCACTGGAGAAGAACAAGACATGGAGACTTGTCTCACTTCCAGCAGGGAAGAAGGCTGTGGGCTGCAAGTGGGTATTTACAGTAAAGCAAACTGCAGAAGGGAAGGTGGACAGGTACAAGGCGAGGCTGGTTGCCAAGGGCTACAGTCAGACTTATGGGATTGATTATGATGAGACATTTGCCCCAGTGGCAAAGATGAGTACTGTGAGAGTACTGATATCCTGTGCAGCGAATTTTGGATGGAAATTGCATCAGTTGGATGTAAAGAATGCCTTCTTGCATGGAGATTTACAGGAGGAGGTATACATGGAGGTTCCACCTGGCTTTGGCACACAACAGACGGTGGGAAAGGTGTGTAGACTGGACAAGTCTTTGTATGGGCTGAAGCAATCTCCAAGGGCATGGTTCGACAGGTTCAGGCGTGCAGTCATCACCATGGGCTACAAGCAGAGTAATGGTGATCATACTGTATTCTATAGACATTCAGGGCAACGGATCACTCTTTTGGCTGTGTATGTTGATGATATTATTATCACTGGAGATGATGAAGAGGGAATCTCTCACTTGAAGGTGAGGTTGGCGAGAGAATTTGAGGTCAAGGACCTTGGACAGTTGGGATACTTCCTTGGACTGGAGATTGCCAGGTCCAGGAAGGGTACAGTTCTCTCACAGAGAAAGTATGCACTGGATCTTCTGGCTGAGACTGGTATGTTGGGGTGTCGTCCAGCAGTTACTCCTATTGATCAGAATCATAGGTTGCATTCACAATCAGGGGAGCCAGTGGACAAAGAGAGGTACCAGAGACTTGTTGGACGCCTCATCTACTTATGCCATACCAGACCTGACATTGCCTATGCTATCAGTGTGGTAAGTAGGTACATGCATGATCCTAGGACTGGACATATGGAGGCAGTCTTCAGGATACTGAGGTATCTGAAGAATAGTCCAGGAAAAGGCATATTATTTGGTAGTCATGGTCACATGAATGTGACAGGCTACTGTGATGCAGATTGGGCCAGTTGCTTGGATGATAGGAGATCGACCTCGGGCTACTGTGTGTTTGTTGGGGGCAACTTGGTCTCTTGGCGCAGCAAGAAGCAGGATTTGGTGGCTCGTTCCACTGCAGAAGCAGAGTATCGTGCTATGGTGTTTAGTACCTGTGAGATGATCTGGTTGAGATCACTTCTACATGAACTACGCCTGCTGAGAGAAGGACCATTGCAGTTGTTGTGTGATAACAAGTCTGCAATTAATATTGCCAACAACCCAGTGCAACATGATAGAACGAAGCACATAGAGATTGACAGGTTCTTCATTAAAGAGAGACTGGACAAGAAACAGTTGGAGATCTCCTACATTAACTCTGGACAGCAACTAGCAGATTGCCTTACGAAGGGGTTGAACTCTAAAGGGGTGGAAGATGCTTGTAACAAGATGGGCATGATAAATATTTTTTGCTCATCTTGAGGGGGAGTATTGAGTAGTGTGTGAGTAAATTGGGTGTGTGTGTAAAGAAAGTGTGAAGTTTATATAAATAGAAGTGATAGCCTCTCCTTAGAGGCTAATCACACTTTCCCCAAATTACTTCAACCACTAACCGTTTTCACTACAATTGTAACTACTATAGCTTTTAAGTGCAACTATAGTTGCTATATTTTTTTTAGAGAAAATCAGATCAGATCAATATCTAATCGTGAATAGGAGAGGACATCAAGGTCGAAATATGTTGGCATCAAAATTAGACGATTTGGGGTTTGTCGATGTCAGGTCTGACGATGTTGATGGAGATGGTGTCATGTCAAGATTGAGAAGTAATGACTATGTTGAGTCTAGCAATACTGATGAACGGATGCAATTGTATTGGTGTCGATGGATGAAGGCGAAGGCGATATTGGACCGGCGGCATTGATAAACGGAGGCAATGGTGTTGGTGCCAATGGACAGAGGCAATGGCAATGTTGAGGCTGGCAGCATTGACGAATGGAGATGGTGGTGTCAGTGTCAATGGACAAAGCTGATAGTGATGTGAGGGCTGGCATGGTTGATGAAAGAGGCGGATAGTGTCAGTGTCGATGGATGGAAGTAATGGTGATGTCTGTTGGTTCCCCGTGCACCTCCCCAACACTTAGGCTAGGTACACAACGCCACCTACAATGCACGGAAACGGTGGCCAAATAATCCCAAGCCCGAATTCCACCGAGATGTTACCTAGGCACAAAACCAAACACCTCACGGGCACAAAAGAAAGTTGTCACCAACAAACAACCCTCTTAACGATCTTGCGACAGATATATGTAGGAACACGAATATAATACGAAATAAAGAAAGCAACACAAAAGAGACGCGGAGATTTACCATGTTTCGGTTGCGAACAACCTACATCCAGCATCCAATGCACCCGGTTCCACTACTGATCAAGCAAGGCATACACCGACCCCATCTTTTTTTCCTCCACAATGAGAGAATAGCTCCAAGCAACAAGACCTAACCCTAGATCTCTCACCAAGCTCACACACTCTCAACCAAGTGGGAATCCTTGATAACAAAGCCTCTACAACACGTAGAGCTCCTCAAGAGACCAATCCCACACTAATGGAGATCACTCCTTGGTAATATAGCTCCAAACCAAGAAGCTACCCAAGGGACTCTAGATCTCAAACACGGAAGAAGAAATACAGACACTCACCTTGGATCTCACACGAGAAGAAGCACCCTAGCTTTCTTCCCCTCCAATTTCTGATCCAAGTTTCCCAGCTCACTGAAACTTCAAGCTCTCTGAAGCTCTCTGGAAAAACAAAGGGGCTCTCAGCTCTGTCTTTTTTCTCTCTGGAAAACAAAGGCTTTGAAATGAGAGGCTGCAGGCTTTTCGAATGGCTGTCGGTTGCATACCCCAAAGGAAAACCAAGGCACATGATGCCTTCAATTCCTCCACCAACCACACAACTTGGGGGCCCTAAGAAGACTGTGTAGGATGTGATTTATCAGCAACAAACAACACTCTACCCTGCTGATAAATCCACGCATTCACTTCAGCACAGCTCCAGCACTCCATCGTGTATGAACTCAACTTGCCTTGACCATCAGACATGTGAACCTCCATCATGTGCATCAGAAATCGCGCCCTCTGGCGCCTCAATCCTCTGACAGACATGCCAAGCTCAGAAGTCGTCTGAGCCTAGCATCACGCATCTCTGCCTCGTTCATCGCCATGTCTGCGATGAAGTCATCTGTCTCTGAGGATAATCCTGCGAGCTCGGACTTCATGAATGAATCAAATGACACCGTACCAGCGTCCAATGAGCTCTCTGTCAATCCATGAACATCCATATCATCACCCCACGGGTCCGCAAGCAACTCATGCTCCCCATGGCCATCATCTGTGAGAAACACGCAGTCATCCGCGCTGCTCTGCAGACTGACCCCAGCTGGGTCACATCGATACACTGTCTGTATCCACTCTGTCTGCTGATGTCTGTCATCAAGACTCGCCGTCCACCGGCTCCGCGCCTCAACTGACTGTGCCGACGACTCAAGACACGAATGCGCACACACAAGCGCCAAACTGTCCGCCGCACCAACATCTAGCCTCTGGAGATCGTCCTCACCTACCATGCCCTGTGATGAACTCGCCGAAGGTGAGAGATGAGCGCACACAGAAGGAGCTCTTCTCGACTCTGCCTCCTCCCTATATCGAGCAAGAACGCACTCGATATGTTGCCTCCTAACTCTCAGCTCCATGTCCCTAGTGGCAACTCCACCTGGGACCACCATCGCTGTCTCCACACTGCCTTAGGAGTCTCCATGCTCCACCACGCTATCAGATTCTCTGCTTATCTGCATCTCCACCGGTCTGGCATCTGAAGTATCAGAAGATGCGCCTGATAAATTATCCCTAGCCAAACGAGAGCCATATCGCCTGTGCCCATACTATGAAGACTGCTCTACCATGCACAGCGAATGCTCTACCCTGATGTCAAGCTCCTCAGAAGACCTCTCTATCCTGAAGCTGAAGCTGCACACCTCAACACGCTGGTCCTCCTCAGAAGCAACCAACTCATGCGTGCTAGAAATCTGAGAGACATCCGTCTCCTCACCCACTGCAACCTCTGGCATCGGCGCGGAAACCAACTGCCCTACTCCTCCGTAGATCGACGGCTCTACCTCGAAGCTAAAGCTGCACACCTCGGCATACTGGGTCTCCTCAAGAGCACCCACAACGTGCACGCTGGAACTGTGAGAGACCTCTGTCTCCTCACACACTGCAACTGACTGCATCGATACGACGACCGACTGCAACGCCTCCTCGTAGACCGCTGTCCTCTGCACCTCCAACTGAACTGAATCTGGAGCTACATCGTGAGATGCCTGCTGATCACTGACACTGACCACATCGGATGAACTCTGCACCCTGTCCGTCTGCACACGTGTCTGATCATCTACCTGAGTCTGAATCTGAATCACCCCATCCACTCTATGGACCGGGCTGTCCTCTGTTCTCTGCACACCGTCATGAGTCTGCTCCGCCCTAAGCACTGCAGACTCGTCAATCATGACGTGTCGTCTGACAATCACCTCGCGGGTACTAGGACAACATAACCTGTACCCTCTCGCACCTCCAACAGCGTACCCGAGTAGGACACAATCATGTGTGCACTGTCCTACATCGTCATCGTCCCTCTCGTGCGGCCGCACCGGACATCCAAATGTACGCAAGTGCGAGAAGTCAACGACTCTGCCCGTCCATAACTCCTCGGGAATAGAACTACATGCGGCTAGTGACGGTGTTTGGTTGATGAGGTATGCCACAGTAGCAAGGGTCTCCGCCCATAATTCCCTAGGAAGGCTAGATGGTCTCATTAGCCCCCGTGTCTTCTCTACCAATATCCTGATCATGATGTCTGCTACGCCATCGTGAGGGTCTCCATCAGGAATGGTGTATCGGCACGTGATCCCCTCTGACTTGCAAACATCGTTGGTACGGATCTCTCCTACGGGTCTACCCATCCGCCTCTCGACTATGCTCCTCCATAGCCGCACCTTCTCATGTATCTCCTCCCGAGATCCCATGAGAGTAACCATGACTCTCCTCGAGAAGTCATCTATGAAGGCCGCGAAGTACCTCGCGCCTTCCAGGGAAGGAACTGGACATGGACCACATACGTCGGCGTAGACGCACTCTAGGGGCTCCCTACTATGTCTGACAGCTGTCCCAAATTGCACTTGCATCGGTCGCTCTGCACCACAGTCACTGCAAGACTCAAGCCCACGATCACCTCCGAACACACTCCTCCTCAGAAGAATGTCAAGGCTCTGCTCATCAGCATGCCCCAATCTGAGATGCCACAGTCTCGCTGGATCTCTACTCTCGGACTCCTGTGATTTGCCAGTCTCGCCTACTACTGTGTGCCCATCGAGCGCATACAAGTTGTCACGCTTCTTCCCCCTCATGACAACCAGGCATCCTCGGGAAATACGCAGTCGATCCTCCTCGATCACTGCCCTGTAGCCCATCCCGGTCAAAGCTCCTATCGATATCAGGCCACTGTGAAGATCAGGAACATGTCTGACGCCATCAAACACACGGACGATGCCATCGTGCATCCTGACTCTGACTGTGCCACTCCCAACCTGCTCGCACTCCATACCATTCCCCACGAGAATCCTCTCTCCAATGCATGGAATGTATGAGTCGAACGCACTCCGATCCGGAGTCATATGGAATGAACACCCCGAGTCCAATAGCCACGAACATTGCGCTTCTCCCACGGAGTATGCCGCAAACACCGAGCAATCATCCTCGTCAGAAAACATCCTGTCTCGTGCTCCAACATGAGTCGAACTCTGAGCAACCTCTTCCACAATGACAATCGACGTCCTCGCTTTCAACCTCGGACAATCCCTCTTCCAATGCCCGCTTTCCTTACATAGAAAGCATTTGTTGTCACCTCGGCCCCTTGACTTGGTCCGCCACCGCTGCCGCCGATTCCAACTCTTGGAACGGCCTGTTTTGGATCTTGGAGTGGGTCCGCCCTCTTGGCGACCCCGGATGACATTGGGTACCTCACAACCATCGGTGTCAACTAACACCAAACTTTGGAGATCCTCTGTATTCAATGTGAACTTCACCTCATCCAACGTGAGTGAGTCTCGGCCATTCAACATCGAGCCTACAAACTTAGAATACACCAGAGCAAGAGAACACAATAGTGCCATAGCATGTTGCTCGTCCTCTATCACACTCCCCAATTCCCGTAGGTCCATTACTATACGGTCCATCTCACCAACATGGTTCCACAACGAGGTTCCCATTTTCATCCTGTGAGTATAGAAGCGTTGCCACAATTGCAACCTTCGTCCAATTGGTGTCTTGGTCGAGTACCGAGCTTCAAGCATCCTCCATAGGTCGCTCACGACCTCCACATCGGCAAACTGCCGAAGGATCTCATCCTCCATGGATTGCAATCTCACCGAGGGCTTTAAGCTTCATCATTCGCTTATCATAAACAGTTGCCTTACATGGCATGCTCGTATCACATACGGCACCGTAAACTCCATAGTGCTTCAACAAAGCCACCATCTTTTGTCGCTACGGACCATAGTTGTCCCGGCCTTTAAGCCTCTCTACTTCGTATACACACCCGACCGTCTCCTCACATGAGCAAGACGCCATCGCGGCTCTACACTTCTTCGCAAATCGGAAGCTCTGATACCACTTGTTGGTTCCCCGTGCACCTCCCCAACACTTAGGCTAGGTACACAACGCCACCTACAATGCACGGAAACGGTGGCCAAACAATTCCAAGCCCGAATTTCCACCAAGATGTTACCTAGGCACAAAACCAAACACCTCACGGGCACAAAAGAAAGTTGTCACCAACAAACAACCCTCTTAACGATCTTGCGACAGATATATGTAGGAACACGAATATAATACGAAATAAAGAAAGCAACACAAAAGAGACGCGGAGATTTACCCTGGTTCGGTTGCAAACAACCTACATCCAACATCCAATGCACCCGGTTCCACTACTGATCAAGCAAGGCATACACCGACCCCATCTTTTTTTTCCTCCACAATGAGAGAATAGCTCCAAGCAACAAGACCTAACCCTAGATCTCTCACCAAGCTCACACACTCTCAACCAAGTGGGAATCCTTGATAACAAAGCCTCTACAACACGTAGAGCTCCTCAAGGGACCAATCCCACACCAATGGAGATCACTCCTTGGTAATATAGCTCCAAACCAAGAAGCTACCCAAGGGACTCTAGATCTCAAACACGGAAGAAGAAATACAGACACTCACCTTGGATCTCACACGAGAAGAAGCTCCCTAGCTTTCTTCCCCTCCAATTTCTGATCCAAGTTTCCCAGCTCACTGAAACTTCAAGCTCTCTGAAGCTCTCTGGAAAAACAAAGGGGCTCTCAGCTCTCTGTCTTTTTTCTCTCTGGAAAACAAAGGCTTTGAAATGAGAGGCTGCAGGCTTTTCGAATGGCTGTCGGTTGCATACCCCAAAGGAAAACCAAGGCACATGATGCCTTCAATTCCTCCACCAACCACACAACTTGGGGGCCCTAAGAAGACTGTGTAGGATGTGATTTATCAGCAACAAACAACAATGTCATCATCAAAATCAAGTGATGATGGTGATTGTGTTAGATTTGGAAAGAGATGGACAAAATGAAGATGAAGAAATTGGGTAGTTGTGACAATGGATGGGTATTGGATTAGGATTCAATTCGGGTTCATGGATGGAGATTTTGTTGAAATTTTGAAGAGGGGCTATGTTTCCATGTTAGAACTTTGAGGAGGAAAGGGTAGAGAGAGAGTATTAATTCCCTAACCCTCTACCAATTGTTTATTTTATAACATAAGCGTTTTTACATCCATCACCCCCAATACCTACACACATTCACACAAACCAATCGTATGGCAAAAGAATTTGAAGCATGAAGAACCAAAATTCAGCCAAAATAAAAGACATGGCATCACACGATTCTCGACACCCATGCCCGTGTCTACGCAGCACCGTTGTTCCCATGTACTCGAGGTGTATGTAAAGAACTAGGGGCTGAGACAGGTGAGAAAACGGTCACTCTGTATTGTGCCCGTGAATGCATGCTCATTAGTACAGACACATAACACAAGCAAAATAATCAAAATGATACGGAAGAAGATAGTATAAATGGCGTATAAGGAAAACACAAACAAGGATATCTCATTGTTGAAGACCTTAGGCCAACCAGCAGGAAGACTTCCAAGAACCATATCTGCAGCTTGTAAACCAAATGCTCTATGCCTAGCCACGTTTAGTAGATGGCATGTGTACTCAGTTTGAAACCTCATTAGATATCGTATTGCCTGCAGTAAACAAAATCAATGTCAGATACATATTAAAAACAAAAGCCTTAAATGCTTAAAAAAGGTTCAAAAGGTCTTCCTTAACCAAATCCGAAATGAAAAGAAATATCTGCCACATATATTGCAAGAAAACAGGGCTAAATGTGCTGGAAAACACAGCCCATTAAAAGGAAGTAGAGATGACAAATGAGGATGTGCTAAAATCTACTACTAGAGATATTTTATAAACAAACAGTCATCTTATAAAATGCATAAAGAACTGAAGAAAATAAAATGAACACAAAAGACAATCATGAATTATCTGAGACTTCGTGTTATTATCTTCATGTTGTTAGATAACTATTTACCCAAAAGCTCAAGCTGATTGAGTCGTGTAGAAACTACCTGATGGCCTAAGTTTTTGGTGCCTTTTAACCAATATTCTTCTTGATCTCATCATATTCGGATGCCTAACTTCATCTATTGCCTTCTCATGTCCTTTTACAATTTCTTGTAGGCTGCTTCAAATTGACATGCTTCTTTTTTGCTACATGCACAGACGAGATATGGGAACATGACGCCACAAAAACAAACCAATTATCTGATACCATCACTGATCCCATCATTGTGCTTCAACCTCAACTCCTAGCTGCCAATGATCTGGCATTGTTGCTGCTGCATACAATAGGTTTACTTGTCATCGGGTCAAAGTGCTTCCCTTTCAATCTCCCCCTCACCCCTTCCAACTTCTGCATTCCAACCACGGCACCATAACTCCTCCTAATACCCAAATCCCAATCTCCATTATATTGGGATCCTATGGACGACAAATAGACACTAGAGGAGTGGTGATTAGTGTCCAAAGAAATATTAAGTTTCATCTAGAAAGTCTACCTAAGTCAACAATTTGAGTAACCAAACTTTAACTTAATCAACAATTATCTCAAGCAATTATTATGCAACAGAATTAATAAAGCATAAGATAACAATCACAGAAAATAGTGAGCAAAACGTAAACACAAGATTTACCCTAGTTCGGATAAACAATTCCCACTTGGCTTATCATACATCCAGCTATTGGGATCCTTGTAGATGGCAGACAAACACTAGAAGGGTAGTGATTAGTGTTTTAAAAAAAATAATGCTTATTTAAAATTTTAGTCCATCTAGCTATGCCTAAGTCTCTTAAGAAAGTTACCTATCAACAAAAACTAACTACTTGCAAGAGAGGGATGCACAGAGAAAATTTAACTCAAGTGTAAGTAATAGAAAATAAGATACAAAGAACACAATTGTAAACAAAAGAATTTATCCTTGTTCACTTTCTCGTAGGCTACGTTCAGTCCCCAACCTCGTTAGGATTTTCTCCACTAATCAACTCTCAAACTAGAGAGCCACTTGCCACAACTTGGGGGCTTCCAACCAATACAAGTGCCACTACTCCAAGAGTGGTCTTTCAATACAACTAAAACACATCATCACTAAGTGAGAACCTCAACACTTGTGACTATTCAACCAAATACAAATTACAACAACCAACCCCTTACCACAACACCCTTGTGTGACTTTTCCAAACATTTCTCTTGAAGATGAATTTTTTACAACCTTGCCTATAACCTTGCAATTTGAAGCTCAAAGTGTATTGTGAGGCTAAAGCTAATCTCTTTGATCTAAAATAGTAAATGTTAATACATGGGTACGGCCCATGAAGCGATGATATAACAATATAGCACATTAGAAAGGGTAAGCATCGGCCGAATAACTCTAGAGCCCATCAGCGAGGATGTGATATTACTTAGTCAAATAGACAGCTCATCCGCCCGTTGGGGTCCCGCTGATTACGTAGGATTGGTTAATGAGGACCACGTAAATGGACAGTCGTTATCAATAATCCCGGAGAAGATCCCGCCACAATCAATGAGAAGTCGTTATGCATTAGCAAAGAAGATCATCAATTATAAATAGGCGAAAGGACAACAAAAGAAGGGTTCAGATTCCAGAGGTACGAAATACTAGATACTCTGATAACTTATCTCCTTCCACTCTAACAATTCTTCCTCCAAACGCTTGAGGTGACTGGCTCGGGACGAGCCCTCTTGGGTCGATCTTGACAGCCGCAAGCTTCCCTTAAGTCGATACTAACTTAAACATCGGAGGAGATTTGGGTCGGAACCCAGATCTGATCCCCCTAACGATCATCTGTGGTGCAGGTTGTTCGAGGCTCGACCCAGCAGAGAGGTCGAACGGTCGTGGTATTCAACCGAGAGATCAATCGAGCTTGCCTTGCGTTCTTGGCTCAGCTTCCATCGAGACCCTGGTTCTACCAACTGAGAGTCTCACCTCACCAACTGACGAGACTTCACCTAGACAAAGGAGTCCATGTTAGTCCTAATCAATATTGGCCAGGACCTAGCTGTCTGTGGGAAACCTGAGTCGACATCCTTGTTATCCATTTATTCTGACAATGTCGACTCGCACAACAACACCTGATGAAAACTTATTAGCATCTTACAGTACCGATGTCCTTGACATGATACTGGGAGGTCAACCACATCCAGAGTTATCAACATCCCTCCAAAGTTCTTATGCTGGGAGGTTGATGACTATTTCGATGGGAAGGAAGCACCTGAGGGACTCCATACCCCCGATATCTTTTTCTGATGAGGATTTGGAGGGTGTGGAACTGTCGCATGACGATGCCATTGTCATCAACGCCATCATCGACACGGTGACGGTGAAGAGATTACTCATTGACACAGAGAGTTCACGTGACGTGCTCTTCTTCACCACGTTGGAAAAGATGTGATTGGCTTTGTCTGAGATGAGGGAATGTCCAGGACCACTTGTGGGTTTCACTGGACATTCTGCTTTGGTAGCAGGCATCATCACGCTACCGATGGCTCTCGGAACATCTCCACGACAGGTCACCCACTTGACCAACTTCATCGTGGTGAAGATCAATTCCGCTTATAACGGAATTATCGGCAAACCGCTTCTCAACTTAGTGGAGGTGGTGGTCTCGAGACTTTCGACGGTCCACCAGATGATCAAGTTTTAGACGTCTGAGGGAGTTGGAAAGGTAAAAGGGAACCAGATGCAATCCTGATCATATTTTGTCTACCTCATTGAGAAGGGTGGAGCGAGCAGATCCAGATGATCTTAGCAGCAACAAGGGTAATCATGAAGACCGGCAACCCGTGGCGATCAAAGAGACGGAGAGCATCCAGATCTTTGAAGGAGAAGAGAAACCTATTTCCATTGGGTTGATTATCCCCTTCGACCTAAGGGAACGATTAATTACTCTCCTGAGGAAAAATGTCGACGTGTTTGCCTGGTCCCAAGATAACATGCCTGGTATCGACCCTCGGGTGATCTCTCACGAGTTGAATGTCGACTCAACTTTCAAGCATGTGAAGCAAAAGAAGAGGAATATTAGGGGTGACAAGATGAAAGCTGATATTGAAGAAGTAGATCTGCTTCTAGCAGCTGGTTTCATTCGGGAAGTCCAATATCCCGAGTGGTTGTCCAATATGGTAAAGGTGAAAAAAATCAGGTCATCCGAGGAGCTAAGGTCAACTATTCTAGAATAAAGAAGCTGGTGTTTGCCCTGGTCCAGTCTGCAAGGAGGCTACGACCCTATTTTCAAGCACATATCATTCTGGTCCTTACTAACACCCCTTTAGAGCAAACTCTGAAGAAGCTTTATCGGTCAGGGAGAATGACGAAGTGGGGGGGTCGAACTAAGTGAATTCGACATTCAATACAAGCCAAGGACTACCATCAAAAGACAAGCCATGTCTGATTTCATCGTCGAACTCACCTATAATGACAACCCACCAACAGAGGTACAAGTTGTTAACTCAAATTTCAACCCTCCTCCTTACTTGACAAGTATTGGCTCGGTAGCATCCGCATGGGGAGAGGAAGAAACGTGGATCGTGCAAGTAGATGGGTCAGCAACTTGGACCGGGAGCGGAGCGGGTATAATTGTCCAAACACTAGAGGGCAATATACTCAAATACGATCTTCGGTTCGACTTCCAAACCACGAACAATGGGGCGGAGTATGAAGCTGACATCAATGGGCTTAGATTGGCTCGAGCATTGGAGGCGCATGTGATTCCTCTCCACAATGACTCCAACTTGATAGTCCACCATTTGAACAGAAGTTACGTGGCTCGAGTGGAAATGATGCAGAACTATATGCGGATCGTTAAAGCTGAGTTAACCAAGTTCAAGCAGGTGGAGATTCATCATGTGCCAAGGTCAAAGAACCTTAGAACTGATGCCTTATTAAAGCTTGTGTCGTCGTCACCGCCGGGGTTAGGACGAGCCATATGCCTACAACATCTCCAGCGCCCAAGTGTGCCGGTGGAGGAACTGCTCTGTGTCGACCAAGGAACTATGTGGATGGATCTTATAATCAAGTACCTCAATACCGGGGAGAAGCCTATCGACCCAAAAGAGGCACGAAAGTTAGAGTGTATGGCCTACTAATTTGTCTTGCATGAAGGCTCGTTGTACAAGAAGCGATGGACCAGGTATAATGCACTTCCTTACCTCAGGTACTTAACTCTGCAGGAATCGGATTATGTGATCCGGGAGATCCACGAAGGCGACTGCGAAAATCATTGTGTGGAAGACATTAGCCTTGAAAGCCCTGAAGTAGGGCTATTACTAGCTGACCATGTTCGAAGAGGCAGCCAAGTATGTACGGAGGTGCCCCACATGCCAGAAGTTAGCAAAGCACAACTCAGCCTCTCCGACGGACCTAATTCTCATAATCAGTCCAGTTCCTTTTACAAAATGGGGATTGGACATACTTAGCCCATTCACACCGGCAAGTGGACAGAGGAAATTCGTGATCGTAGATGTAGACTATTTCACCAAGTCGAAGCAGAGCCTTTAACTCGCATCAGATAATAGTTGTTGTGATTTACTAGTCAACAATATTTCTGAATCTTTTAACAAGTTTATTTTGGAGTCTAGGGGTAAACCTATCATAACATGCTTAGAAATGATTAGTCTTATAGAATTGCTCAATGGCAGGAGAGGTCTTATAGAATTCCTCAATGGCAGCTACACGGTCTTCTTCCACATAAGATGTTGCAATCTTCCATAACATCTTCTTATATAGCATTGGCCTGAAATCCTTTCTGTAATTATCATATATATGCCTTACACAAAATCTATGGTGTGATATAGGCAATATATCTTTAAATGTCTCCAACAGTCCCTAAAAATCCACACTTAGAATATAGTTACAAAAAACTTGATTGTATTCTATTACTGCAATACGCATAGTAATATGGGTATAGTAATTGTACCTTCTGTCTATCTGAAATGAATGTGAATTGGTGATCATTGTTCAAATCAAGAGCCTCAAGCAAGCAAGTCAAAAACCAAGTCCATGTGTCTTTAGATTCATTTGTGACAATAGCTATGACAAGTGGAAACATTTCATTGTTCCCATCACGACTAGTTGCACTCAACAAAACTCCTCCAATTTCTGTCTTCAAAAAAGTTCCATCCAGGCCAATGAAAGGCATGTTGAGTATTGGACTCCCCGGATTTGGTTTTGGATGATGAGTAAACATAAATAATTCATGAACTAACAATTTGTGAGCGCAGTTATGGAGATCGTCGCCAAATTCACGAGAAAACTCATAGCGACATCTCAAGACTTCTCAAAGCTCGTATTCAATCTCAAGACGTCGACTGGACCCACGGAGACTGCTGATCCTGCCACTTCCTCCTGAGCGTCAGTTTGGAGGACTCTCCGGTGATCATTGGATGATACATCTTCCTGAGAGTGTTTTGGGTTAGGATAGGATGTCGGTGGTGTTTTGATGTATTTTGGATTTTGGATGTCGGGTTCTTGATGTACTTTCATTTTGTTGGATGTTTGACTTTGATGATATGTCGATGATGTTGTTGTATCTTTTGGTTGGTGATATAGATGTTGCACTCTGTTTGTTGTAGTCGATGTATTGTTGCTTGTACTCATGGTATTCATATATATATACATCGATGTTCTCTTTTACTTCATTGTGCACATTTAATATTCATTCAATGTCTATGATATTCGTTTTCATCGCTCGACGTTTCTTAACTTGGTTAAATAGATTTTAATTCTATGATTGCATAGAATTGTTTTCCATGCACAAATTTAACCAAGAATATTGAGTATTGAAGTGTATGTTTCTTTATTCAATATTTGAATTTGAATTTGGTATTTTGATGATTTTAATATTCGTATTTCGAAAATGGACAATTTGGCACACTTTGATTTGATTTCATCTCTTTTCCCTTGGTGTCAATTTGGTCCATCGTCATATTCTACGACTCCCGATGTTGGATTTTCTTTATCCTGGTTGTTGTCGTTGTATGCCCCCCATTTTTGGGATAATGCCAAAGGGGGAGAGATAATGATAATGATTAGGACAAATGAAAATTTAACTCAATTTCCAAGAATCTAATTTGATATGTTAGATTTAGGGGGAGTTCAGATATATATAAGGATTTTCAAATCCGATATTTCAAAATTCGATTCTCATTATATATCTTACTCGTCTGCTTGATGCAATTTATATTTATTCACTTTGGAATTAACGTGTCATCAATGCAGGGGGAGTAAGTATTTTACATTTGAATCATTATTTTTGATTATTATTTATGTTGGTTTGTCATCACCAAAAAGGGGGAGAATGTTGAGTATTGGACTCCCCGAATTTGGTTTTGGATGATGAGCAAACATAAATAATTCATGAACTAACAATTTGTGAGCGCAGTTATGGAGATCGTCGCCAAATTCACGAGAACACTCATAGCGACATCTCAAGACTTCTCAAAGCTCGTATTCAATGCCTAAAGCTTCGTTGAAGCTTTTGAACCATTTTGGAAGTCATGAAGATTTGATCGAAGCTCTCGAAGACCGTTCCTTAAGATTTTATTTATAGTCTTTTAGTTTCGATCTATAGAATGTTAAGCCTTGAGTATATCTTACATTTCTATCTTCATAACGCTCATATCTTAGCTCTAGGATCTTAGTAAAAGTCCATTCTAACTTCCTCGAAGCATCGCGCTTCGATTCGGACTTTATTGTGCATGTTAGTTGGTTCAAGAAGAAGAACTGACCGACTAGATGGTGATCTAGTCGGTCGGCAAAGCTTCTTGGACCGACTAGTTTCAGTTAGTCTTTTATTGCTCAGTACTGTTTACAGTTAGTCGGTCTACGTTGACTCACCGACCGACTAGTTTGTGAACTAGTCGGTCAGTGATGCTTCTTTGACCGACTAGTTGAGCTTTACTGTACATGCCATATTTTCTCCTAAGCTACTGTTTATCGTTAGTCGGTCTAAGAACGTTTGGTGACCGACTAGTTGATAATCTAGTCGGTCAACATTTGTTCTTGAACCGACTAACTCAATTTGTATTCAGACTAATTGTTTTTGACTCTTAGTCGGTCTAAGTTCACTGACCGACCGACTAGTTGTGAAACTAGTCGGTCAGACAGTCTTCTTGGACCGACTAGATTTCTAGGTCTGAAATTCAATCTCTTCACTGTTCATCACTTAGTCGGTCCATGTTGTTTGACCGACCGACTAGTTGATGAACTAGTCGGCCAGTGGTTGTTCTTTGACCGACTAAACTGCTTCAGATTTCCAACCGTTGGGATTTGACCTAACTCGTTTTTATGGGACCCTATAAATACGAAGCTTGGTCATTTCTCTCTAGGTTAGAGCTGCCATTAAGAGATTCATTGAGATTGAAAGAGTTAGAGATTCTCACTCATTTCCAAAGCTCTCTCCCTCACAAGAAATCCATTCTCTCATATTCTAGATCTAGAATCCATCTTGAGAGAAGTTTGTTCTTGGTGAGCCTTTCAAGCTCTAGCTTGATTCAAGTCTCCAAATCACTCCTAGGCACCCATTGCTGCTCATTTCAGTGGTGCTAGGTCTTGGTGACTTCATCTTCCTCAAATCCCTCCTTGCACCTATTTGGTAAGAAAACTCAAGGTATAGGATTTGTGGTAAGATTGTTTATTTCATTATAAACTCATTTATATTGCTTATTGGTTCTCTCGGTTGTGAGAGAAGGTTGTGATCCCGGGTTGTGGGATTCACTATTGCCATTGCATGAATGATTTGATCTTGTGAAGGTTTTTCACAAGATATTCATAGTGGAAATCTTAGGTTAGGGTTTCTAACCTAAGTATCCGGAGGGGATCCGGGTGGTTGGGACGTAGGATCACCGGGAACAAGTCGGGGAGACTTGGGTGGATCCGAACCCAGTAATATTCATTTGTTAGCATTGTTTATTTTGTTGTTGTCTTCAATTTAAGCTTCCGCAAATTGATTTGGTAGTTGTTTGCACGATAATTAGGAATTATACTCCTTGGTATTTTTAAAGTACTATTCACCCCCCCTCTAGTACTTGTGCAGTAGCTTGTAGGGCATTACAAGGCCTACATCCCTCTTTGAAACCCTTGAACTGACATGGATATGTGATAAAAATGCCATCAAAAATTGGTTCATCCTCGTTCTCACTTGGCCTTGACCTAATCTTGTAATAAGTCCCAAGATTTCTCTGCAAAAATGCATGGGAGTAGTTCCAAAGTTGTTTGCACTGTTTCTTGTATGAGCCTTCTATATATGCATTTGCAAATCTCCTTGCCCTGTATAACTTGTTATTTTACTTAATATCAAGACCAAAGTCTCTACTCAGAAACTTTCTCATCACATGAATGGGTAGTTGGGGTTGGTCTCTGAAGTGCTCCACATGCTTATTGGCAATCCATGGGAGGTCACTTGAGAATTGCTCCAAACAACATGACATTCTACATGTTTTGTAAGCTTCTTCACTACAAAATGCTCTCTGTTGCTATCCCCTGATCCTGAACAAACCCAACCACACTTGTTAATGCATTCTACACTTATTCTCCAGCCCTCATTCTTCTTGAATGTAAAGTCATGCCATTTCTAATGGCATGCTCCCTCAACAACTCCTTGAATTCATTAGGTGTGGCAAACGCATGCCCAATTCCAATTTAGCGTTATCCAAATCCACCTTCTAAACAAAATGTCCCCATTTGGTGTGCATCTCATCATCACTCCCTTGCATGCTCCTAATCACATCAGAGTCATCTGAATCTGTTGCTCATTCATTATGAGGTTCACATTCAGTGCCTCCAAATACATGTATTCCGTCAGTCTTCATATGTCTGGAATGCACAATGTTTTCAGCCTCCTCTTCAGACAATATTTCCTCCTCCAATCCTACATCATCTTCACTACTTCCACCTTCATCATCTGCATCATCCTCATCTGTAGGTTCATATTCAGAATCTGTCTCTGACTCATTGTTGTGTTCTTCATGTATTCCATCCATTGGTGGCACAACTACATTTTCAATTGCCCCCTCGATAACTCCTGTTTGGGATGGCTCAGCTCTTGCATCCTGAATCTCTGCTTGTGATAGCTCATGCAATGTACCCTCAGTCATACAATGTGATGTCTCCTCTGGCTCATGCAATGTACCCTCAGTCATACAATGTGATGTCTCCTCTGTTGCATTAGCCCGTGACTCATCATTATCTGCTTGTGATGGCTCCAGCATTGTACCCTTCCTGCAACATTGTGATGCCTCTTCTGTTGGCTCATCCAGTGCTTCAGCTAACTGCTCTTGTTCTGTATGTTTTGTTGCCTCATCCATTGCCTTATCTAACTGCTCTTGTTCTGTATGTAGTGTTCCCTCATCCAGTCCCTTATCTAACTGCTCTTGTTCTGTATGTACCTCATCAAGTGCCTCATCAAAATCATTTTGCAGTGAGGATGGAAAGCTAGGGTTAACTTCAATTTTCTCACACATTTCAGTATCATATGTGTATATGTGTCTGTAGTTTGAATCATACTTGGACCAGTTTCAGCCTCCTTTCCCTTACCAGTTCCCTCTGTGCTTCCCTCCTCATTTGGTACTGAAGATGGAAAGACAATATCATGTTCAAATATTTCTATGGTTCCCTCCTCCTTTCCCTCCCATCCGCATTCCCGCCATCTGTGTCATCCCCATCTGACTCACTCAAGTCTACAATGTCATATTTTGCAGGGTAATTGTCTTCTATTTGATGCCATTCAAGTTCATGTGCAACATACAAGTCAATAGTCCTACTCCCCTTCAAGTTCAAAATTGATGATGCCTTCTCATCATTATCTATTCTCATGCATAAAATCCTTTCTCCATGACTTGTTGTATATGAAGCACCTTCCATTATGACCTAAATCCTTTATCAGCATTTTTAAATTGTCCACTGACAACAATCCAACAATACAGTCTGTGTAAATTACCTCATGCCCACCTTCACAACCCCCTGATAACCAAGTCTCAGCCCTACACCATGATGTATCTTCAAATTAACTTTGTGGCTCTGTAAAAAACATTTAACATGGTGCATAATTGGCATAATTTAGCATCATAAATTATTGTGCACATATAGGAAATTATTGTGCACATATAGCATGGCTTCTGTTGCATGTTGGCTAATTAGCATGTTGCCTGTTGCCTGTTGCCTGTTGCATAATTAGCATAATTAACATATCTAATTATTGAAAACCATTACTACTTATCTCACTTACCATATGAAGCTAACTACTTTAATGCTTGGTAAATTCTACTACTTAGCTAACTACTAACATCATATGTGCTTTAATTAACCTATTTAACATGCAAAACTAACATAAAAATTTACAATTTTCTCAATTTCATCCAGCTCCGACCAAAAAAACATGATCTACCAAGCCTCTGAAATTTTAACATAATCCAACCCGATAAATCATTTCCCTTTTTATATTTACACATATTTGCGAAAAAGGGAAAATTTACTCACCATCGTGACCTTTATCGCAATCTGATTCACCTCTCTTCAAGCTTCGTCTAGCCCCGACCTCCAGCACCCCCTCTTCCTGCCCGTTGTCGTCTGATGACCTCCGATCACCACGTGCTTCAGCGATTTCTCTTCAATTTCTGAGCTTTCACACCCGATCTCCCGAATTTTCACCCTAGATTTTACCGCGGTTTCCCTGTTTGCACGGTGAAAAATGAAAGTTAATTCATTTGCCCCTTTTGTTTAAGTCAGTGTCATAACAGTCAGAAGTTTTGAGAAAATGAAAGTTAATTCATTTGCCCCGTTAGCCAAATTTAGTTTTGGGTATCAAAGTTTACCGAAATGAACGTTAGGGTATATAAGTGAAAATGGCCCAAACGTTAGGATATTTTAATGTCATTTACCCTTTTTATTATTTGGTTTAAGTTAAAAGAAGCGGATCTAAACCCGATCCGCTTCTTATATAAGTTAGGTTATGGTATCCTTAACCTAACTCGATCTCATTGATCTCAGCGACAGCGACAGCGACAACAACAACAGTGTGGCATCCTTTGACGGTAAAGATCCAAGCAAATGACAACAATGACGAAGTGGTAACATCTTTCTTGATTTTTTAAACAATTTTTTATTGTTCTATTGATCTTTTTGATGTGGCATCCTTTGACGGTAAAGATCCAAGCAAATGACAACAATGACGAAGTGGTAACATCTTTCTTGATTTTTTAAACAATTTTTTATTGTTCTATTGATCTTTTTGATGTATTTCTTAAACAAATTTGCTTGGATTTTTGTCAATTTGTTTTTTATATGGTTAATTTTGATTTTTTTCCCGCTATTGTATAGGTTCGCATGTCAAAACCTAACAGAACTGAAAACTGAGAAATTCATGTTGTTTCATCTCGGACCCCCATCAAAACCAAGTCAAAACGGTTGAAACCTCAAATCTCCGTTTAGCTGAATAGACCACTAGCAATCAGTGGTGCATCTTATCTATGTTATGATGTCCATACCCGCTCTTGCTTATGCAATTCAAATTGTCATCACGTTATTTAGCGCACCCCACAACCCATATTGCTTTCTTCTCGATTTCACTTTGTACAAACATATGGGTACAGATGATTGGAAATCGGGTCTTTCTATTTCACAATTAACAAATTTGACACTTGTGTTATAAATGACTCCACATGATACTTCAATTTGCAAACAAAGGTTCTTTTCAAATGTAATTGTACAACCAAGAAAATGGAAGATATTTGGTAACGATATATATAGTGGCCTAATCCAAATTACAAGTGAATTTTATTTAAATTTTTTCACAAGAGCTTAATGATACCAGAATCAAAATCAAATTATATATACCTGCGCTCGCCACCATCTTCTATCCATTTTACGGTGATGCAACAGTAGATTTCCATTAATATCTGTTGTCGGCTGCAAATAACTCCATGGTTCACCCCACACCCTGCATGTCAGTACAGAAGTCATTACAATTGAAGGCACCACTCTTCTTATTAGGAGAGACAGGCACATACAGAATATAATACCTAGGAACTCTCCCTGCCCATATCTCCTTTGAGGTGTAATTTTCCTTAACAGTTATGATTTTCTTATCCCATGCTTCTTTACTCTTCAGTAGATCAAAGGCGTGTTCACGACATTCTTCAGATGTCTCGGGGAAGAAGTAGCAAGACCAGTGAGACCTTGATGAACCTATCAAAAAGTCATAACATGTTGAAAACCAATTTATATAAATGAAATAAGTACCATTTTCTCTGATGAAGTAACATAGGCTGTAATGTTTTAAATGAAGAACTTTCATAGTGTCTAAGGGGTTCAGATGTCAGAATGAAGGTGCAACCTTTGCAGCCATCATGATCTGCCCTGTTGTAATAGTTTGTAACGAGGATTCTGTTTTCATTGATAGCAATGGCAAGAAGCCCTGACATTCCGGCTAGCTGGGCGCCTATTCCAAATCCTGGTAACCTCTCCCAGTCAGCGACAAGAAATCGCAGGTTGAGGTCACTGCAGTTCGGCGGATGCTGATGCAACCATAAGTCCTGTTGCACATGCCTCGTATATGGAAAATTGTCCTCATCTGACCCTACAACCTGAAATTTTACACACATTCAGGTAAGAATGTACAAGAAATGCTTCCACACAAAAGAATTAGCTAATTAGTAGGCAGGGTATATATTGTGCACATTGTACGATACTACGATCCTAGTGAAACCTTCTGCATCTCTGAATTTACTATTTTAGTGAGAGGAAAAGAATTTATTTTGAAGACACAAGTACCCTCAATGATGGAGTTCTAGTTGTTTCTTTTCACTTGCTTTTAGTCTTTAATTTAGGATTTTATTTTATTTTTGTTTATTAGGCACTTGTAGGCTTTTATTGGGCTTTTATTGGATCATGTTTAGTTTATTTATATAAGCACGTGCCGTGCATGTAGAAGGCTCTATAAGTAAGCTTGTGTCTTATCTCCTTGAGCAAGAATTCGCAAGATTGATTAAGTTACTGTGTGTTCTGAGTTTTCCAGAAAACTTGAATCTCTTGCACACTTATTTGCTAAGAGTGTGCCTCCCTTGCCTATTTTCAAGTCCCTAGATCGAGTTTTTCCTCCTCTTTCCCTTATTCAATCTATTCATTGTGTGTCACTCTACCTAACCACCAGTTAGAAGGATAAATAGAATATATATTCACAGATTGAACTGATTTTATCTCCTAGAATCCCCACAGTTCATGTATTTCATGAACTCTCTCCATTCACCTTAACCATCAGCATCAACATAATGGGTGTATCCGTCCACTTCATGGCCAGTTTTTTGTCTGCTAGTACTTAAGACGTTCCTATATGCCATCAACCGTGTATTTTGCTTCTAAATTTCAGCACAATATACAAATTATGAAATCAAAAAAATTTGGGTAAATGGCAAGAAGGTCTCTTGCAGTAGTTATTCAGAGTTTAATTAGATTTCAGTTTCATCTAGCAGTTTATGTGCTAGTTCAATGTAAGGAACGCCATTATGTTTCATAAATAAGCCTGATTTCAGCATTTATCATGTGCCACCAAACAAGCATAAAGACATAAAATAACTTGAAAGACCCTAAATTCATAAACATAAATGTGTGTATGCACTGTATGCATGACGATGCATCACTTTCATCTTCATCTAGACTTTTTTTCATGTCAAATTGGTTCAGATATGGAACACATGGCTCCATGATATGTTCGTCAAAATTTCATGAAATGATGTAAACTTGATATCAGCTGTCTAAATCAATGCTAAGTTCATCAATAATGTAATTGTCAACAATAGAGGGGTTTCCATGAATATAAAAGGTTTTTACCTGCATTACGAGCCTAACAATTTAAGCTCGTAAAGCAAGGAGCAACATTCGAAATCGTTCTAGAGCAAAAAGTTCTAGAGCAAAAAAGAGTATCGACGAAGGAAGATTTTGTCGTTAAAACCCAAGAACTCAAAAAAAAACATGACGCATCAACCCCAGGAACAACGTATGCAAAAAACGTTCATTTCTAGTAAAATGCAAGCGTGAATTATCACAAGAGTATCATATTATGCTGCATTGAATGGATATAGTGCATGTGACAATAAGTTGTAAAGAAAGAATTGGACTCTAAACATGGAAATTATCATTTCAATTGTTAGCATGTAATCTTGACTATCCATTGGTACAAAATACATACCCAAGGAGGATAAGCATGTTCAAATTTCGCATCATATCTAGAAAGTGTCTGGGATGTTTCCAAATTTATCCGAAGCAACCTTGTGCCTAATAATCCTCTCCATAACGTCCAATGAGGAAAACTTCCATTCTCACCGCGCTTGTCCAAATGATTATTGGTTACTACAGTGGTTTTGCAATCATCAAAATGAGGAGCCTTGGGCACAGTAGTTCCCCTCAATTCTTCATGAAATAACTGACCCTCAACATCTTTTGATTCATCAAGTACGGCACTCCAAGCAGCGTATAACAAAGAAATTCTACCGTCATCTTTCACTCCACCGTTTTTGCGGAATCCCAAATCATTTGGCGAAGTATCATGGCTGCCACTTCTTTTAATTTCTAGAATCACCAATGTAAATGTCAACGTCTCAAAATAAGCAAACAGATGTAGGATTACTGCTCAGCATCATCCATTGAAATTTCATATTGACAAAAAAGGAATGTTAAGTAGAAGAAGTAAAATATGGCGACACAACAGTTTCTGCCTCCGAGATGTCAGCTGAGGGGAGCTTGGAAACAATTGATATCAAGAAGCACCATATGTCGCAACTAAAACAGAAGCACATTGCCAAGAGAACGGTATAACCGATAAATGTGGCAAAACTACTGCACATATTTTCTCAGGGTCGAATAGAGTTCCAACCAGAAATCAAATAGTATATTGAATTAACTTTCCCATGCTCATTAGACAACAAAACTGGAATCACGGGATGCAAAACAAAACTTGACTTATGATCTTGGGGGGTGAAGGGTAAGTGAAACCACAGCGCTATTACTCGAAAGTAAAGCTATTATTTAATTTATATGAAAGAAAACAAACAAATTGGTAGGATTTACTCAGTTTTAACAGCTTGGAAACAGATATAAAATATCAAATTAAACATGCAAATAGGAATGCACCCTTGTAAAGTATACCATGAAAAATTGAATATTGAGCATATTTAATCGGATGTGTCTCTACAGAACCATCAAACAATTAATAATAAATTAATAAAAAGGCAATAATATTATCATTCCATTACCAAAACGTATGAAACTCGAATTCTGGAGAATTGATCCACGGCCAGGAGAACTTGCATAGACGAATCCTAGTTGCGCAGTCTTGAAAGGAGTCGATGCAACCAGAAAGAGGTACGTAATGCAGACACCACAGATGAATCCAAGAGCGCAAATTTTACAAGGAAATGACTGGCTCATCTGCATGGCTCTGTGAGAGATTATCCTCTCAAGACTCTTTTGAGGTGATGTTTCCATCAGTATTCCCTCTCAACAGTTCGGTTTTCCTCCAACTCCACCAAAGTCCAGCAAACAGACCAGTATCAAACCCTCTCAGGAGACTTTGAAGAAAAAGCAAGAGGAACCCTTTTGTGTGATTATCCTTTAAGGATGAGCATCCACTTTTAGTGTCGTAACTGCCTTCTTAAATGAGAGCCTCACCTTCACCTCCTCACTTTCCAACTGCAAAAAATCACGCATATTCACATGTGAGGTTCTTTCTTTTTAGCACCTATGTCATTAAAATCCACAGACAAAAATGGTAGGAACAAAAAGAACTCATCAAAACATGCAACTAATATTAAATTAAATCTCATGACCGGTTTGTCCCAACCTCCAAATATGTAACCCATAGATTTTATTTAATTAACAAAGACTCTCCCCTTCACATCAAAAAGTACAAAACAAGAAACTCGAGCACTGATTCCTCTAAAGAAAATTTGGCAAAAAACATGAATAATTTTTGTGGAATTCTCCTTTATTAAGAACCATTGCCACTGGATAAGGAAAAATCTTAGCAGAAACACATGGCAGATACCACCCCAAACCAAGAAGAGATAAAGCCCAAGATTCAAGAACCCGCAAGTGGAAGCAAATTAACCAAGTTTCCCCAATTGCAAGAGCTCAGTGGTTAATAAAACAACCCCCCCTAAATCACTCTTTAATTTCTTTTTAAAGATCAGCCCCCAATACAGCTAGTAGGCATATAAGCAAACAGTTGCATGCCATTGAAGACGGACTAGAACTCTGCAACCACACTGCAAGCAAAAGATGAATCCTGCCACTCTCTTGTGTCCTTTAAACTATAAGCTTGTATTCTTTCAGAAAAATTCTAAATTGGGATCGATAGCAAAAATAAGCAAATACCCATTGCATGCAATTGAAGACAGAATTCAGAACTGCAACCACAAACTGAACAAAGGCAGAGAATCAAACCTCTGCAAACACAAATAAAAAAGAGAGCAGCAGTAGGTGATTGATTGTGTCTGTTCACCAACCTTTCTTCTTCCCCGTTGGGGGTTTTTGTTTCAGTGCATGTCAGCGTCGAGAGACAGAGCTCTCGGTGTGGGACCCAGAGCCCAGCCGCTTCTCTCTTGGCCTCTTGCGCTGCTGGATTTTTTAAAAAAAAATAATGCCATTGTTTGATTTAGAGAAGGTTCACGGTTTGCCTAATGATGGCGACTAAAGTAAGGGGGAAGCAGAGTGATTGAGATCAAATTAAAATTGGGGTTTTTTTATAAATTAAATTTGGAGGATAAATTGACGGGGACGCAAAGCGAACAGTACTGATGAGGGGTTGATTAACATGGGAAACAGTGGCGCCCGATTTTTTCTTCATAAAAAAGTGAACTTTTTTAATTTATTTCCCCCTGGTGAGAAATAGATAGAGCTTCTCATCTCATGAGGAGGAGGTAGAGAGTGGGCGTGAGATGATGGGATGAAATAGTTTAACTATAACAAAAAAAATGTTCATGTCGTGAACTCGTGGGTATCGTGAGAAGGAAAATAAATTAATACTTTATTAGAAGTCCTGCTGCATTTTTAGATTAAACAAGATAAAACTTGAGTGAAGAGGATTTGAAATTTCAAGAAAATTCGGATTAAGCTTAAGCTTGTAGTTTACGTGCATGGAATAAAGTAACAGTGGCAGGTTGAGAAGGTATGATGTGGGCCCCATCGCTTATTTCGGGTATAAACAATAGGGGGGCGCACCTTGCCCCAAAAAAGGTCCACCAAACGTTTGGTAGGCGACAGATGCTTGTATCTCAAGTGGGATTATTGGGCCTGTAATTTGCGGGCCCGTTGATTCTCTCGACCTTGTACTGCACGACGACAAGACGAGCGCCAAAGGTTGAAGAAAAAACAGGGAAGCAATGAATAAAGGGGGAGTGTTGTTATTAGCATCACAGAAATTTATGAATACACCACACTACTTGATTCATCACACCTATATTTTTAAAATCAGATGTTCGGATTTGGAGATCCGAACGGCTCTAATACAATACATGTGTAAATCCGAACACAATACATATTTTGTTATACTGTTCGGCTTTGCAATTCCGAACGAAAGAATAAAAGTATTAGAGCCGTTCGGATCTCCAAATCAGAACATCCGATGTTAAAAATATAGGTGTGATGAATCAAGTAGTGTGGTGTATTCATAAATTTTTATGGTGCGAATAACAACACTCTTAAAGAGTAATGAGTGTTGTTATTCGCACCACAGAAATTTATAAATACACCACACTCTTGTTTTACCACACCTATATTTTTAACATCAGATATTCGGAATTAAAGATCCGAATGGTTCTAATACAATACATGTGTAAATCCGAACACAATACATATTTTATTATACTGTTCGGCTTTGTAATTCCGAACGGAAGAATAAAATTATTAGAGCCGTTCGGATCTCCAAATCCGAACATCTGATGTTAAAAATATAGGTGTGGTGAATCAAGTAGTGTGATGTATTCATAAATTTCTGCGGTGCGAATAACAACACTCATAAAGGGGGTTGTTTCGCGCGTACCGCATTGCTAGCTCGCACAACCACTTATTCTCAAGCTTGCCATTAAAAAAATTCTCCGTCTTTACCCCCGTCGAATACAGTGGTTGTGCATGCTGAGTAAAAGCCCACGGTCATTGAGTTTTTGCTCAGCGCACACAACTGTTATCCTCCCATCGTTTATGCTCAGCCCACGATGACGATGACGATGACGATGACGGAAGGCGGAGGGGCGATCTTTCGGGTGACGGCGAACGATGTCTGCCGGCTGACCTCGTCGGAGCAATGAACACGCTCGAGAATGCAGTCACTCCCTTCAAAACCCCAATTTCTCTCGAAGGCTGCAACAGGAAGATGTCAATTAAGAAGAGAAAGCCATCGGAGAGGACGATGATTCACCCAATCTCCTCGAAGACGAGGATCGAGTCGATCACGTGGTTGCTTATAGATGCAGAGTTGAGGAATCCTACTCTGGATTCGTTAGGGTTTAGGGAGAATACAAGGATCTTGCTGCCACCGGTGTCGACAAAGATTAGGACATGGGGGGCCTTCGACGAGGTGTTCGAATATGGAGAGGGATCGGATGGTGAGGGGAACGGCGGAGGATAGACCGACGGCTGCGGCGGGATCAAATTCAGTGCAGGGTTCGAGGATATTTCGATCGTCGTCTGATCGGAGAGGTTCCATTCGAGCTCGCAGACGTGGGCGACAAGTGTCGTCGTGGCTGGATCTCGTCGTCGAGGGAAGAGCTGAGGAGGGGAGCTCGCTCGTCAGCAACCTCAACGGTAGAGGGGGGCGGCGGTGTCGTCGTAGACGGGATGTCGCTATTTTCTCACCGTGCACAACGGGGGCAATTTGGGGATTATTAATTGTTGTGCGCATATGAGTAATTTTGGATGGCAATTTTGTAAATTTGTCGAACTCTGGACGTGCGCAGAGCAATTTGGTACGTGCGTGTAGCAACTCCCATGAATAAAATGTGTCTGTTATACTTTATTGTGTGTACTAGAAATAACTCACGCACACTGTGCACAGAGCCAAAAAAAACTCCACGAATAGGATGTGGTGCACGCGCGCAAACGAAAACGAGTGAGAAGTATGGGTGTATGTTTCGGTATCGTCGGGGTTTAAAGGATAAATGCAAAACCCTTGGGGCTATTTATAGCGGAAAAATTCCTTAAGGGAAAAATGTAAATAAATGAGCTTGAGGTGATTTTTTGGTATGATGATGGAATGGCAACCTTGTAAATAAGTGAGGGGATGGGATTTTTTGTCCTAGGTGACATCCCATATGGCGATGTGACATTGCCACATGGGACAAACATGGCACCTATGACAAACCTCCTCTATTGTATAATAGATAAATTTATCTTTGAATATTTGCTGCATTTAGATACTAAATCATTTTTCTATGCTTTATATATATACCAGCCATAATATGTGACCACATGTCATGAGACATACATTCAAAATATTTCCCTGAAAAATTTTAACACATTCAAAATCTCTCATCCTTCCAACAATAATTACAACCTTGTTTAAAATATTCCATCCAACAGAAAATGTTAACCACACTCAAACTAAAATTTAGTTCCCCCAAGAGAATTTACTTCCCCAAAAAATTTTGGTCCCCCAAAATTTGGGTTCCTCCAAATTTAGTTCCCACCAAAATTTAAAACTTTAGGTTTCCCTAAAATTTAGTTCCTCAGAAAATTTTAAATTAAAATTTAATTCCCCTAAAAAAATTTAGTTCGCTCAAAATTTAAGTCCCTCCATATTTACTTCACCCCAAAATTGTAAATTTTAATTATCTTAAAATTTGGTTCCCTCCAGATTTAGATTCCCCCAAATTTTAGTGGTTTCCCCCCAAAAAATTTTATAACCTCTCACCTTACTCATTAATTTCTCAAGATTCAATCATAGTTATCTTTCTTCCCATCATTTGGTCATATCTGTAATAGCCCAGAGTGCCATATACGTTAGGGCCTACCTTTTTGTGTTAAATATAGTGTATGTGTGTTTGAATACGTGTGTAGTGTGTATTTAATAATGCATTGAGTAATGTATTATTGTGCATCATCATTATGTTTCGTATTATAATTATAGTTGTTATTAGTATTGGTGCTAGTCTTGGTAGCATTATTATATGTGTGGCATTCATGTGTTGTGAGTGTGCACGTAGTAGGGGGACAAGTGTGAAAGGGGTTGGGGTAGTGGCATAGTAGTAATTAAGGTGTGTGTATAGTAAAGAGGTGGGTGTGCATTAGTAAATGGCATCATTGTAATTAAAACCCAAGGTCGAGGGTATTTAGTAAGGATCTTGTTGGAATGGAAAACTAGTAAATAAATTGATGTTTAGATGAAAAGATCTCTTTCATTCATTTCTCCATCCTTCTACATTCTTCCATTTCCTTCCATTTTTCTTTTTTCTTTCATTTTTCCTTTTCTCTCCTTTCCCCCATGGGCCAAATTCAGCAGGCAACCAAAAAACAAAAGAAAAAAAGAAAGAAGGACGAGAAAAGGGAGAGAAGAAGAAAAGGAAGAAAGAGTGTAAAAAAAATCCTAGGATGCTAGCTTAGAGGAGGATATCCATGAAGGTGAGAGACATGGAGAGGAGGCATGGGGGCTTGGGAAGCTTCTATCATGAGGTAGGAATCCTCTCCCCCTCATTTTCCCTTGCACATATTGTAGTTCTTTGTGCAATTAAGCATGTTTATATTTCTGAAAATTTCTACAGAATCTGTCCTCTGTTTAGTTGTGATTTCTGTCCAAACTAGATGAAGGAAAATTCTAAAAAAAATATGGTGGTGTAGTTCACGAAATTCTATCCCATAATCATATAAAATATGACATACGTTCAGTTCAAGAATTAGGAGAAAAATGGTTTTCTTTGCAGCTTGTCGGATTTCATCCCCCTCAGGACACCTTTCAGTAAAACACCCACATATCCCTGCTCAGTTAATGGAATTAGGTGATCTTGGTCTCATTGGAACATTAACTCGTAGATCTACAACTTTGTTGTTGAGATTTTTATCCATATTTGCTCGTAGCTATGAGTAATTTGTAGTTGGAGTTGCTGCACTTCCTGTATCAGTTTTCAGAACTACTATTTGTTGGCAAAATTGACACCATAAATCAGATACTGTACATGATTTTCTGAAAATTGGTGGGTGAATGTATAACTTGTTTACCTACAAGTTTTCAGTTGTGACTTTTGTGAGATTCTCACCAGAATTATTGATAACAGCCTTTCTTACAGCCTTTCTATAATTTTCTGCACTTGTTTTATGAGATGGCCTTTGATTCATAATGCAATGGTTATTTCTATTTTGTTGGGATGGTGTACCATGAAGTGAATAACCCCATATGTTGATCTAAGATGCTAACTTTGCATGTGGTTAATTGTAGTAAGGGATTGCATGTTTCAATTTTTATGTTGCTTGCATGTACAGTTTGGATTCCTCGTCAATACTTTAGCAACTTATTCTATTTTGCTTATTGTTGTCTTATATTACAATGATGGAATTGTTGCCTCTATGTGAGAATGGAGTGGGAATTGCCCACATGTAATTTCGGCCATGAGGCCTTGTTGGGCTGTTGTGACATGTTGATGGAAAAGAGAAGGAAGAAAGAGGAAGAAAAAGAATGGCATGTGAATTGCACTCTAATGGGATATTGTGTTTGTGGTTATGGTCTTCAAGTTGCATTTCATATTTTCTCTTTGTTTCAATCTTACCCTATAATTAATGCATGTATGATTCATGTTGTTTCATATGTAATGAAAGTAAGAATTTATGACTCGGTCCTCTTAAAAGAGGGTGGCACGGGGTTTGGGGAACCAAAGTAGTAGGTAGACATGAGGGATGGACCGTTTGTGGTTTGCACTCCTGACGTAGCCCATGAGGCGGGGCATGACGGATATAAGGAGGATGAGGAAAGGGCTCCTTTGTTAACAGCATTGCACGCTTGGCTCAATCCATAGCATATCTGGGGGAGTTCCAATTCCTCCCCAACTGGGGGTCGGAGGTCCAGTCCCAAAAGGGTCCTACCCACTACGTAGGTTCCAAAATGCTAACCAATGACTTGCTTGATTTGCTCTTCTATGCTCTTAAGTGTGTTCATACTTGTAATTTAATTGTTTACTTCCTCAGCTTGCATTTATTGTTGTTCGGTTATTATTGTAAACCCCTTCCCTCGTACCCATTTCCAGTTTTATATACGTTTGTTGTCGTTGTCTTGCCATGCATTGTTTATTGCATTATCATGCATGTAGACGCATCGTAGGTAGTGGCATTTGAGGTGAAGTTGGATATCCTACTGGTCACGCTTTGACGTGCCCCACCGTTGTCTTTTCAGGTGTTGGTGTTGGTGTTGGTTGGTGGCTATGCGGTGGAGCAGTGTAGTTCTGTGGCTGAGTTAGGTTGGGGTGGTGAGGGGTAAGGAGAGAGGGCCATGTACTCTTGGGTTCTTTTGTGGTGGGGCTGAGCTGTTGTATAAGATGATATGTGTGTGTGTATGGATGATATTAGATAAATAAATTTCAGTGTTCCTTGTTTCAGTGCTCTCTGTGTTCTGTGTTGTTGTTTGATGTGGGGGGGACATTACAGGTACTATCCCAGCAGTGCGCAGTGGACCTGATTTGAGTTTTTCTTTTTGTATTTCTCTTTGTAACGCTCGCTGCTCTGGGATCACCTGGGACGGATTCGTACTTCTCGGGTATCCTGCAGAGCGGGGCGTTACATTTGGTGGCCCGTGTAGGCGACCGCACTGTGGCTGTGTAAAGGTAGTGCGTGTAATGTTCATGTAAAGGGTGTATGAGTCCTAAGGTGGGTAGGTGGGTAGGTGACTATGACTCGGTGAGACCCCCTGGGTGTCATATGTCGTGTACAGTAGATGATGCTATGTCTTTATGTGTGTATAGTACACGATATTGTTGTTCAAGGATATGAATATCTGGGATAAATTATAATGGTTGTGGTAAAATGTATCGTATGCCTATATGAGTGTATGACTATATATGTTATACGAAAATATAGGTATGTGCATATATGACTATGGGTATATAGATACCTAGCAGTAGTGTATGTTTGTTTGTGTGGAGTATAGTGTAATGCCCTGCTAAGCTACTGCACAAGTACTAGAGGGGATGAATAGTACTTTAAAATAATTAAGAGGCTAATTCCTAATTACTTGCAAACTCTACCAAACAATGCGGAAAATGCGGAAATGTAAATGTTAGACAACAAAGAAACAATCGCAAACAACGATATTACTGGGTTCAGATCCACCCAAATCTCCCCGACTTGTTCCCGGTGATTCTACGTCCCAACCAACCGGATCCCCTCCGGATACTTGAGTTAGAAACCCTAACTCAAGATTTCCACTATGAAATACTTGTGAAAAACCTTCACAAGTCAAATCATACACAAAGTAATTTGTGACTTCCACAACTCGGGATCACAACCACACTCTCACAACCGAGAGTGAAACTTACAATATGAATTGAAATGAAATAAGAAACTTCTTACCGAAAAAATACCTATGCCTTGAGTAATGCTTACGAATTAGGGCAAAGATGATTTTGAGGAAGAAGTGGCACCAAACCCTATGTCACGCCCCGCTTCCCATTCTACCGGGAGCGAGGACGCGAGCGGGTCCGCGATGTGCTTAAAACAAGGAGGAGTACTTTTTTTTCTTTTTTTTTTGAAATCTTCTTCTTTTCTTCCTCCTTGGCTTAAACACACTAAGCGTCTGTATAAAAATTGCAGATTCTTGCTTGCAAATTTAAGAAGCAGCTCAAACAACATTATTACATATCCAGTGTACATTAATTAAGATACAGCTTGGCCTAGCATGGCCAATACAAACAAAGTATACAAATTACATTATTCAAATATATATATAAGTGCTGACGCGAAGGTAAAAGTCTAGTCTTCTGTGGGTAGATACTCCATGTAGTTTTTCGAGCACTGGCTCGACTCCTGCAGTAGTGTCTTCAAAGAACTCACTATCGATACCTGACGGACATTTCGTAAAACAACAAAATGAAATGTCCCGTCAGCGAGGTTTACTCGGCAAGATAATCTCAAACCAAAATGTTGGACATTTTAAAATTAAACCAAGCTGGACTTTTAAAGACAAGCAATAAGTTTAATTTAAAATAAGCAATAAAAGAGATAAAGCAGTTTAAAGTAGTTAAAAACAGTTAAAGCAGTTAAACATTTGCAACCTGCAGCAATTAAATCATTGATAGCCATTTGCAATACCATTTGCAACCTGTAGCAATTTCAATAACAATTTGCAATACTATCAGCAACCTGTGACAATTTAGCATTTAATAACACACACTGTAGCGACCTGCAGAAAAGATGTTAGAACAATAGTCAATAACCAGTCTATCCTAGTGATAAGTCCATGTCCAAGAGTACTAGAGATAACCAACATGCAGCCTGCGACGGGAGCAACTCCGAGGCTTACCCACCGTTCCGATATGGCAACGGTCAAGGTTCTAACCCCCGTAATGTGTTGGAGGTAATTTAGTATGGCGCATCCAGTCATTCTGTGACACTTGTGATCATAGACTACCCCAATCCCAGGTCAAGTCAAGTGTCTGGTCAAGAGGACGTGTACTATCAATTTATTATTGAAATTCCATCTTCTATTTTATATTGTTAAAGTTCCATCTTCCATTCAATATTATTGAAGTTCCATCTTCCATTAGTCAATTCAATCTCGGTATTCCAATAGTCTGTACAACAGTCTCGTGAAAGTTCACAACTTCACGACTCGCATTAAATGAAAACATCAGGATCACTTGAATAAATAAAAGAACGAGTAAGATGTGATTTTAACCAAGCAAAAGAGTTTAAATTAGCTTAAAATACTTTCTAAGACTTGTAGTTATTTTTCAAGATTGTTTAAATAATTGTTTTACAATTTTAGACCATTTTAAAATAGCCCAAAAACTATTTTTAAAATCAAGAAACTATTTTAAAGATGAATGTTCAAAGAATTGTTTCGAGCGAACCGTACATCAGAATTCTTCAAACAAGGTGTCAAAATGGTCGTATTCACTAGTACTAAAACATATATTTTTATCGTACATTGGTGTACGTAAAAATCACAGGTTATGAATTTTAAAAGGATTTTTAAAACAAGAAATTATTAATAATACCCATGTTCAAAGATTTATTCCGGACAAACCGTACGTCAGAATTCTGCAAACAAGGTGTCAAAACGATCGTATTTACAAGTACTTTAACATATATTTTTATCAGACGTACATATACGTAAAAATTGCAAGCTACGAATTTTAAAAGGATTTAAACCTATTTAAGTTTTGCCTTCAAAAATTCACTGTGAGAAATATACTTGCCTGATCGCGACGAAACTAGCGCCAATGGATTCGTTTCGACGTTTCTGCTTTTCTGGGGCTATCCACACATTTTTCTGGCCCCTGTATATCAAGTTATGGATTTATAACCTTAAAACCCATTTATTAATTATTAAAAATTACGAAAAATACGAAATTTCGTGATATTTACAAGTTTGCCATTCCAAACTTACGCACCCACCGTTATCTTCGTGCACAGCGGGGGTGGCCGTCGGCGAGGGTGTAGCGGCGGAGGCGGTGGGGCGGAGGCCAACGGCGAGGAGCGGGCGGGGGGCGACGTCGAGGTGGCGGGGAGTCGGTGATAGGCGGCGGGGGCGGCGGCTCAGGCGAGCAGGCGTACGACGGTGGAGCACGGGCGACGGCGTGCTCCTGGGCGTGGACGGCGGGGCTTGGCGGCGGTGTGCTGTGGCGTCGGAACAGGGGAGAGGAGGAGGCGCTGTCGGGATGTGGGGGCGCTCGGAGCGGGTGTTCGTGCGGGGTGATGCTCGGGGAGAGCGGACGGCGACGGGAAACGGCGGTAGGCTGCTTCGGGAGGTCGAAGGCGGCGGAGCTCCGGCGTGCCCTGTTTCGAAGCGAGAACAGAGGGGGAGCGGCGTGCTGGGCTCTGGTGCTGCGGGGGTGGTGTGCAGTCGCCGGCGATGGCGAGGAAGCCATCGGAGTCCGGTGGAGTCGACGGCGAGCTCGCCGTGGGGGGGGGGTGGTGGCGGTGTTGCTGTGTGGGCTTCGATCGGAGCAGCGGGGTCGCCGGCGGTCGGGGCTCGCCGTGAGCTCGCGGTGATGGGGGATCAAACGAGAGGGTGAGAGGGGATAGAGAACGGGTGATAGAGAGAGCGGTTGAGCTCGGGGTACTGTGAAATGAGAGTGTAGGGGAAGAGTTGTATATATAGGTTAGGGGTTGGCCTGGGGAATCAAAGAGAGGGTGATTTGCTGCCTACAAAGGGGATGGGGGTAGCTGCATGAAACTGGTAGGGGGTTTGATCCTCGTGGGGGTTAGGTAGGTGATTAGGGGGGTAGATGGGGTTAAGGTAATTAATTAAGGTAAAACCCAATTAACGAAAGGTCATTAGTGTAACAAAATTACGAAAATGCTCCTACAAGTAAACGTGTCCGAAAAATTACGAAAACATACCCACGGGATCGTATCGTCACGAGGATCGTGAATACGAAGACCGTTACAGGATTTGGGCTACGGAAATACTAGATTTTGGCCAAAACGTTTAGAAAGCGGGTTTGCGGGTTCTCTATTGAAATGATATCAGAAAATTACGAAATTAATGTGGGAAGCCCCAAATGATCATAGGGATGCTACTGCAGAAGTTTGAAAACATTTTGAAGACGTTTGAATAGAAAATAAATTCATTGACCCAAAACTGCAATATCCGAAAATGAATTTTTATCAGATCTTTTAGAGGTATTTGTTGAAATCCGATCTTACTAAAATACTCCATAACTAGTCTGGTACTCCAAAATATTTTTATAGGAGATTTTTGAAATCAGTTTAAGACTCCTAACAAACCATTATAAAATACAATTAAAAATGAATTTACTTAAAATACTTGATTTAAATGTATTGGAAAAATACAGGCCGTTACATTCTACCCCTCCTTAAAAATAATTCCCGTCCTCGGAATTTAAAAATTTCTTTTGAAAATAATTGATATTATAAAGAAGCTCAAGCAAATAAATGATAGAAAGATAATAATCTTTGTAAATCAGGTTGTAAATAACATGAAATGTGATAAGAAAATAAGGGATGTTACTAATATATATTATCACCATAGTTACTTCAGATTTATCAAGTAGGCAAAATATAAAATAATGGCATTACTCGGAAATGATAATGAGGATGATGATGACATCTGATCGAACTTGGGACATAAGGTGATAAGCCAGTAGCAAGCTATTTAAACCACATCAATGGAAGAACATAAGGTTTATTCGTGCTACTGGGTCTTAATCAAAGATGTCGCTCATCATATAGCACGTATCGACTAATCCATGGGTACCAACACCATCAATTTCCATAATGCCCAACCACATGCTAACGTCCAAATCACCGCCCAAAGGTAAGTACAGGGCCAACACTCTAAGTCAGTACCTCACTGCCAGCATTTCTTCCGTCAATCTCCATACTATCACACAATAAGGCAGGATCCATACTCTCATCCAGAGCCAAGCACAAGGCCTACATCCAACTTCAACACCCAAGGCCAATATCATGCCAATATTCATCGCCATCACTCCTTCCGTAGACCAATACTTGACATTCGCAACACCCCAACATCACCCAACAAATGAACAACCAAAAACATGCTTTCCCGCACACCAAAAGGAGTAGACGCAAGAGGGAAGCCTAAACGGGATCTCAACGAGGGTGAGACCCAAGGTAGAGAGCTCAAGAGAAGCCCAAGGATCACGGCTTCCCCAAGATCTCAGGCAAGCGGCGGGTAGCGAGGGCGGCGGTGAGGGTTGCTGCTAGGCCCAACAGACCCCAAGGTCGTTGGTGGGGCCATCGGCGGCTGGCGATCTGCGGCGACGAGGGCTCCGACTGGTTGACGATCCATGGCTGGGGAGGGCCTCCGGGATGGAGCGAAGCGGAAGCTGGCGGATCTTCGGGTGAGGCCGGCGGATCGGAGATCGGAGCGGCGATGCGCGGTCCGATCGAGCTTGCTTGGGGGGAGAGGCCGGGAGGAGGAGGGGGGTGATGTCTGAGGGGAAAAGGGAAAGCCACGGGGTGGCTTGCGGAGGAAGGAGCGGGGTTAAAAAGAAAAGGGGGGGGCACTGAAGTCGTCGGTGTTAGGCGGGAACGGGGCTCGAGGAGAGGAAACGGACAGAACGCAATAAAGAGGGGGAAAAGGCGGTCAGTGGGAAATGAATCAAACCCTTGGAGAGAAAAAGACGGGTACAAGATAGAAGTAGGGGCTAGAAGAGAAACACTAGCTCAAAGATGAAAAGACGCAAACAACCTACACTGGCATGTCAGGTTGGCTCGTCTCAAAATTTCCAGTATCATCCTCGAATACTTCTGAGCGTCCTTCGATCTGTTTCTGCGGAGGAACTTGAACTTAAGATGGTCGGGTTATTTCGAACTCTACCCCTCCTTTGACGACAGTCAAAGGTGGCATGAAATGTCCTTAACCTATTCATCCCAAGACACAACATCAAATGTTGGCATCTCTATCACCATGGATTTAGCGAAAAGACCTTGTCTACAAATCACAATCAAACATTGGAGGCATTCGCTGGGAACTGCCAGCGGTCTCGACCATCCAACGTGGAGTCAGAGGTTTAACAGTTACAGTGATAAGAAACATGTCCAAGCTCTAAATAATAGAGTAAGTAGCTTAGTGGAATATCTCGTACCTGGGATTTACTTGGTCCGTAGCCTCAGCTTCTTCTACTGTCATGGTACAAGCTTGGTATCTTTGGGGTAGCACCTGTTGTCGAGTCTGCTGGTACACTTGTTGTTGGTTGACGTTGTTGAGCAGAGTTGGAAGGCTGAGACTTCCTCTCAGGACAGTCGCTTGCAGTGTGGCCCTTCGATTTGCTTCAGTGGTTGAACTCGAACTTCTGATGATCCAAAATTCGAATGCAGTCCTCCATAACTAGAGTCCAAGGGGACTAAAGAAAGATTCTAAGAAGGTCAATCGAAAGGTCATCCAGCTAAGAGAATGTGATAATGATGAAGATCGATGGCGTCACATAATCATGATTCACATCCTTGCGGTCCAGCGGATACGGCCAGGGAAGTGACTAAGCTAGGATCACTTGCACCCCAGTCTAGCTAGGTTGATCCAACAGACTTTAGCCAAGCACATTGACCGGGTATCATGGTCCATTGAAGGAAGATTATCATTTATATGCGTGCCATCATCAACTGAAGGAAAGGTGATGAAATGAGTAGATGGTTCATCCAATGAAAATAACTATAACGGTTAGCAAAAGTGGCTACTAGGGAGGGTATCACCAAGAATGGAACACGAGTTCCTAAGCAATGGTTAAGAATTCGAAAGAGGTAATGAAGTTCAATGGAAATAGTTCGTTGCGAATTTTGTGGTAAGAAGCAATAGGAAACTTTCAAGTCAAGATGTGGACATGTTATGAAGACAAATACATACATCACGATAAAGTATGCTAGCAATGATACTAAAGATGATGGGTGTCAAATTGACATAGAGGGAAAAGATTCAGATATACTAGTGTTTACCGGTTCAACAGCTTTGTGGAGAATATAGGGTTGGATTTCCGGTATTTCCTTTACGATACTCAAGGTGTCGTTGTTGGTGACGTCGTTTGTATCTGGTCGACCTGCCATATATACTTCAAAACAAACCGCAATGTAAGGTAAGTTAAAATAAATCTATTCTAGCAGTATACTTGGATATTAATGTCATTTAAACCGATCTTAAAGTATTTGCATAAGCAAGACCTGCATGGGCCACCACCAAAACCTGTCACGCCCCGCTTCCCATTCTACCGGGAGCGAGGACGCGAGCGGGTCCGCGATGTGCTTAAAACAAGGAGGAGTACTTTTTTTTCTTTTTTTTTTGAAATCTTCTTCTTTTCTTCCTCCTTGGCTTAAACACACTAAGCGTCTGTATAAAAATTGCAGATTCTTGCTTGCAAATTTAAGAAGCAGCTCAAACAACATTATTACATATCCAGTGTACATTAATTAAGATACAGCTTGGCCTAGCATGGCCAATACAAACAAAGTATACAAATTACATTATTCAAATATATATATAAGTGCTGACGCGAAGGTAAAAGTCTAGTCTTCTGTGGGTAGATACTCCATGTAGTTTTCGAGCACTGGCTCGACTCCTGCAGTAGTGTCTTCAAAGAACTCACTATCGATACCTGACGGACATTTCGTAAAACAACAAAATGAAATGTCCGTCAGCGAGGTTTACTCGGCAAGATAATCTCAAACCAAAATGTTGGACATTTTAAAATTAAACCAAGCTGGACTTTTAAAGACAAGCAATAAGTTTAATTTAAAAATAAGCAATAAAAGAGATAAAGCAGTTTAAAGTAGTTAAAACAGTTAAAGCAGTTAAACATTTGCAACCTGCAGCAATTAAATCATTGATAGCCATTTGCAATACCATTTGCAACCTGTAGCAATTTCAATAACAATTTGCAATACTATCAGCAACCTGTGACAATTTAGCATTTAATAAACACACTGTAGCGACCTGCAGAAAAGATGTTAGAACAATAGTCAATAACCAGTCTATCCTAGTGATAAGTCCATGTCCAAGAGTACTAGAGATAACCAACATGCAGCCTGCGACGGGAGCAACTCCGAGGCTTACCCACCGTTCCGATATGGCAACGGTCAAGGTTCTAACCCCCCGTAATGTGTTGGAGGTAATTTAGTATGGCGCATCCAGTCCTTCTGTGACACTTGTGATCATAGACTACCCCAATCCCAGGTCAAGTCAAGTGTCTGGTCAAGAGGACGTGTACTATCAATTTATTATTGAAAATTCCATCTTCTATTTTATATTGTTAAAGTTCCATCTTCCATTCAATATTATTGAAGTTCCATCTTCCATTTAGTCAATTCAATCTCGGTATTCCAATAGTCTGTACAACAGTCTCGTGAAAGTTCACAACTTCACGACTCGATTAAATGAAAACATCAGGATCACTTGAATAAATAAAAGAACGAGTAAGATGTGATTTTAACCAAGCAAAAGAGTTTAAATTAGCTTAAAATACTTTCTAAGACTAGTAGTTATTTTTCAAGATTGTTTAAATAATTGTTTTACAATTTTAGACCATTTTAAAATAGCCCAAAAACTATTTTAAAATCAAGAAACTATTTTAAAGATGAATGTTCAAAGAATTGTTTCGAGCGAACCGTACATCAGAATTCTTCAAACAAGGTGTCAAAATGGTCGTATTCACTAGTACTAAAACATATATTTTTATCGTACATTGGTGTACGTAAAAATCACAGGTTATGAATTTTAAAAGGATTTTTTTAAAACAAGAAATTATTAATAATACCCATGTTCAAAGATTTATTCCGGACAAACCGTACGTCAGAATTCTGCAAACAAGGTGTCAAAACGATCGTATTTACAAGTACTTTAACATATATTTTTATCAGACGTACATATACGTAAAAATTGCAAGCTACGAATTTTAAAAGGATTTAAACCTATTTAAGTTTTGCCTTCAAAAATTCACTGTGAGAAATATACTTGCCTGATCGCGACGAAACTAGCGCCAATGGATTCGTTTCGACGTTTCTGATTTTCTGGGGCTATCCACACATTTTTCTGGCCCCTGTATATCAAGTTATGGATTTATAACCCTTAAAACCCATTTATTAATTATTAAAAATTACGAAAAATACGAAATTTCGTGATATTTACAAGTTTGCCATTCCAAACTTACGCACCCACCGTTATCTTCGTGCACAGCGGGGGGTGGCCGTCGGCGAGGGTGTAGCGGCGGAGGCGGTGGGGCGGAGGCCCAACGGCGAGGAGCGGGCGGGGGGCGACGTCGAGGTGGCGGGGAGTCGGTGATAGGCGGCGGGGCGGCGGCTCAGGCGAGCAGGCGTACGACGGTGGAGCACGGGCGACGGCGTGCTCCTGGGCGTGGACGGCGGGGCTTGGCGGCGGTGTGCTGTGTGGCGTCGGAACAGGGGAGAGGAGGAGAGGCGCTGTCGGGGATGTGGGGCGCTCGGAGCGGTGTTCGTGCGGGGGTGATGCTCGGGAGAGAGCGGACGGCGACGGGAAACCGGCGGTAGGCTGCTTCGGGAGGTCGAAGGCGGCGGAGCTCCGGCGTGCCCTGTTTCGAAGCGGAGAACAGAGGGGGAGCGGCGTGCTGGGCTCTGTGCTGCGGGGGTGGTGTGCAGTCGCCGGCGATGGCGAGGAAGCCATCGGAGTCCGGTGGAGTCGACGGCGAGCTCGCCGTGGGGGGGGGGTGGTGGCGGTGGGGTTGCTGTGTGGGCTTCGATCGGAGCAGCGGGTCGCCGGCGGTCGGGGCTCGCCGTGAGCTCGCGGTGATGGGGGATCAAACGAGAGGGTGAGAGGGGATAGAGAACGGGTGATAGAGAGAGCGGTTGAGCTCGGGGTACTGTGAAATGAGAGGTGTAGGGGAAGAGTTGTATATATAGGTTAGGGGTTGGCCCACAACCACACTCTCACAACCGAGAGTGAAACTTACAATATGAATTGAAATGAAATAAGAAACTTCTTACCGAAAAAATACCTATGCCTTGAGTAATGCTTACGAATTAGGGCAAAGATGATTTTGAGGAAGAAGTGGCACCAAACCCTAGCTCTAAGATGTAGATCAGCGATGGAGAGCTATGGGGATGTTGGTGACCTAGAATCAAGCACTTGGCTTGGAAGGCTTCACACTCAATGAATCTCTCTTTGGAAGTAAGAGTGAGGAGAGATTATTGAATGGAATGAAAGAGCTTTGAATGAGCTTGGAATGATTTCTCTTGATCTCTAAACTTGCAATAATATCAGCCTTGACTGCAATGAATGCAGCCCATCAAGTATTTATAGGATAGAGGAGAGAGAGAAAGAAAAACGTTTCAATTAATGCTCCAACGGCTCTTTTCTGAACCCAACTAGTCGGTCAAAGAACAACCACCGACCGACTAGTTCATCAACTAGTCGGTCGGTCATTTAACGTAGACCGACTAATGGAAGAACAGCCAAAAGGTTGAAGCACAGACAAAAGGAATTAGTCGGTCCAAGAAGAGTAGCTGACCGACTAGTTTCACAACTAGTCGGTCGGTTACTCAACTGAGACCGACTAACAGATAAAACTGAAGTCTGGGCACAAATAGACTTAGTCGGTCCAAGAACAAATGTTGACCGACTAATTCACCAACTAGTCGGTCGCCAAATGAGCATAGACCGACTAACGATAAACAGTAAGTTAGGTGAAAATTGGCATGTACAGTAAAGCTAAACTAGTCGGTCCAAGAAGGAACGTTGACCGACTAGTTCATCAACTAGTCGGTCGATCAATGAACACAGACCGACTAATGATAAACAGTAGCCCAGGCTCAAATGAGCATGTACATGGAAATCTCAACTAGTCGGTCACAGAAGCATCACTGACCGACTAGTTCACAAACTAGTCGGTCGGTGAGTCAACTTAGACCGACTAACTGTAAACAGTAAAGAGCTTAGAATTGACTGACAAAAACTAGTCGGTCCAAGAAGCTTTGCCGACCGACTAGATCACCATCTAGTCGGTCAGTTCTTCTTCTTGAACCAACTAACATGCACAAGAAGTCGCGAATCGAAGCGCGAAGCTTCGGGAAAGATTGTATGGACGTCTACTAAGATCCTAGAGCTAAGATAGGAGCGATATGAAGATTTAAACCGTAAGACCTACTCAAGGCTTAACATTCTACGAAAGAAGCTTAAAGACTATAAATAAAACTTGACGATACCGTCTTCAATAGCTTCAATCGAATCTTCATGACTTCTAAAATGGTCCATAAGCTTCAACGAAGCTTTAGGCATACGATCACGTGCTTTGAGAAGTCTTGAGACGTCGTAATTGATATTCATATGAATTTGGTGACGATCTCCATAACTGCGCTCACAAAGTGTTAGTTCACGATATATTTATGTTTGTTCATCATCCAAAACCAAATCCCGGGAGTCTAATATTCAACATTCTCCCCCTTTTTGGTGATGACAAACCAACATAAATAATAATCAAAAATAATAATTCAAATGAAATTTACTTACTCCCCCTGCATTGATGACACGTTAATTCCAAATTAAACAATAATAATACGCATCAAGCAGACGAGTAAAGTATATAAAAGAGAATCGATTATTGAATTATCGAGTACCAAAGGTTGATTATTGAAATATCGGATTTGAAAATCCATTTATATATCTTAACTCCCCCTGAATCTAACATATCAAATTAGATTCTTGGAATAGTGCTTTAAATTATCATTTAGCACATCGTTATTATTATATCTCTCCCCCTTTGGCATTAGCAAAAAGAGCGGGAGGAGATCAACGACAACAACAATGGCTTCAAATAAAAGCACGGGAGTCGTAGATTACGACGACGGTTCAAGTGACACCGAAGAAAAAAAATACGAATAAAATCAAGACGTGTCAATGATACCATAGTCGAAAATCGTAAAACGAAATCATCAAAAACTCAAATCAATTTTACGGATTGAGTTATGGAATATACTCTCCAATATCAACATTCTTGGTTAATTTAGTGCATGGAAAACAATTCTATGTTTCCATAGAAAAAATTTCTATTAAACCAAGTTAATATCGTCGAGCGACGAAATCAAGCACTAGAGACAAAAAAAATATAATGTGCACAATAGAATGAAATATCAACGTCGATGTAAATATATAAAAAGTATGAACCAGAGTACATCAAAAATATACATCACTGACATACAAAACATCGATCCAACGATCGGGGCACAAAATACATCATCATATCAAACATAACATACAACATCATCAAAGTACATCAAAATACATCATCAAAATGATCCGAAAATCATAGCCACCCACACTATCCTACCCAACATCTCTCACAACTGAATATGTCATCCAATGAGTATCGGGAGAGGCCTCAAAGAAGCTCAAGAGGCAGCGGGAGGATCAGAAGCAACTGCAGGCTCAGCAGGAGCGGAGGTGGTAACAGGATCAGCAGGAATGTCAACGGGAGCGACGGCAGAAGTGGCAATATCTGGAGCAGCAACAGTAGTGGCCTCGGGAGCACCAGTCGGAGCATCCATCGTAGGAGCGATGGAAACAGGTGTGCTCTCTGGGGCACCAGCAGACGAAGCAGCAGCAGCATCACCAGAAGTGCCCTTGGGGACACGAGCAGCAGCACGAGCAAGCTCCTCAATGTCCTCCTCATCCAACTCATCCTCGTCAGAGAAAGACAAAGGGACCTCAATATCAAGGTGTCGAGCGATACGGCAGAGAATCTCCTCAGAACGAGCCTGACGAGACTCCAAACGACGGATCGAACGAACGACATCGGCAAGAGTGGTAGAGGGAGCAACAGAGGCTGAGGCAGACGCTGAAGTTGTCGTCCTCTGAACGTGACTGAGCGCCGCAAGAGACTTCTTGACGGCCGTCGTGTTCAGGGGAGGACCAAGTGGACGCTCATCGTCAGGAGGCAATGTGACACGGAAGTGACGGAATACCAGAGTCAACAAGCACGGGAAGGGGATATGAGCCGACTTCGTGGACTTGCGAATACACTCGAAAGAGTCCATCTTATCGAGTATAATGTAAGCCCAGTTAATCGAGCTCCCTATGAAAATAGCATAGATCAGCTTCAAGAAAGGCTGGGACGGTAGAGATGAGGAGCCGTACTTGGGAAGCAAGCACGACTTCAGAATCAAATTTAGGACACATGCATTAGGCTTGAAGGATTTGGAGGGCACGCCAATCATGGCGGGAGGAATCTGGTGGAAAATCTGGGATAGGACGACCTGATCAAGGGAGGTGATATCATCAACAGAAATGTCAGAGGGGAGGAGGCCAGACGAGGAGATACCCAAAATCTCTCCTAAGATTTCCGGTGTGAGGACTATAGGAGTCCCCAAAACAGTCGTCTCAACAGAGTGGGTCCCATCGTACTGACCCCGGATCCTATTGGCATAGAAAAGTTTTACTAGGCGAGGGTAGGGGTGAGGGTTCGCCTTCGGGTCATATCGAAGGTAATCGAGTAGACCGGAGGACGAAAGAAGATCGGCGAGGCCTAGGAAGTCACTAAAATGGACGAAATGCTCCAGAAGCAGTGGGCAATGTTCGATACGGTTGTAAGCCGCGAGACACAAAGGGTCGTCACGACACAACGAGATATCGACACCGTCTACCGGCATCGGAGCCTTTCCCTTAGGCTTACGGGTAGACGTACGAGGTCGGGAGCTAGACTCGGGATGGGTAGGAGGAGTGGGTTCCTTACGAGTCTCAGGCTCGGGTCTATACTCGGAATCGGAATCGGTAGGAGTATGGAAAGAAGAGGGAGACTCAAGTTTCTTGGGCTTGGGCTTAGGTTTGGGTTGGGCTCTAGGATTGGCGGTCGTCGTCCTCTTCTTCTTGAGAGGAGGCGAAGACGACGAAGGTTGGGTAGTCTTAGATCGGCGTTTCGGAGGGGTTCTCGTAGGTTGAACGGGATCCGTAGGGGTAGGTTCTACGGTCAACGGTGAGGGGCTAGAGGGAGTGATCGGAGTTCGTGTTCTTGCCATAATCGAAGCAAGATACGACGCACAAGAGATCAAATCTAAGAAACCCTAGCCGAAATCAAATGAAACCCTAGAAGCCCAAATAAAAACCCTAAGAACTAGAATCTAACCCTAGGAGCAAAACCCTAACCCTAGGTGTCTAGGAGAGGGTGGAGAACAAACCCTAGGGGAGATTGGCCGGAGAGATGGCCGGAAACGACGACGAAGGGAGTGGAAGTCGAAGGGGTCGTGGGTTCTTAGCTGGAGATGGAACGATTCGATCGATTAGAAAAGAAAATAGTCAATTAGATGCGATTTAAGTCGGTCGGGAGCTCAAAAGACGCTACTGTCCCCGTCACAACTAGTCGGTCACAGTTCAAGCACTGACAGACTAGATCACGATCTAGTCGGTCGGTCAATGAGCTTGAACCGACTGGTTGAAAACAGTAACTGAAGCCAAATCTCCTGACAAGAAGTAGTCGGTCTAAGCTCAAGCACTGACCGACTAGAACTGAATCTAGTCGGTCGGCCAATGAACTTGGACCTACTAAGAGAGTTCAAAAATTGAAAATGTTTGAAATTTGATTTCTCTCCTAATCACACTTGGATGAACCATCAAAATACTCTCATTAATCATTATACTACCCCATTAAACATCGAAAATCTGAAATTTGACGATTACGCACAAATCGAGCGAAAATTCCAAAAATTCAACAAAAATCCAGAAAATTTCAATACTACAAGCATGAGCAAATATAACGAATAGAATAGCATGCAAGAATATTGAATAAAAAATGAATCATATATCTCGGATTCACCCATAATCCTCAATTCTCGACGTAACCGCACAAAGGAGTCCTCCTTTAGGGGTTTCGTGAAAATATCGGCGATTTGCTTCTGGGTTTCAACGTACACTAATATGATGTCCTTTTAGCAACATGATCATCTAAGAAATGGTGTCAGACATCTATGTGTTTCGAACGGGAATGGTGTACCGGGTTCTTGGAATGACATATTGCCCTTTGGTTGTCAACCATGATAGGGCAAGTATCACAGTTTATACCAAAGTCTTTAAGTGTGTGTCTCATCCAAAGAACTTGAGCACACGCGGCACCGGAGGCAATGTATTCCGCCTCGGTGGTTGAAAGTGATACGGGATTTTGCTTCTTGGAAAACCAAGAGACAAGGGAATTTCCTATGAAATGGCAAGTGCCACTAGTACTTTTCCTGTCGGATTTGCATCCTGCATAATCGGCATCACTATATGAGATTAACTCATACGTGCTAGATTTTGGATAAAGTAATCCAAAATCAAGTGTATAACTTAGATAACGGAAAATACGTTTTACCACTACTAAGTGAGACTCCTTAGGTTGAGACTGATAACGAGCACATACGCATACGGCAAACATAATATCGGGCCTACTTGCGGTAAGATAAAGTAAACTACCTATCATACCTCGATATAGACGAATGTTTATATCCTTACCGCCCGTATCCTTATCAAGATGCGTAGTCGTGCTCATTGGAGTCTTTTTCCCGGAGGCACTCTCCATTCCAAATCGCTTTAGTAACTCCACCGTATACTTCGTTTGGTGGATGAAGATTGCATCGTCCATTTGGCGAATTTGGAGACCTAAGAAATATTTGAGCTCACCCATGTGGCTCATCTCAAATTGATCCTTCATCACATTAGAAAACTCTTCGCAAAGAGCAAAGTTAGTAGCACCGAAAATGATATCATCAACATATATTTGAACTAAAATTATATCATTATTCGAATACTTAACAAATAATGTGGAATCAACTTCTCCCATTTTAAAACCCAAACCCAAAAGAAAATTCTTTAGACGGTCATACCAAGCTCGAGGAGCTTGTATCAAACCGTAAAGTGCTTTCTTAAGTTTAAAAACATGATTTGGAAATTTTTCATTAATAAAACCCGGAGGTTGAGAAACGTAAACTTCCTCAACAACATCTCCGTTTAAAAATGCACTTTTAACATCCATTTGAAATAATTTAAAATCCTTATGGCATGCAAAAGACAATAATAATCTAATTGATTCTAATCTAGCTACCGGAGCGAAGGATTTTTCGAAATCAATACCTTCCTCTTGACGGTAGCCTTGAGCAACTAACCGAGCTTTGTTCCGGACGACGACTTGGTTTTCGTCGGTTTTGTTCTTGAAGATCCACTTTGTCCCTATGACGGTGTGGTTCTTCGATGGCAATGGAACAAGCTCCCAAACTTCATTCCTCTCGAATTGAATGAGTTCCTCCTCCATGGCTAAGATCCAAGCGCTATCTTCGCATGCTTCATTAACATTCTTCGGCTCTATCGAGGAGGCAAATGCACAATGAGCGAAGTAGTTCACTTGCGATCTCGTCTTGACACTACCATGGATATTGCCAATGACTTGCTCATGAGGATGGTCACGAACGGTATGAAGCCGTTTGGGAATACCTTGATCACTAGGAACATTCTCAACAACTTCATTAGACGGGTTAGTCTCAATAGAATCATTAGAGTTAGAATTACCAATTGAATCACATAAGACATCCATAGAGTCATCATCATTAGTAATTCTAGTTGGAACAAATCCTTCATTAAATGACACATGAAGCGATTCCTCGATCATTGAGGTTCGTTTGTTGAATATCCGGTAGGCTTTGCTACGCGAAGAATATCCAACAAAAATCTCCTCATCGGATCTTGGATCGAATTTGTCCAAACTACCATACGTGTTCTTGATAAAACATTTTGAACCAAAAACACGAAAATGTTTAACTTGAGGCAACCTACCAAACAACAATTCATAACAAGTTTGTTTAGTGTCGGGCCTCAAAAGTATTCTATTAAACACATAGCAAGCGGTATGTACCGCTTACGCCCAAAATTGATGGCCAAGTTGGCTATCATCAAGCATAGTGCGAGCACATTCCACTAGCGTCCTATTCTTTCTCTCAACAACACCATTTTGAGGAGGTGCGCGAGGGAATGAAAAGGTGTGTGTAATACCAACTTCATCACAAAATGTCTCAAAAGACTCATTCTCAAATTCACCTCCATGATCACTACGAATAGTGACAATGGTGGTTCCTAAGAGATTTTGTACTTTCTTAACAAAAATTTTGAAGTTTTCAAAAGCTTCATTTTTATTACATAATGAAAATACCCAAGTAAACCTAGAAAAGTCATCAACGATGACAAGTCCATATCTAGCATTACCTAATGAAGTAACTCTAGTTGGCCCAAATAAATCTAGATGTAATAGCTCTAGAGGCCGCTTAGAAGAAATGCTTTTCTTAGGTTTAAATGAAGATTTTGGAAGCTTGCCTCGTTGACACGAGTCACAAAAGCTTTTCTTTTGAAAGACAAGCTTAGGGAAGCCTCTAATAGAATTTAACTTGGAAAGCTTAAATAGTGTTCCAAAGTTCACATGACCAAAACGTCGATGCCATAAGTGTTGTTCACTTGTGTTGGCAATAAGACATTGTTCATGTGATCTTGGAAGATCTAGGATATATATCCTTATGGCGTGTGCCGGAAAACAATAATTAATTATTATCTTTTCTTAAAATATGGCACATTCCTTTCGCAAAGTTAACTTTGTAACCTTTGTCACAAAGTTGACTTATTGAAATGAGATTGTGCTTTAATCCTTTAACAAGGTAAACATCACATATAAGGGGTTTAGAAGGATTACCCACTTTACCAACACCTATGATGGTTCCGCTCTCGTTGCCTCCAAATACGACGCGGTTTCCATTTGCAATGGGAACCACTCCGGAGAGCAATTGAGCGTCACCCGTCATGTGTTTTGAACACCCGTTATCGAGTATCCAATTCCCCTTGGAGCTAAATTTAAATTTGTTGCTCCTTTTCTTTTTCTTTTCCTTGAGTACCTAAAGATAGAAAATTTCATATCATGGTACCCAAGGTCATTGGGTCCAAAAGATTAGACCTTTGGAAGCCAAGCCCAATTGGACTTAGACTTACCCACATAATTTCTACTATGCACAACATCCGAAAAATAAGCATTCATGTAAACTTGTTTTTCATCCATGCTTGTGTCCTTTGGGCTCCAAATAGTGAAAATCTTGGGAGCCCTCATCCTATTGGGTGCATGCATACGTTGTTGGTTTCTACGTGATGCATGTCGTGATAGGCATAAGGAACATGATGGAATGGTGCATGTGGATAGTTATTCATACGATGATATGGGTGAACATATGCATGTGGAGGAACACGTGTGTGAGGGTGTCTCACATGGTGTGCACGTGCCCGTGCCTGTGAACGTGTAGCATAGAAATTATCATATGTGTGAGCCTGTGGAGTAGGACGTGTGTTCCTACGTGGCATAGTATTGGTGTACATATAAGCATGCCCCTTCTTTGGAGGTCCACCCAAAGTGGGTTTCTTTCCGAAAGAGGGTGTGGATGAGGTGGAAGCACCATTGGTAGAAGAACTATCAATAGAGTGTTTGCTACCACTCGTTGAGTCACTGGAAGTTGGCCTAACAAAAGTAGTGACCGATTTGGATGAACTTCCCATCGTATACCCCAAGCCAATGTGGTGATTGGCCGGAAGTAAGTCACTTAGGATTTTATCTAAATGGACCTTACCCTTATTGAATTTATTAATTCGCCCTAATGTGTTCTCATATTTCTCGGTGAGAGAACGCATAGAAGTATCCAAATTGGATACTTGCGATGTGAGCACATAAACACGAGATTTAAGATTCTCATTCTCAATACTCAAAGTCGAGTTTTGAGAAGTCAAATCCGCTATCTTGTGCTCCTCCGGATCTTCAATGCTAACATGTTCAAGTTGAGTCTTGAGATTAACAATCTCATTCTTCAACCCTTCAACAACGGTGTCGTTGTTGGTGATGATAGTTTTAGGCGAGGTTTGAATGCTAGCTAAGTCATCTTTTACTTTAGTATACCTATTTACTAATTTAGTATACTTAGACCATAATTGAGAATTAGCATTCCTAAGGTCATCCATAGTTACCTCATCGCCTTCGTCGTCGCTATCATCGGAAGAGGAAGATCCTTGATCATGCTCCTCTCTTGCCATGAAGCACATGTGTGCTTGCTCCACTTGCTCATCGTCTGACTCTCTGCTTGAGGAATCCTCGGAGTCGGTGAATGTTGCCCCGACAAGCCCCTTTTTGTTCCCTTTCTTGTACTTCTTGGACTTGTCGTACTTTGGCGCCTTCCACTTCTCCTTTTGCTTGTTTAGAGAACACTCCGCTTTCATGTGTCCTGGCTTGTTGCATTTAAAGCCCAAAGAAGAAAAAGAGTTAGATGAATTGAACTTCGATTTGTTTTTGAAGTTACCTTTCCGGAAGAACCGGTTGAACTTCTTGGCCATGAGTGCCATGGACTCCAAGTCCAACTCGTTTTCCGAGTTCTCATCATCGGTTGATGTGGAAGTAGATGGAGCGGCCTTGAAAGCAATAGCTTTCTTCTTTGGCTCTTCTTGTTGTAGGTAAGACTTCATCTTTTCCTGCAACTTCAACTTGCTATCCTTGCGTACCTCATAAGACATTAAGGTACCCATTAGTTGAACAACGGTATATTTGTTTATATCATTACCTTCCTCGATGGCGAAGGTACGCTTTTCCCAACTCAAAGGAAGTCCTTCGATAAGCTTCGAACATTTCTCCTTTTGGGTGTAGTATTTGTCGAGAGCCTCTAACTCGTTTATGATGTCGACGAAGCGAGCATAATACTCCTTCATCTTCTCTCCCTGTAGTATATGAAACATCTCGTAATCTTTATTAACCACAACGAGTTTAGGGTCTCTTACCCTACTCGTCCCTTCATGTAATATGAGGAGGGAGTTCCATATTTGATATGCACTCTTACATGTGCATATCATGTTGAAATCCTCGGGCTCCAAAGCGCATTGCAAGGCGTTCAATGCCTTGGCATTGCTCACCTCCGCGGCGACCTCCGCGGGAGTCCATTTCTCGAAATCTTCTTCGGTGGGCTCGACGTATTCCTTCATCGTGGTCCTCCATAGTGAAGCACGCCGGAGGAAAGTCTCCATCCGGCATTTCCAGTACCCGTAGTTGGTACCGTTGAAGAATGGAGGCCTCGTTGAGGAATGTCCTTCCATTACCGAAGACGCTCCTTCACGGTTCTTGAAGGTGCTATAGTCGGAAGGTGGACGAACGGTCTTGTTGTCGTTGACAGACATAGCTATAGACTTGGCTCTGATACCAAATGTAATGCCCTGTTAAGCTACTGCACAAGTACTAGAGGGGGGTGAATAGTACTTTAAAATAATTAAGAGGCTAATTCCTAATTACTTGCAAACTCTACCAAACAATGCGAAAAATGCGGAAATGTAAATGTTAGACAACCAAACAACGATATTACTGGGTTCGGATCCACCCAAGTCTCCCCAACTTGTTCCCGATGATCCTACGTCCCAACCACCCAGATCCCCTCCGGATACTTGAGTTAGAAACCCTAACTCAAGATTTCCACTATGAAATACTTGTGAAAAACCTTCACAAGTCAAATCATACACAAAGTAATTTGTGACTCCCACAACCCGGGATCACAACCACACTCTCACAACCGAGAGTGAAACTTACAATATGAATTGAAATGAAATAAGAAACTTCTTACCGACAAAATACCTATGTCTTGAGTAATGCTTACGAATTAGGGCAAAGATGATTTTGAGGAAGAAGAAGTGGCACCAAACCCTAGCTCCAAGATGTAGATCAGCGATGGAGAGCTATGGGGATGTTGGTGACCTAGAATCAAGCACTTGGATTGGAAGGCTTCACACTCAATGAATCTCTCTTTGGAAGTAAGAGTGAGGAGAGATTATTGAATGGAATGAAAGAGCTTTGAATGAGCTTGGAATGATTTCTCTTGATCTCTAAACTTGCAATAATATCAGCCTTGACTGCAATGAATGCAGCCCATCAAGTATTTATAGGATAGAGGAGAGAGAGAGAGAGAGAGAGAGAGAGAAACGTTTCAATTAATGCTCCAACGGCTCTTTTCTGAACCCAACTAGTCGGTCAAAGAACAACCACCGACCGACTAGTTCATCAACTAGTCGGTCGGTCATTTAACGTAGACCGACTAATGGAAGAACAGCCAAAAGGTTGAAGCACAGACAAAAGGAATTAGTCGGTCCAAGAAGAGTAGCTGACCGACTAGTTTCACAACTAGTCGGTCGGTTACTCAACTGAGACCGACTAACAGATAAAACTGAAGTCTGAGCACAAATAGACTTAGTTGGTCCAAGAACAAATGTTGACCAACTAATTCACCAACTAGTCGGTCGCCAAATGAGCATAGACCGACTAAAGATAAACAGTAAGTTAGGTGAAAATTGGCATGTACAGTAAAGCTAAACTAGTCGGTCCAAGAAGGAACGTTGACCGACTAGTTCATCAACTAGTCGGTCGATCAATGAACACAGACCGACTAATGATAAACAGTAGCTCAGGCTCAAATGTGCATGTACATGGAAAGCTCAACTAGTCGGTCACAGAAGCATCACTGACCGACTAGTTCACAAACTAGTCGGTCGGTGAGTCAACTTAGACCGACTAACTGTAAACAGTAAAGAGCTTAGAATTGACTGACAAAAACTAGTCGGTCCAAGAAGCTTTGCCGACCGACTAGATCACCATCTAGTCGGTCAGTTCTTCTTCTTGAACCAACTAACATGCACAAGAAGTTGCGAATCGAAGCGCGAAGCTTCGGGAAAGATTGTATGGACGTTTACTAAGATCCTAGAGCTAAGATAGGAGCGTTATGAAGATTTAAACCGTAAGACCTACTCAAGGCTTAACATTCTACGAAAGAAGCTTAAAGACTATAAATAAAACTTGACGATACCGTCTTCAATAGCTTCAATCGAATCTTCATGACTTCTAAAATGGTCCATAAGGTTCAACGAAGCTTTAGGCATACGATCACGTGCTTTGAGAAGTCTTGAGACGTCGTAATTGATATTCATATGAATTTGGCGACGATCTCCATAACTGCGCTCACAAAGTGTTAGTTCACGATATATTTATGTTTGTTCATCATCCAAAACCAAATCCGGGGAGTCCAATATCCAACATATAGTGTATGTGTACTGGTAGGAGTACATATTATATTTTTAATTATATCTGTAGTTGCCTATGTGGGTATTCCTAAAGAATTGTATATGTATGTTGTGATTGTGTATTTATGTAGTGTATGTAAAACATGGATGCGTACTATGTCCAGCATTGTATAATCGGATATATGAAGTGGTATGAATGTTAGAATGTATTAGTGCATATGTTTTGTATACTAGGTATAGCTCTAGTACATATAAATGCGTTGCATTGGGTTTGCGAGGATAAGTGTAGTTGTTTATAGCTGGGAATAGGATGTATAATGGTAATAGCCGTTAGATATGGATGTCTATATGTAGTTGTGTTATGTAGTGTACTTCGAATATGGATGGATGTATGTTCAGTAGTGTGGTACAGAGGGATGGTGTTAGTGTGTGTAGGATATACAGTAAAGTGTTGGTGTATTTGTCTGGATATGCCATATGTATATATGTAATTAGATGTATATGTCGGTATGGGAGTATATAGTTGTATGTATATCTTGGTGTGATATGTGTGTATCAGTATATGTATCCATGTGTCCTATCTACATGTCCCTATGTGTAGATTAGATCCCAATATATTGGTTTTGTTGCGGGGTGGAACTCGCGTACAATGAATTTATATTAGGGGGAACCAAGGGCACGGTGGTTATATTGATAAGAGGATCTAGGTAGGCTTTTTGACAAGTGATTAGGGGGGTTAAGAGGCTAAACTTGCCGCCGGGGCAGGCCACGGAGTCGAATCCCGCCGGACGCGGCGGAGGAGGATCGGACGGCGGGAGCCGAAGGCGAATATCGGCCAAGGGGCAAGCTACCCTGCACAACGAGCAACTCGTCAGAAAGGCCGGGTTGGGGTCCAACCCTTAGCCTCTCCGATGCCCAAGTCAGTAACTGGACTTAAAGCGGGGGCTGGGCACGCAGGTCGGACTGAGGGTGTGTCGACCGTACGTGACGAGCTATGAGTGGGAGAACAAAGATATGGATGACCTTTGCTCTCGTGTGTGAATAATGGAATTGAGAGGGAATTTTCCAACCCCCTCACCGTAAGAAGTGATGGGGTATTTATACCTGATGGGAGACAATTAGGTGGGGTTGATCTGGCATGCTGACTCGACATGCTGAGCTGGCCTGGCTGTCAGCGAAAGCTTCGGAAGAGGAAGTCAGGAACAGGAGTGTCAGCCTTGCTTTTTTCAGATGGCGCAACGGCCAGGGGCGCTTTTGTCAGGGTGTCAGGGCCGAAAGCATTAAGTGTCAGGGGGCGCAGCGGCCCGCGGGTGCTTTGTCAGATGGTCGGGCGGTGGTAGTGTCAGTCGTGTCTTTATACCAGGTTGTTTATTGTGCGTGATGAATCAAGGGTCCGACGGTGCTATCCCCAGTGGCGGGGTTTGTGTGGGTCCGCCGGGTCGACCTGTTCGTGGGTTGTTCGGCCTGGCCGTGCACCTTTTCGGGTGCGGATCACGGACCGCTGGCAAGGAGGGGTATGCTCGTGCCTCTGTCAGCATCTGAGTGCATTGCCCCGGGCGGGCCGAGCGAGAGAGGTCATATGCCTCGGCCGGGAGGGGGGGTAGCTAGGAGCGCCCATTCCCTTGTAGCCCCGGACCCCCGGACCTGCGGTCCGTTGGCAAAGGGGCGAGCCAGTGAGGTATATTCGTGGTTCTAGGTGGGAGTCGGACTCCCACGATCTTTAGGTCATAACAATTGCCCCCGACCTTCGAGCCCGAGGCGGGAGCCCGGCTCGGCTCGGAGGGCGAACCGTTTCCGATGTTTTGAGCCATCGGTAAGGATCCCAGTCCGCGCCCGGGGGTGGCGGCGCTAGCTTCGGAACTCCCGCCCTATTGGTCATTATTACGATTCGAAAGGGCGATAGAAAAACAAAGCGTCTCCATGATTGGGTTCGCGACGCGTGGATGAGGTGACTCTCACGCCAGTCGAGGCATTAAGGACATCCCGATGGGTGCCGCGTGGCGGCGCACCGACGGTCGTGATGACCCGGTGGCCTATTTTATAAACAAAAGGGTTGGAAGGCGGTCGGCGGGAGTTTTCTTCTGTCTTAGATTCTTCTCCAGTGTCTATTACTTCCGTTTATCGCTTGTTGGCTTGGTGGCGACTTTCGCCACCGGTGATCTTCTTCCGAACGTCTTCCCGATCTGACGGATCAGCTAGGTAATAATTTTTTTTACTTTCCGGCCGATGGCTTCTCGTTTCAAGTTCGAAGGCGGTAGCCGAGTGGGGGAGGAGGAGCTTGTGGAAGAGGGGGCATTGCCTCGAGGGGTGCGGTGGTCTAGGGAAAGGGGGTCATGGCGCACCGTTGTTCCGAGGGTGATTGGGTCCCTCAAATGTAGGTCGGACAGGATTAACATCTGGGAGATTCGCGCGTGGTTCGTGCGACTGCCCTATGACATACAGGTCCCCGGGTCGGAGGAAACAGTGTGCTCGCCTGGAGATAATGAGGTCGGGGTTTATGTCCGATCATTCGAGTTGGGGCTCCGTTTCCCGATCCACCCGTATCTGCTTTATCTATTGAACTTCCTGGAGTTGCCGATATTTGCCCTGGCGCCTCGGTCCTGGGGCTTGCTGGTGGGGTTCGTCGTCTTGTGTCTTGCCTGCTCATTGAGTCCCTCCCTGGCGCTGTTCTAGCATTTCTTTGTAGTTCGGAAGAGGGAAATGTATCATTGTGTTTGTGCTAGGAGAGGACGAGAACTTATCCTCGGGGTGCCCGACGATGTCGGCGAATGGATGAGGGAGTTCGCCTTCGTGATGATGCTGAGCGACGTGGTGTTGATGTCGAACTGGGGGGCATGGAACCCTCTAGTGAATGAAAGGGTGGATCTGACTGGGGATGATCTAGCGAAAGCTCAGATTCTGATGGAACTGCCCGAGGCATACCGTCAGTTAGCAAGTTTGACGCGGAGCAGTCGGCTCGCCCAGGACTTTTGGTCCCTATGTATCTTTGATATTTGGTAAACCTTTAGCTAGGCTTAACCTGATCTCTTTTTCCTTTGTAGGTGGAGACGTGATGCGAGGGCCGGAGGAGGTGTCGGGATCAGCCGGAGTCCCCGTCGCAGAGGACACTGGTCCTTGCGAGAAAGGCAAGGGAGTGGCGCGCGAAGAAGGATCCCGGGAACGGGGAGGCGAGGTCTCTAGTGGGGAGAGAGCGAACCGGGGACGAAGGGCGGCCAAATCAGGTATCTCTACCGGTAGGTTCGACGAAGACCTCCCTGCGGGCTCATCCGCGCGGGCGGTAGGTCCCTCCGTCCCGCCGGGGGTATCGGAGGTGATCGAGCCTCGCAAGGTGCCCTCGGTTCAGAAGTGGCCATACGGGATCCCTCTGCGGGATATGGGGAGGTCGATGAGCCCGAGTTGTGAGGGTGCCCTCATTCATTTCAAGAGGACTCGAGAGGAAGTCGAGGCGTTTCCGGACGACCGCCTCCATAAGTTGCCCTTTCGAGTGGGCCGTGATGAGTCGATATTCGAGGACACCGGGGTGACAGCGCGCCTCGTAGAGTACTGCATGCTGCCGGGAGACCGCGAATCTTTGACTCGTGTGGGGGCGGAACGGTTGTGCGGCTCTGCTGTATGGCACGTCATGCAGGTAAGCCGGTTCCCTCGTCTCGCCCTCAGGCTTTCTTTACTCGTGCCCCGCTGATTCGGGTCTTTTGTAGATGGTTACGGACATGGTGGCCCTACGGCATCGTACTCCGGTGGCCGCCACCAAAGCGGCTCTTGAGACAGCGAGGGCGGACCTCGGCGAGGTCAAGGGGAAGCTGAAGGACATGGAAGCGGAGCTGGAGAAGGTTAGGATGGCCTGTGAGGTAGAAAAGGGGCGGGCCGCGTACTTTGATTCATCAAAAGCTACGGTCGAGCGCCAACTCCTAGAGGTGACGCGGGAGAGGGACGACATCCGATCGAAGCACATCGTAGAGATGGCTAGCAAGGAGACGGTGATCATGTTGCAGAAGCGGCAGATAGCCAGCCTAAAGGAGACCCTTGAGGCGGAGAAGAGGGAGAAGGGTATCATGATGCGGCGGATGGAGGAAAAACGGGAAGTTGAGGACAGAGTGATCGAGGCCGCTATCCGCCGCTACCATGACAAGCATGTTGTGCCGATGTTGCAAGAGACAAGGGATGCGGGAGTTCGCCAAGTGGCGAGAGATATGAGGGCTCGATCGGCCGAGAGGCGACGTCGCTGAGAAAGTGGGTTTGGGGAATCCTGTACCTTCTTGTATGAGGGTTAAACCCAATGTCTTGTTGTAGCGCGCGGATGGCTTAATGTATAGCTTTGCTATTTAGATAAATGCACTGAATTGGTCTTGTGTCGGACTGTCTTCTTCCTTGTTGTGTCTGTAGGCCATTTGTTTTGTGAGGGACATAATTGCCCCCAACTTCGCTATACCGAGGATATTCGGGTCGTCGGGAGAGGGAAGTTGAGATGTACCGCATTTACCCGGGGTTTGTTGCGAAGCAAAGTGTGATTCCAGGTGGATTGCAGAAGCAGTGCGAGGTGGGGTGAGGTGGTGCAGTCCGTACGATCGTTTGCTAAACGTTGAAACCGAAATCCGAAATTGATTAAGCGGCGCATCCTTGCTTCGGTCGCCCCGACGGAGGCGGGACTCATCCTGGGTGCGAGCGACGGATAGAAAGAAGAGGATAAGGATGGCGTAATTTCGACTAGGGGCGATCATTTCGTCGGGATTTGGGCGGGAATCGAAGGGGCCTGTTGGCGATCGCGTGACTAGACGTCATCCTGGCGATTCAATGGCGGGGGGAATCGAAGCGACCCGACCACTTCAAGGCTGACGCGTGGCAGAAGTGATGGATGCCATTACTCGAAGTGTCAGACCACGTGGATCGACGCGGGAGAGAGAACGGATTGATGACACATGGCGCGAGGCCGACGGTCACGATACTTCGTGGTGTCGCTTAAAAATATCTCTGAGTGGGGAGCGAGGCAGGGATGATTGTCGGGCGAAGGTTTTCCGAGCGGCTGGGGTTGTCGGAGATTTCGTTGCCCTTGCCGGAGTTGTCCTCGTGGAATCAGCCGCCGACGTAGCGTTGCAGTCCGAGTCGTCGGTGCCCTTTAGGTAAGAGGTCTGTTTTTTTCGATGTCTTCCTCGACGTCTTTGTTTCATGGTCAGGGGTCGAGGGTGGTGGGGGAAGGGAGCTCCGCCGTGAAAACTGGGGCGGTGCCCCTCGAGATTGCGGGCGTGAAGTCGGTGCTGAAGAGGTCCCTTACTGAGATCTTCGAGTTGTATGTCAGGCCACCGTATTTTGTTTGCGAATCGGACGCACAAGAGAGGGTGTGTTTCGCGGGCGACCACGAGGTGGGAGTGTTTGTGTCCTCCTTCGAGCAAGGGTTGCGCTTCCCCCCATCCATTCGTGTTAGATGTGTTGAATTTCCTGGTGCTGCCCTTGTATCGTCTGATGCCCAATGCCATTAGTGTGGTTATTGGTTGCCTTGTGATGTGCGTGAGTAACCAGGTTCCCCCTCGCTGTCTTTGTTTCGCTATTTCTTCACGATGAAGAAGCTGAGGTCATGCTATTATCTCTCCGCGAAGAGGAGCCATCCGCTCATTAGGGGGTTGCCGGGGAAGATTAAGGGGTGGCGCAAGCAATATGTGTTTGTCTTCGTGCCGAAGGATGTGCTGATGAGATCGGATTGGGGAGAGCTGAATCCTAAGGCGAAGGAGGGGGTTGAACTGGGAGACGAGGAGAAACATGTGGCACAGTTTCTGATGGCGATACCGGGGGAGGGCCGAGACTACAAGACGCTCGCCCGGGCTGAGATGATAGCGTTGAATATCTGACCCGAAGGTACAATAGATTTTGGTATTAGTACGTCTGAAGTGCTTACCTTGAACTTTCTTTCTTTGGCAGGTCGCACCATGAGTCTGTCCCTTGAGGAGATGATGAAGCGAGCTACGGAGCAGGCGGGGCAAACGTCGAAGAAGACGGTCCCCAAGAGGTTGCGCGAGGAAGGTGTGGTGGAGAGTTCGATGAGGGGGCAAGTGTCCACGAAGAGGAGGAAGCTGCCTGTGAGCTCGTCTGTCTCTGATGCTCAGGGGCGGGGGAGAATCGGTCTGCAGGGTGGCGGATCCGGGGAGGGGATCGCACCCTCCGTTATCGACCTGGAAGGCGGGGGTGAAGGGTCGACTGGGGGAGGGGTGGAGGCCCCCGAGACACGGTCTCCTAGCCCCCGGGTACCCGCTAATGTGGAGGGGGTAACCGTTACCGACCAACAGGGGGGCTGGTACGTCGGGTGGCCAGGCCAAGTCGGCCGGATGGGACAGCTGGCCCTACAGCTGTCCGATGTTCGCTCTGGAGAGGGCCGCCGAACCCAGCTGTGAGGCCTCGCTTGTCCGTTTCAGGGCTAAGAGGGCCGAAGTTGAGGGCTATCCTGACGAGGCTCTTCATCAGGCGTCGTTCAGAGTGAGGGATGATGAGTCCGTGTTTGAGGATGGTGGTGTGGCGACGAGGCTGGCGGAGAATATTTTCTTGCCCATCGACAGGGTGGCGCTAGAGGCGGTGGAGCCTGAGGGTCTGTGTGGAACCGTGGTGTGGCACGGCGTCCAGGTAGGTTGTATAAGCCGGGTGACGCTTGCCAGTGGATTTTATTGAATACCCTAAATGGGTTCTCTTTTGTTATGCAAGCCATCACTTTGATGCTTGGAGCTATGAGGCACGTGCCAGCCATAAATAAGGCCGAGAGTGCCATTGCTAGAGTGGCGACCGAATTCGTCGCCTTTCGTAAGAGTGCTGGCGAGCGAATGGCGAAGGAGAGGGAGCGGTGCAGCCAGTATGAGGCGGAAGTAGAGCGCCTAAAGGGGGTCCTGACCGATTATGAAGTGCAGGCGACCTCTGCTAGAGATAGGTCGAAGGAGCTGGAGGAGGCCGTTGAGAGGGAGAAAGCGCGTGCTGTAACGACCACTTTTCGTCGTACGTTGTTCGTGCACGTGCTTTTGGCCATGCACGTGTTTATTTTAGACTTTATTTGATTGCGAACACTTTTGTGTGATATGCCGTTGCGAACGTTTCTGAGAGTATTAAATAGTGGCACTATCTTGGAACGACACTTCTCGAGTCATTTTTCCACAATTTAAACATACTCGATGAGACGTGACGATTTTCACTTTTGACGGGAGACGTTTCTATTTTTAGTTTCGTCGTCCGACGTCGAAATTGAGATCTGTCTTCTTAGTTAGCTCACTTTCGTCATCACGATCACCAAGATATTTATTTTATAATTTTTGGAGTTCATTTGACCACTTTTATATTTTTAACAAGTTTTATATTATTTTTAATAATTAATTTTTAAATTATTTTCGGCCAAATAAAATTTATTTGAGATTTAAACGTATTAAAGAATTTTTGAGCCAATTTCCAGCTCATTTGGACCAGGTCAAATCCTTGGGTGAGTTGGAGAAGTTGAATTTCAAATTTTAAATTATTTTAAACTTCTAATCCTATTAGATTTAGCCCTAGACCTAGTCAACCCATCTACACTATATAAACAACCCCTAGGAAGACCTATTTTCACAAGAAATTAACCCTAGCCTCTTCCAAAACCCAAAATTGACGTTGCGACGATTCGTCGCAACGTTGCGACGAAGCAGCTCCGCACCGACCGAGGAAACGGCCTCATTTTCCCCGCTCCGACCGCTAGCCGCCCCCGCATCCCCGCTCCGACCGAGAGAACCAAGCTGCGACCGACCCCAAGCGCTGCACAGCCCTGCCGCATGAGCCCGACCGATGGAATCCCCCGCATTGGCTGTGTACGACCGAGAGCCATTCGTCGCAACCCCGCACCCGTCGCACCGCTTACCTCCGTGGGCCCCCCAAGTTCTCCAGAGGTATTGTGGGTCCCCCAAAGGTCCCTAGGACTACTGTGGGCCCCACCTAGGTGCCTCCTCTCCGACGATTTTCCGCGTACGACGTTGCGACACGTTGAAGCCCGTCGTCGCACATGCTAGCTTTGGAATCTGGAACCGTCGCTCCGGTTGATGCTCTGAACTTCCCGGCGAGGAAACTAATTTGGAATCTGGACTTGGAGCGAGTTCTCTTATTCCAACCCCCGGCGTCGCTACCCGACGCCGGTGTAGCTTTCGCGTCGTGTTGAGGTAACGCTTTGCACCCCTAGGACCCCCAACCCATTGCCTGTTAATCAAGACTAAAATTGATGTTTTTAAAATGTTTAAAATATTTTAAATTCACTAATCAAGATTAATAATATGGACTTTAGGCCGGTGGACTTGTGCACGTAGGATAATTGTGATTTTTGGACTCGTTGGACGGTGTGCTCAGACGTCGTACTTGCAGGCAAGTGAAACTTGCCAACTCTTGTGTAGGGCCATGTTTTTAGGCCACTTCCTTGTTTTCAGCGTAAAAGAGACTAGTCACTGAAATGATAGCTGGCTAGACGCCTACTTGATCTAGTTTGACAACGAAACTAGATCCGTCACCTAATTGATCTAGCTTGACAACGAAGCTAGATCCAACCCTTTAAACTTGTTGTTCATGCATACTAAACTGTCACGTTTACTTTCCTTATCTGTACGCACTTTTAACTGCCATGCATTGCATTCTACATGTCATCCAAGTTGATTGTTGCATTCGTAGCACACGCTACAAATACTTGTACTCCTTGAATACTACTTCCGGGGAAACTGGCCTCATGTGTTGGTCAAAAGCCAATGCCCGGTTTCCTGGTCCGGCTAGGTGCACCCCTATGCCATACTTGTTAAAAACACTTCCTGGCTCGTGAACCAGAAGCGAGCATTTCCGTTCGGGGGTAAGGCCCTGGCTCGATACATGTGGAGGGGTAGGGATAAACGGTCAACTGAGCTTAGGAGTGGCCTGATCAGCCCTCTAGCCAGAAGACGGAATCTCTGTGCACGAGGTGCTTACTTTCCTTGTCTTGTACTTGTCTTGTGAATGATTCATGTAATACTTGTCATCCATGCCATGTTTAAATGCCATGCTCGTACTTTACTTTACGTTACTTTACTTTACCTGTTGCACTCATACTTTAACTGCCATGTCATCGCATTCATGCTAGAACTGCTAGGTTGCTTTACTTTTGCCTACTTTCAGTTTCCTTGCACAAGTCTCTTGTAGACTTGCTGACATGTGCCCCTTGCTCTTTTGGGTGTCACATGTTAGACTCTGATCCAGAGACCATTGCTGAGCACGTGGCGTTGTGCTGACGCTGAGACTGAGTCCATGATTGCACAGGAGGATTTTGTGGACACCGGTGACTATTCTTTGAGTCTTTGTTGAGCTTTCTTTTGTTTTAGGCCTTTTGTTAGTTGTTGGTGCGTGGCACCTATACTTGTACTTTGTACTTTTGTTGGCCATGTTTGGGCCTTTAGACTCTTTTTCTTTTCAGCCTGGTGGCTTTTTCTGTGATGTTGAAACTTATTATATGGATATTCTGATATATCTCTTTTGTCTCATTTCATTATTATTATCTTTATTCCATTCGCGTTGCAAGGACCTGCAGTTTAAAATTTGATTGACGCTTATCGGACTTGCAGCTTTGTAGCTTCAAGTTTGAGCGGACCTTCTCACGCTTCGCCTCCATATTTTTGGGAAGTGGGGCGTGACAGGTTTTGTTGGTGGCCCATGCAGGTCCGTCTTGCAATTGCGAATTAACGAAACAACGATAATAACGGAATGTCCATTAAATAAATTGCAACATCCGAGTCATAAGCCCTGAGTCTTGTCGTTTTCTTACGACACTAGGTGGTAAGAAGGCTTAGTTAGACGTCTGTGCTTGCTAGTTAGAGGCCCTGATTGTGGTTAGACTCCCTTTTAGCAATTGATTTAATCGTCGTAGGAGTTACCTTAGTGGTTCACGTCTACCCCTGACCATATTAGACTTCTAGAATTTCCTTTAGTCGTTCGCTTGGGTTCACCGATTTCGGACCAAGCTGAACGCATTTCATTACCGTCCAGCCCCTTGGAAGGTCTTAGCACCTAGTTCCTAATCTTTAGTTGGTCGACCGTAGGAGTTTCCGTAGACTTTCCTGATCCATATCCTAGGCGTATGTATGATTCGATCATCCGACCAATTTCCTTGCCTCGATTCACGAGATCGCCTCATGACGATCGTCGTCAGTTTTCAAACATCTCCATTGCAAATCTTGGACCTTCTGAAAGTATTTTTCAATCTTCTCTTCCACTAAGTTTAATTTTGTTCAAAATTTTAATATACTTATACCTCATACTCCTTCATTGATTTAAATTCTTTTTTTAAAACGCTTGTCGGAATTTTTGAACACTAGCTTATAATATTTTCCAGCCTATATTTTTCGTACTTATGTAAATGCGTTGTCCCCTCATATATTAATTTTATTCTGAACCGTACTTTTGCTTTGCCCAATTCGATTTATAATTTTCTTCTTATTTGTGTTATACGAATGATACGTCGTGTTTACTTTAATATACTTTCGAGACACATAGAATTTCAGCTTTCAGCAAGTTGGTTTTTTGCTCGTCGTTTTCGCTACTTCAGATTTTTGCAAAATTACTATTTTCATAACCTCTTCCTGCTTTAGACCCTCCCTGATTTGATTTTAAAGATTTGCTATTCGAACTTGATAATTCTTATACTAAGTCATTATTATTTTCTTTCCGCTCACCATACACGCTTTTAGAAAAAAATTGCTAGACTAAAATGAATTTCAATTATTTTTATCCGTACCAGGTTCGTTGTGCTCGTATGCTAAGGGTTTTGTGTAAACCAGTTTTAATTTTTTTGCACATCCTGGTTCCTCTAAAAGTAGTTCCAATCTTGATCGTTTTAAATTTTCTTTCCATGACTTAAAAACTTTGAAAGTGTTTAACACGAGCTTAAATTCTTCAGTTACTTTAATTTCATTCTTTGAATTTTCAAAATTTTTGCCAAAATTATATTAAATTACTGCCGTATAATATTTTCTAAAAACTACGTCCTTAATATTCGTGTAAATGGTTTTACTTCCTTTTAAAATGATTTTATATAAATCAATAGACCATTTTCCCTTATTATGAATATTCGACTCAAACTTATTTCAACTCGCTTTATCGATCTTCAAATATTTTATACAGATGAGGAATTCAAAATTTTTTTGAAGTACAACAGTTTTCAATTTTGCGTATTTTAGCTTATGCTATTTACCCTATTTCTTTTCCCCCTCCTATATAAGCATCACTACACCTCCCTTTTCCCTCAACCTAAACATCACCATTGAGCCAAGTTTCGTCTAACCAAGCTGTCTCCTTGTATTCGTCCTATCTGAACTCGTGCTTATCGATCCTTCCCTCGTCACGCTTTCGACCTCAACCTCCCTCTATTGCTTAGGCTTAGGTGCCCGTCAATGTATGTGTCAACTCTAAGTTGTTAGTAGACCCTTGGACCTTTGTGAGGTGTCGTAGTGCACGTACCTAAGTTGTGTACGTGGGCTTGAATGAGTATATCCCCATAGTATATTGGTACTTGCCTATTGTGTGATATATATATACTCGGAGTTATTCGTGATAGTATGAAGTTGTTGTGTGTTAGTAGTTATAGATTTTTGTGTGGATAGCTATACTATACTAGGGATGCCTGTGTATATAAGAGTTAGCGTTGAAATATCTAAGTTGTGTATGTAGTAAGAGATACTTATAATGGTTGAAATAATTTGATTTGGTGAAGCTATGTGTATGATAGGTGTGATAATAATAGGTGGACGTATAGATAAGTGAGTAGGCCTATTATGTGACCTATATGTTAGCACGTATGAGTATGTGCTCGTATGTGGGCATGTATTGTGTTTAGACGTAAGTAGTTATGTTTTGTTGCATGAGTATATAAGAGATATACATATGGTAGTAGGATTATAATTTTGATTGGTATTGCTTGCTTTTACGGGATGTTGCATGCGTGCATACCGTGAGGTCTACACGACTATTGCACATCTTAATTATGTATGTATAGGTGTATTAGTATACTAATTATAGGTAGTAAGCTATGGTGTGAATATATATATATATATATGTTACATGTGTGTGTGACTATACGATGAATACGTATGCACGTATTAGGGAGTGTATTATAATTATACGTGTGCTGATGTCTGTATTATTATTATTATAGTATATAGAGTGATTGAACTACGTAAGTATTACCTGACTAAATATTAAGTGTGATTGACCTAGGGTATGCATATGGTTGTATTGGTATATATACATATATATAAATATTGGAAGTGGTATTGGTATAGGTATGAATGCCGTGTTACGTATATAGAATATTCTGATATGTGTACTGAGTCTCACTCAAGCTTGAGTGGGTATACTCTAAGTATATTGAATGTATGTTTGTAGTTGAATATAGCGATGTTTGATATATGTATAGTGATATGAGTGTTGTGCCTGGTTGTGTTACACACATGATTGTGGGTTGCTACACCAGTATATAGTTATAGGTGTTGGTCTTGTGGTATAGCTAATTACTAAGGACTTGCTTGTGTACTAGCTAAACTAGGTGCATAGATGTGCTGGATATATGATGGTATGATTGGTGTATGTAAATGAAATGTTAGCGTGTATGGGTGTGCACCATGCACGGGTAAGTATGTGCTTAGCTATAGTTATTGGTGACTATGATATATGTGGCGTGTCGTAAATACAGTTATAGGACCGTACGTGATGTGAATATATGGTGAACTATTTGCATGAATTTGAATGACTATATATTGTGAAACGATAGTGGTAATGAATGTATATTAGATATAGTAAAATTTGACTTAATAATGGTATGGTGTGACTACATGTGTTGATGTGTTTGGTGTTGGATGAATATTAGAGGGTAGCATACCCTTGATGTTTGTGCATAGGTAGCTATCTATATGTAGAGCAATGATTGTATTTGCTAAGTGTGTGAGTACCTGAACTATTGTTTTCTGAGTAGCAGTTATATAAGGGATGTATGTTTATATATATATGATTGAAATACGTGTACAAATTTGACTGACTATAATAGGTATAAGTGTATAGCGTACGTGAATATATATATATATATATATATATATATATATATATATATATATATATATATATATATATATAGAATAATGGCTATCATACGCCATATGAGATAGGCTCTCATACGCCCTCTCACATAAAGCAACCAAGTACAATCAAGTACAAGCCCATGTGGGTTTGTACTTGGTTGCTTTATGTGAGAGGGAGTATGAGAGCCTATCTCATATGGCGTATGATACCCATTAATCCCATATATATATATATATATATATATATATATATATATATATATATATATATATATATATATATATATATATATATATGTTGACTAGGATCCATTCGGATGGATCAAACATGCGGATCCATCCAAGTGGAATTTAAAGTTAGACAATGTAAATAGAAAATCCGACCGTTGGATGGCATCTAACATGTCTAAACTAGCTCCAAACAAAATTTCAACTAATTTGGACATGTTTTGCCCATGCATCAAGTGGTTACAAAATTAGCCGATTTTATAACTATTCAAAAACATCGATTTTGCAACCACTTGATGCATGGGCAAAACATGTCCAAATTAGTTGAAATTTTGTTTGGAGCTAGTTTAGACATGTTAGATGACATCCAACGGTCGGATTTTCTATTTACATTGTTTAGCTTTAAATTCCACTTGGATGGATCCGCATGTTTGATCCATCCGAATGGATCCTAGTCAACCTATATATATATATATATATATATATATATATATATATATATATATATATATATATACACACGTGTTGGTAGTGTTAATGTTTGACTACCTAGTGCGTATATGAGCACATGTAATGACTATACCTGGTTTGAATTATTATGACTTGATTGGGGTAGTTACTAGAGTGACTAGCTATATTAGAAAGTCCGAGGACGGACTTTATTCTAAGGTGGGGAGGATGTAACGACCACTTTTCGTCGTACGTTGTTCGTGCACGTGCTTTTGGCCGTGCACGTGTTTATTTTAGACTTTATTTGATTGCGAACACTTTTGTGTGATATGCCGTTGCGAACGTCTCTGAGAGTATTAAATAGTGGCACTATCTTGGAACGACACTTCTCGAGTCGTTTTTCCACAATTTAAACTTACTCGATGAGACGTGACGATTTTCACTTTTGACGGGAGACGTTTCTATTTTTAGTTTCGTCGTCCGACGTCGAAATTGAGATCCGTCTTCTTAGTTAGCTCACTTTCGTCATCACGATCACCACGATATTTATTTTATAATTTTTGGAGTTCATTTGACCACTTTTATATTTTTAACAAGTTTTATATTATTTTTAATAATTAATTTTTAAATTATTTTCGGCCAAATAAAATTTATTTGAGTTTTAAACGTATTAAAGAATTTTTGAGCCAATTTCCAGCTCATTTGGACCAGGTCAAATCCTTGGGTGAGTTGGAGAAGTTGAATTTCAAATTTTAAATTATTTTAAACTTCTAATCCTATTAGATTTAGCCCTAGACCTAGTCAACCCATCTACACTATATAAACAACCCCTAGGAAGACCTATTTTCACAAGAAATTAACCCTAGCCTCTTCCAAAACCCAAAATTGACGTTGCGACGATTCGTCGCAACGTTGCGACGAAGCAGCTCAGCACCGACCGAGGAAACGGCCTCATTTTCCCCGCTCCGACCGCTAGCTGCCCCCGCATCCCCGCTCCGACCGAGAGAACCAAGCTGCGACCGACCCCAAGCGCTGCACAGCCCCGCCGCATGAGCCCGACCGATGGAATCCCCCGCATTGGCTGTGTACGACCGAGAGCCATTCGTCGCAACCCCGCACCCGTCACACCGCTTACCTCCGTGGGCCCCCCAAGTTCTCCAGAGGTATTGTGGGTCCCCCAAAGGTCCCTAGGACTACTGTGGGCCCCACCTAGGTGCCTCCTCTCCGACGATTTTCCGCGTACGACGTTGCGACACGTTGAAGCCCGTCGTCGCACATGCTAGCTTTGGAATCTGGAACCGTCGCTCCGGTTGATGCTCTGAACTTCCCGGCGAGGAAACTAATTTGGAATCTGGACTTGGAGCGAGTTCTCTTATTCCAACCCCCGGCGTCGCTACCCGACGCCGGTGTAGCTTTCGCGTCGTGTTGAGGTAACGCTTTGCACCCCTAGGACCCCCAACCCATTGCCTGTTAATCAAGACTAAAATTGATGTTTTTAAAATGTTTAAAATATTTTAAATTCACTAATCAAGATTAATAATATGGACTTTAGGCCGGTGGACTTGTGCACGTAGGATAATTGTGATTTTTGGACTCGTTGGACGGTGTGCTCAGACGTCGTACTTGCAGGCAAGTGAAACTTGCCAACTCTTGTGTAGGGCCATGTTTTTAGGCCACTTCCTTGTTTTCAGCGTAAAAGAGACTAGTCACTGAAATGATAGCTGGCTAGACGCCTACTTGATCTAGTTTGACAACGAAACTAGATCCGTCACCTAATTGATCTAGCTTGACAACGAAGCTAGATCCAACCCTTTAAACTTGTTGTTCATGCATACTAAACTGTCACGTTTACTTTCCTTAACTGTACGCACTTTTAACTGCCATGCATTGCATTCTACATGTCATCCAAGTTGATTGTTGCATTCGTAGCACACGCTACAAATACTTGTACTCCTTGAATACTACTTCCGGGGAAACGGGCCTCATGTGTTGGTCAAAAGCCAATGCCCGGTTTCCTGGTCCGGCTAGGTGCACCCCTATGCCATACTTGTTAAAAACACTTCCTGGCTCGTGATCCAGAAGCGAGCATTTCCGTTCGGGGGTAAGGCCCTGGCTCGATACACGTGGAGGGGTAGGGACAAACGGTCAACTGAGCTTAGGAGTGGCCCGATCAGCCCTCTAGCCAGAAGACGGAATCTCTGTGCACGAGGTGCTTACTTTACTTGTCTTGTACTTGTCTTGTGAATGATTCATGTAATACTTGTCATCCATGCCATGTTTAAATGCCATGCTCGTACTTTACTTTACGTTACTTTACTTTACCTGTTGCACTCATACTTTAACTGCCATGTCATCGCATTCATGCTAGAACTGCTAGGTTGCTTTACTTTTGCCTACTTTCAGTTTCCTTGCACAAGTCTCTTGTAGACTTGCTGACATGTGCCCCTTGCTCTTTTGGGTGTCACATGTTAGACCCTGATCCAGAGACCGTTGCTGAGTACGTGGCGTTGTGCTGACGCTGAGACTGAGTCCATGATTGCACAGGAGGATTTTGTGGACACCGGTGACTATTCTTTGAGTCTTTGTTGAGCTTTCTTTTGTTTTAGGCCTTTTGTTAGTTGTTGGTGCGTGGCACCTATACTTGTACTTTGTACTTTTGTTGGCCATGTTTGGGCCTTTAGACTCTTTTTCTTTTCAGCCTGGTGGCTTTTTCTGTGATGTTGAAACTTATTTTATGGATATTCTGAGATATCTCTTTTGTCTCATTTCATTATTATTATCTTTGTTCCGTTCGCGTTGCAAGGACCTGCAGTTTAAAATTTGATTGATGCTTATCGGACTTGCAGCTTTGTAGCTTCAAGTCTGAGCGGACCTTCTCACGCTTCGCCTCCATATTTTTGGGAAGCGGGGCATGACACGTGCGGTGGATTTGGCGGGTCGTGCGAAGGCTGCCGAGGAGGAGTTGGCTCGGAAGGTCGAGGGGTTTCACTCGTACCAGGAGACGACCGTCATCCCTGCCCTTGCAGATGCGATGTCGCGAGGAAGGTCGAGTGGAGTGGTGGGAGGCCTGCTTGGTCCGGATAAAGGAGAGGGTGGCGGGTTTGTCCCTGCCCATTGAGCTCGACCTCGACAGACTCGCAGCGTATGGAGACGAGGAGGAGGCGGGGGACGGTGAACGGTTGATCGTCGAAGGAGGCGGGGGCGTCGCGGTGGAGACATGCAAAACGGGGGGGGGGGGGATTCCCCCGAAGCTGACAGAAGGTATGTTGCGACTAGTGGGCGCGCAGTTGATGTGGGGAACACACCAGAGTAGTTTTGTATAGGTGGCAAGAAAGAAAGAAAGGAAAGTTTTGTGGGGTCGATACCTGTAATTTTGTAATTTTTGGACTCTGAGTATGTGGAGATTCCCTTTGTTGGATATGTTTTGTTATTGTATTCTCTTGCCTGGCGTAGGTCGAGCTACGTTTATTCCCTTTGCTAGGGACGTGCGCCTGAAAATGGGGTCAGCCTGTTAGACTGTCTTTTTTCCCCCGCCCGCTCCGAGGTGGCGGTGGGAGGGCGGCGCATGGCGTAGAGCTCGTCCCCCCCTTTTCGGGGGTTATTCATGTGCATGAGTGCGCCTAGATTATTGTTAAGGGCCTGCTGAGAGTAGTCTTTTCATTAGCTTTTATTAAAATTTAATGAACAGGACAGTGACAGGATATGGGGTGCAGGTCGGCCCGCAGGCGAACTGTCGAGCCGTTCTACTTTGGTGGATGCCCTCGGGGTGGGAGTTTTACTTCACCGGGTGGCCCTCCTTCTCTTCCATCGCTCGTCGTGTTTGACTGCATTTTTTGTGTGCTGAGTGGTTGCTGGGTCTCTGATCACGGGTCGTTCCATCCTGTTGTAGCCTGTGCCTAGATGAGCGAACTCCTTTGTTCGGTGGTCTCCCTCGTTCCATTTGGCGCGTCCCTCTCCATCGTCGTGCCCCTGAAGCGTTGCAAGGTCCCTTCGGAGGGTCTACGCATCGGCCGGGAATCCTGGAAGAGGTGGGGAGCGACGTGTCGGCGACGAGGGCAGTTGTGGTTGCTTTATCCCTCGTTCCAGAATTGGGGGGAGAGGGAGTCCTTGGTGGTTGCTCTGTCCCGCGGGGCTTTAGCCTTCCTGTCGGTTGGAGTCGCCGTAGGGCGGGTGTGGGGAGGGGTGGTCCGCCACCGGTCCGCTCCTCTCCCTGGCGTAAGTGGTCCAGGAGAAGTCGAGGGGTGGAAGACAGGGCGCCCCTGATGTAAGAGGAATAGCCTATCGGCGTGGTCAGCCACTGGGGGGCGAGTCCGCTGAGGCTGGTGTGACTCGGCGGAGGCTGGAGTGCCCAATGGGGTGATTTGGCAGGTCTGCCCCATCCATCGGGTTGTCGGCCTGCCGCGCCCGCGCACGCAGGGCGTCCGTGGAGGGGCATGGCATGCCATTGGAGCTCCAGTTCCCATGCCTTAAGTTGTCTAAGGGAAGTCGGGGAACCGCAGGTGGGGTGCCCCTCGTGTAAGAGGAATGGCCTATCGGGGGTCATCGTGCCGGGGGAAACTGCCCGCTGGAGCAGTTGGGGTCCCTCACATTTTCCGCACCTTCTTGGGGGAGAGTGGGGCTGAGGGATTGGCCTACCCTCAAATTATCTCTTTCGTCCCCTCCCTTTGAGGGGCCCGAGGGGGTATTTATAATGGTAGCTCTTTAGCCTTTCCCCTCCCCTTAATGTGATGAGCTGGAGCCAGCTTATTGGAATCGTGCCCTTCGGAAACTGCCCCTGATAGGTGGCGCCCGATGTGACTCATCAATCCCTATTTTCGGTGGGTGTGTTGTTATCAATGGCGCTGGCCCCGAGCGTCTTTTCGGCATGATGGATCATTTCGGTCGTCGGCTTTATTGGTGTCAGGTGTTGCTCATCAGTCCTGGACCTGCGCGAGGGTTGCCTCAATCCGCGAGCCATGATTTGTTTCCCGATGTTTGAGTTAAAGAATCACGGGCCTGCCCTGGGGAGGGTGGCTAGCTAGGCCCTTGCCGCCTTTATAGTCGGGTGGGCATTGGGCCGTCGCCTACCGCGTATATAGCGCTCCGGTTTGGTTGGCGGAGCTCCGTAAGCTTGCCCGGAGGTCTTCATTAGGGGGGGAGCGAGCGCGTAGCTCAACCCGTGTCCCTCTCTGGTTTGGGTGGCGAAGCTTCGTAAGCTTGCCCCGGAGGTCTTCATTAGTGGGGGGGAGCGAGCGTGTAGCTCGGCCCGTGCCCCTCTCCGGTTTGGGTGGCGAAGCTCCGTAAGCTTGCCCTGGAGGTCTTCATTAGTGGGGGGGAGAGAGCGCGTATCTCGGCCCGTGCCCCTCTCCGGTTTGGGTGGCGAGGATTGGTCCTGCCCCGGAGTCTTTGAGAGGGCGGGTATTGGACCGTCGCCTCCCCGCAGCCTCTATAGTCGGATGGGTATTGGGCCGTCACCTACCCGGCTACCCCGTATATGGCGCTCCGGTTTGGGTGGCAAAGCTCTGTAAGCTTGCCCCGGAGTTCTTCATTAGTGGGGGAACGAGCGCGTAGCTCAGCCCGTGCCCCTCTCCGGTTTGGGTGGCGAGGATTGGTCCTGCCCCGGAGTCTTTGAGAGGGCGGGTATTGGGCCGTCGCCTCCCCGCAGCCTCTATAGTCGGACGGGTATTGGGCTATCGCCTACCCCGCATATGGCGCTCTGGTTTGGGTGGCGAAGCTCCGTAAGCTTGCCTCGGAGGTCTTCATTAGTGGGGGGAGCGAGCGCGTAGCTCGGCCCATGCCCCTCTCCAGTTTGGGTGGCAAGGATTGGTCCTGCCCCGGAGTCTTTGAGAGGGCGGGTATTGGGCCGTCGCCTCCCCGCAGCCTCTATAGTCGGATGGGTATTGGGCCGTCACCTACCCCGCATATGGCGCTCCGGTTTGGGTGGCAAAGCTCCGTAAGCTTGCCCCGGAGGTCTTCATTAGTGGGGGGGAGCGAGCGCGTAGCTCGGTCCGTGCCCCTCTCCGGTTTGGGGGGTGAGGATTGGTCCTGCCCCGGAGTCTTTGAGAGGGCGGGTATTGGGTCGTCGCCTCCCCGCAGCCTCTATAGTCGGACGGGTATTGGGCCGTCGCTTACCCCGCATATGGTGCTCCGGTTTGGGTGGCGAAGCTCCGTAAGCTTGCCCCGGAGGTCTTCATTAGTGGGGGAGCGAGCGCGTAGCTCAGCCCGTGCCCCTCTCCGGTTTGGGTGGCGAGGATTGGTCCTGCCCCGGAGTCTTTGAGAGGGCGGGTATTGGGCCATCGCCTCCCCGCAGTCTCAATAGTCGGACGGGTATTGGGCCGTCGCCTACCCCGCATATGGCACTCCGATTTAGGTGGCGAAGCTCCGTAAGCTTGCCCCAGAGGTCTTCATTAGTGAGGGGAGCGAGCGCGTAGCTCGGCCAGTGCCCCTCTCCGGTTTGGGTGGCGATGATTGGTCCTGCCCCGGAGTCTTTGAGAGGGCGGGTATTGGGCCGTTGCCTCCCCGCATCCTCTATAGTCGGACGGGTATTGGGCCGTTGCCTACCCCGCATATGACGCTCCGGTTTGGGTGGCGAAGATCCGTAAGATTACCCCGGAGGTCTTCATTAGTGGGGGGAGAGAGCGCGTAGCTCGGCCCGTGCCCCTCTCCAGTTTGGGTGGCGAGGATTGGTCCTGCCCCGGAGTCTTTGAGAGGGCGGGTATTGGGCCGTTGCCTCCCCGCAGCCTCTATAGTCGGACGGGTATTGGGCCGTCGCCTACCTCGCATATGGCGCTCCGGTTTGGGTGGCGAAGCTCCGTAAGATTGCCTCGGAGGTCTTCATTAGTGGGGGGAGCAAGCACGTAGCTCGGCCCGTGCCCCTCTCCGGTTTGGGTGGCGAGGATTGGTCCTGCCCAGGAGTCTTGTGTCTTTAAGCTGAAATTTTCAGGTGGAAATGGCGAAATTCGAAGAAGCAAAAGGGAAAAGGATTTTTCATTCGGGACTTACAGTTTCTGATTACATTACGACTGGTGTTCCACGTTCCTTAGAGGGATTAGCCCGCCCTCATCATGTGAGGTTAGGACGGGCGTGGCAGGTCTGGTCCTCCTCTGCCGCCCCGGGTTCTTCTGCGGTTCCCTCAACAGGCGCCGGCCTTCGGTGGTAGGAGTCTTCCCTCCCCTAGAGTAGATCGGCCACCAGGGTTCGCTCCGGACCCTTGTGTTTGGTCGATCCCACGTAGCAGCTCCTGGACAGCTTCTGGCTTCCCTGCACTGACCCAATCCCCCGTGGGGTTTGGAACTTGACCATCTAGTGGAGCAGGCTGGGGAGCGCTCCGATGGCTGCCATGTACAGTCGTCCTATGATCCCGTTGTACACCGACACGATGTTGACAACAACGAATAGAGTCATGCGGGTGACGATCCGCGGTTCCTACCCGAGAGTTATCGGCAAGGTGATCACCCCCACAATAGGGGTCGAGTGACCGGTGAAGCCGACGAGGGGCCCGGTGCAAGGTCTCAAGTCCGTCTGCCTTAACCCCATCTTCTCGATTGTCGACATAAACAGAATGTCGCAAGAGCTCCCGGTGTCGATCAGGAGGCGGCTGACGATGGCCGTCCCGATCTGGGCCTCGATGACGATGGCGTCATCGTGGGGCAGCTCGACTCCCTCCAGATCCTCGTCGCTGAAAGTAATGGGAGGGCGGGCTACCCTTCTCCCCCCGAATCTCCTCCGAAACCTGCCGTCATCACTTGCCATACGTATGCCTTCTTGCTTGATGACGATGCTCCCCCGGAGGATGGCCCGCCACATATCGTGTTTATGCGCATGACCGGCTTCGGGAGGGGGGGTTCTTCCCGTTCACCACGCGTTGGGGGGTCTGCTCTCCGAGCCCTTCGGTGGTTCCCCTCTTCTTGGTCTGGCCTCTTGCCCCCGACGAAGCCCCCGAGGTGACCGGCTTGGATCAGCCGCTCGATCTCCCTTTTGAGGGTGAAGCAATTGTCGGTGTCATGGCCGTGGTACCTGTGGTACTGGCAATATTTTTGGAAATCTCTCCGAGCCGGGTCTGATTTCATTTCCCTGGGTGGCTCTGGCAGCAGTCCAGCTCTCGTCGTCGCGGCCAACACCTCTATCAGGGGGGCGTTGAGCTGCATGTAGTGCGCCCGCAGGGGACCTTCATGCCTTGTGATGACTCGGGTGGGCCCTAGGGCGGGGGCGAACTCTCGGGCAGGGCCGGGACGATCTTGTTGGCGGCGCCCCGTTGTGTCGCGCCTCGGTTGGACCAGTTGGTCGCGCCCCCGATGCCCCTCGTCTTGCCTTGGTCGAGGGTGCGATCTAGGCTCGCCTTGGAGTGGCTTCGTCGGGGGGAACAATGCCTTCGTGCCGAGAGTCTCTTCGGCTAATGCATGCCTCTCTGCCATAGCGACCAGTGCTTCGTAGTCGGCCGGCGGATCTCGGAGAAGGGATTTGTGGAGGCTCTGAGTCCGTAGTCCTGTTTTGAAAGCCAGCATGAGCACCTCATCACCGCAGATCACCACCGCCCGTCTCTCCTCCTGAAAGCGGCACAGGTATTTCCCCGTCGTCTCTCCTTCCCCTTGGACTATCATGTTGAGATAGTCCAGGGGCTTCTTCTTCGTCCGCCCGGCCCGGAACTCCTGGCAGAACTTGTGGGACAGTTCGCCAAAGCTCCCAATGAACCTCGCGGGTAGACCAAAGTACCAATCCAACGACGTGTCCCTCAGACTTTGCGAGAAGAGCCGGCATAGGAACGCCTCATCCACATCCTGCGCCTCCGTTGCCCCCGGTATTGTTGCACGTGCGTGAGAGGGTCACCTATTCCGTTGTATGTGGCCAGGTGGGGGGGGTTTGAACCTTACGGGCCTCGGGGCGGAAGTGATCCATCGTGCCAATGGCGTGGCCTCCTCCGGGTAGGCAGAGCGCTCGGGCGCGTGCCCCCTTCGCCATTCGGGGGTCTGGCTCCGGTCGTGCCGTGGCTGCCGACGGTCTTCCCGCCCCGTGGAATAGCGTAGCGGTCGCCCGGGGGGACTCCTTCCATGGGTATAGGATTCAACAGGTTGCGGGCTACGGTCCTCCCAGTACCACCGCCCTCCGGCCGGCTCCTCCCGGATCCCCCTCAGCTCCTGATTCTCCCTCAGGAGCCTTTCACGTTCTGCGATGATGAAGCGGAGCTGGTGCCGGGCGATTTCTTCGTCCTGGTAGGCCCACCGGGCGGTTTCGGACGCTTCGTCCAAATGCCTCTGCGCGACGGCCGCCTCCTCCCGGCGCCTTCGCAGCCGCGCGACCTCCACTTCCTCCTCCAAGAGCTTCTGCTGGGCCGCAATCTCCCTGGCGAGCCCCTGGTATATCCCCTCCTCCTCGAACTGAGGGTGAAGATTCTGTTTCATGTTCTGGGGCTCCGAGGGGCCGGGAGGCGCCTCCGTTCCCGTCGCCATGCAGCCTCCCATTGCCTTAGTAAAGGCCTCGAAGCTCTTCTGGATCGCGCGGGTCGAGGTCTGGACTGTCTAGGCTTCTATCCCCGGAGGGGGGTCAGTCACCGGAGTGATTGGTAGAGAGAGTGGATCCTAATCCACGGGATCCTTGCCATGGTCAGGGTTCCGAGCAATCGGCATGGAGTCTAACATGGGTGTGACCCTTCGTTCCCACAGACGTCACCAATTGTTGCGGGGTGGAACTCGCGTACAATGAATTTATATTAGGGGAAACAAAGGGCACGGTGGTTATATTGATAAGAGGATCTAGGTAGGCTTTTTGACAAGTGATTAGTGGGGTGAAGAGGCTAAACTTGCCGCCGGGACAGGCCACGGAGTCGAATCCCGCCGGACGCGGCGGAGGAGGATCGGACGGCAGGAGCCGAAGGCGAATATCGGCCAAGGGGCGAGCTACCCTGCACAACGAGCAACTCGTCAGAAAGGCTGGGTTGGGATCCAACCCTTAGCCTCTCCGATGCCCAAGTCAGTAACTGGACTTAAAGCGGGGGCTGGGCACACAGGTTGGACTGAGGGTGTGTCGACCGTACGTGACGAGCTATGAGTGGGAGAACAAAGATATAGACGACCTTTGCTCCCGTGTGTGAATAATGAAATTGAGAGGGAATTTTCCAACCCCCTCACCGTAAGAAGTGAGGGGGTATTTATACCTGATGGGAGACAATTAGGTGGGGCTGATTTGGCATGCTGACTCGACATGCTGAGCTGGCCTGGCTGTCAGCGGAAGCTTCGGAAGAGGAAGTCAGGAACAGGAGTGTCAGCCTTGCTTTTGTCAGATGGCGCAACGTCCAGGGGCGCTTTTATCAGGGTGTTAGGGCCGAAAGCATTAAGTGTCATGGGGCGCAGCGGCCCGGGGGTGCTTTGTCAGATGGTCGGGCGGCGGTAGTGTCAGTCGTGTCTTTATACCAGGTTGTTTGTCGTGCGTGATGAATCAAGGGTTCGGCGGTGCTATCCTCGGTGGCGGGGTTTGTGTGGGTCCGTCGGGTCGACCTGTTCGTGTGTTGTTTGGCCTGGCCGTGCACCTTTTCGGGTGTGGATCACGGACCGCTGGCAGGGAGGGGTATGTTCGTGCCTCTGTCAGCATCCGAGCGCATTGCCCCGGGCAGGCCGAGCGAGAGAGGTCATATGCATCGGCCGGGAGAGGGGGGAAGCTAGGTGCGTCCATTCCCATGTAGCCCCGGACCCCCAGACCGGCGGTCCGTTGGCAAAGGGGCGAGCCAGTGAGGTATATTCGTGGTTCTAGGCGGGAGCCGGACTCCCACGATCTTTAGGTCGTAACAGGTTTGTATCATGGTGTGTATACTTGGATCTTCTAAGTGCATATAGTGTCTATGTATATTATGACTACTAGGTATGTGCTTAGTTATATGTGTAGCTGTACGTGGTTACTTGGATGTGCATATGTAAATGTTGATATGTGTGTATGTGTTTCGATTGTGACATATGTGGGTATTGGCCTTCTAGTGCGTATGCCTCCCTATGGTATGTGATGCGGACTGTATGAGAATGAAGAGTCTTAACCTTGTCTTATATCATGTTATAGTTTATGTATGCATGAGGTAGTGTGACCATTGGTGTCTAACACCCCTACGTTGACCTTTAGTCCGAGAAGTCCGAGGACGGACTTGATTTTGAAGGTGGGTAGAATGTAATGGCCCAGAGTGCCATATACGTTAGGGCCTATCTTTTTGTGTTAAATATAGTGTATGCGTGTTTGAATACGTGTGTAGTGTGTATTTAGTAATGCATTGAGTAATGTATTATTGTGCATCATCATTATGTTTCGTATTATAATTATAGTTGTTATTAGTATTGGTGCTAGTCTTTGTAGCATTATTATATGTGTGGAATTCATGTGTTGTGAGTGTGCACGTAGTAGGGGGACAAGTGTGAAAGGGGTTGGGGTAGTGGCATAGTAGTAATTAAGGTGTGTGTATAGTAAAGAGGTGGGTGTGCATTAGTAAATGGCATCATTGTAATTAAAACCCCAAGTTGAGGGTATTTAGTAAGGATCTTGTTGGAATGGCAAACTAATAAATAAATGGATGTTTAGATGAAAAGATCTCTCTCTTTCATTTCTCCATCCTTCTACATTCTTCCATTTCCTTCCATTTTTCGTTTTTCTTTCATTTTTCCTTTTCTCTCCTTTCCCCGATGGGCCACATTCAGCAGGCAACCAAAAAACAAAAGAAAAAAAAGAAAGAAGGAAGAGAAAAGGGAGAGAAGAAGAAAAGGAAAAAAGAGTGTAAAGAAGTCCTAGGATGTTAGCTTAGAGGAGGATATCCATGAAGGTGAGAGACATGTAGAGGATGCATGGGGCTTGGGAAGCTTCTATCATGATGTAGGAATCCTCTCCCCCTCATTTTCCCTTGTACATCATGTAGTTCTTTATGCAATTAAGCATGTTTATATTTCTGAAAATTTCTATAGAATCTGTCCTCTGTTTAGTTGTGATTTCTGTCCAAACTAGATGAAGGAAAATTTTGAAAAAAATATGGTGGTGTAGTTTACGAAATTCTACCCCATAATCATATAAAATATGACATACGTTCCGTTCAAGAATTAGGAGAAAAATGGTTTTCTTTGCAACTTGTCGGATTTCATCCCCTCAGGACACCTTTCAGTAAAACACCCACATCTCCCTACTAAGTTAATGTTCTTGGTCTCATTGGAACATTAACTCGTAGATCTACAACTTTGTTGTTGAGAGTTTTATCCAGATTTGCTCCTAGCTATGAGTAATGTATAGTTGGAGTTGCTGCACTTCCTGTATCATTTTTCAGAACTACTATTTGTTGGCAAAATTGACACCATAAATCGGATACTGTACATGATTTTGTGAAAATTGGTGGGTGAATGTATAACTTGTTTACCTACAAGTGTGCAGTTGTGACTTTTGTGAGATTCTCACCAGAATTATTGTAAATAGCCTTTCTTACAGCCTTTCTATAATTTCCTGCACTTGTTTTATAAGAAGGCCTTTGATTCATAATGCAATGGTTATTTCTATTTTGTTGGGATGGTGTACCATGAAGTGCATAACCCCATATGTTGATCTAAGATGCTAACTTTGCATGTGGTTAATTGTAGTAAGGGATTGCATGTTTCAATTTTTATGTTGCTTGCATGTACAGTTTGGATTCCTCGTCAATACTTTAGCAACTTATTCTATTTTGCTTGTTGTTGTCTTATATTACAATGATGGAATTGTTGCCTCTATATGAGAATGGAGTGGGAATTACCCACATGTAATTTCGGCCATGAGGCCTTGTTGGGCTATTGTGACATGTTGATGGAAAAGAGAAGGAAGAAAGACGAAGAAAAAGAATGGCATGTGAATTGCACTCTAATGGGATATTGTGTTTGTGGTTATGGTCTTCAAGTTGCATTTCATATGTTCTCTTTGTTTCAGTCTTACCCTATAATTAATGCACGTATGATTCATATTGTTTCATATGTAATGAAAGTAAGAATTTATGACTCGGTCCTCTTAAAGGAGGGTGACACGGGGTTTGGGGGAACCAAAGTAGTAGGTAGACATGAGGGATGGACCGTTTGTGGTTTGCACTCCTGACGTAGACCATGAGGCGGGGCGTGTCAGATATAAGGAGGATGAGGAAAGGGCTCCTTTGTTAACAGCATTGCAAGCTTGGCTCAATCCATACATGTCTGGGGGAGTTCCAATTCCTCCCCAACTGGGGGGGGGTCCAGTCCCCAAAGGGTCCTACCCACTACATAGGCTCCAAAATGCTAAACAATGACTTGCTTGATTTGCTCTTCTATGCTCTTAAGTGTGTTCATACTTGTAATTTAATTGTTTACTTCCTCAGCTTGCATTTATTGTTGTTCGGTTATTATTGTAAACCCCTTCCCTCGTACCCATTTCCAGTTTTATATACGTTTGTTGTAGTTGTCTTGCCATGCATTGTTTATTGCATTATCATGCATGTAGACGCATCGTAGGTAGTGGCATTTGAGGTGAAATTGGATATCCTACTGGGTCACGCTTTGACGTGCCCCACCGTTGTCTTTTCAGGTGTTGGTGTTGGTGTTGGTTGGTGGTTATGCGGTGGAGCAGTGTAGTTCTGTGGCTGAGTTAGGTTGGGGTGGTGAGGGGTAAGGAGAGAGAGCTATGTACTCTTGGGTTCTTTTGTGGTGGGGCTGAGCTGTTGTATAAGATGATGTATATATATGGATGATATTAGATAAATAAAGTTCAGTGTTCCTTGTTTCAGTGCTCTCTGTGTTCTGTGTTGTTGTTTGATGTGGGGGAAACATTACAGGTACTATCCCAGCAGTGCACAGTGGACCTGATTTGAGTTTTTCTTTTTGTATTTCTCTTTGTAACACTCGCTGCTCTGGAATCACCTGGGACGGATTCGTACTTCTCGGGTATCCTGGAGAGCGGGGCGTTACAATATCCGACGGCCCGATTAAAAACATCTATCAATTGTATAATAGACTTGAAATAGCCCGTGTACGTAGTGCATGCGGACCAAAAAAACATGACCAAATGATGCGGGACAACGCACAATAGGAAATGAGATAGAATTGTGGGTGTGATTGTGGGTATTGCATATGGGTAAAAAGAGAAAGCCTCAATGGCAAATATGTAAATATGGATGGTTAAAGGGGTGGAAAAGCCCCAATGGCAAACCTGTAATTAACTTGGATTGTTAGGTTTTTTGTGTGAGGATGATGTGGCATCCTGTGTGGCATGCTTGTGTGATTACCACATGGGACAAACATGCCACATGGAACAATCGCCTAAAATGTAATATAGATATATAGAACACGCTACATCCTTTGGGCAGGATCCAGTCAACACAATGTTTGGATGAAGATATAACAATGTATGCCATTTTCGGGCCAATGAAATAGTAACATGAGCTCAAGCCAGAATACCCAAGAAGCCAACGTTGTGGGTCATGGCCACATGAAACTACAAGTAAACAATTAGAATTAATAGATAATTAATTGATTCATAAAAACCTATGTTTCATAGCCAAATAACTCAATTCTAAGTAAACTAGTCGACCAATATGATCCCTAGCTGACTAGAACTGACATATGATTTTACCTTTGGTATACTGTATGATTAGTCGATCAGATTACAAGGTATAATGATTAGTCGACTACTTCTTTAATTGGTCGACTAGCTGACATACTCTAGTCGACTAGCATAAATGGCATAAACTGGCTATGGGCACTGAAATTTTTAATCAACCAGAGTGCATTGCCTAGTCGAACAGCTGATGACCACTAGTACTAACCGTTACGGTTTACATAGTTAGCTGTTTCTAGCTGTTGAAATGGATTTTTGGGTATTTTCTCTTGCAATTTTACTCCATATATATGGAGATAACCTCAGGTCATTTTGGACGAGTTTTTTTGGGTGAAATGAAATGAAAAAGAAAAAGAAAAAGAAAAATGAAAACAAAACCCAAAATCACTCAAAGCTCAAGCTCTCAATCTTTATTCTCTTGAGTTTATTTCTATTCTTCCAAATATCAAATTATATATTTGAGAACTCCAAATACATAGCCACACTACAATCACAATGTGCTTTATCTTCAAGGATTATGGAAGTTGTAACTTTTGTGCTTCAAAGTTGTAACCTCAAATGTGAGGTGGTGCTCTCAAGAGAAGATTGTTTGTATTGCTCTCAAGTTGAGAAGTGTTGCACTTGGTGGGGAGCAGGGGCAGACCCACGTTGGAGTTGCCCTCCCCCCTCCCCCCTCCCCCCCAAACAAAAAAAAATCGTGGATCTGTCCGTGCTCCACACCCCAAAAAAATTTACACACACACACATACACGTGGCATCAGGCCCGCAACTTAATGCTAAGTAAATAAATTTCACATCTAATAACACAAATGTTTCTTTGGATTGGTGGTTGTGTGTTCCCTCCCCATTTACAAAGTCATAGGTTTGACTCTTAATAACAACATTTGATTTTTAGGGATTTTGTTTAGTAAATTGTTATATTTTAGATTAAAATAAGGGATTTTGTTTAGTAAACTTTTAGATTTTTAGCTAAAATAAAATTAAAATTTGTCCGCTGTTATGAATCAACTACTGGGGGAGGAGCCCCCAGCTCTTTATTTATAGGCAATATGGAGAATACAAATATGGGCTTACAATGATATGTGCCTATCTCTAGGATAGCACAGAATCTCACACAACTACGGTTAAATAACCGTTCACAACACTCCCCCTTATCCAGACATAGGTGTGGACTTTGCTCGTGAATGCTTCAGGATTCTGAGTGTAGAAGAGTCTCACATGGGGTGGATACATCAGGATCATGAGTTGTGAGATTTGCCTCGTTAAAACCTTTAGCTATGAAAAACCCAGTGGGAAAACCCATAGTTAAGGAAAAAGGGTGCAAACGCTCTTTAACTCCCCCTGATTTGTACAAGTGACTCTGCTCATGAATACTTCTGGATTCTGAGCGTCACATAGGGGTGGATACTTCGGGATCCAGAGTTGATTTGATTTGCCTCGTTAAAACCTTTGGCTATGGAAAACCCAGTGGGAAAAACCATAGCTAAGGGAAAAGAGTACAAATTCCCTCAACTCCCCCTGATCTGTAAAAGCTCTTAGGCTTTCAGATCTCTTAGGCTTATCTCATCACTCCTATTTACAATATTCCAAAAATGTACACAGATTACAAATTTTATCACCATTAAGCAGCTGCTGAATCCAGAAACTCTGGAGAGGTGTGCTAAGTTTCGTCGCTTCTGATGTGGTCTTCAGACTATATGGTCAGCTCCACAGAACCAGCCTCTATCCCAGTCGTCACTGGGATGTGATGTACCACCAGGCGCCCTCAAATACACCATTGGTGTGATTCTGTAATGGTGAGGATCTCGGAATGATAGGATGATGTTGCCTTCATAAGTTGCTTTGCATATTTACAGTAGATGGGCATCCCACTGTTGGTACCTGTTCTGTGATTTCTCAGTATAGGGACCGGACCTGTAACCTACATTCGCATAAACTTGGATGATGCTACTACATTTTGTAAGTCCAAATATTTCGACCCTTGGAGGAAGCGCAGAAGGCTTAACTCCGGTCTAATGGCCCTTTTTAGGTGCCAACTATCTCTGGCTGATAAGTTTACTGCAATTGCTATATCGGGACGCATGCAGTTAGCCAGGAGTGCCTGATTGCACTTAGGTAAGTGACTTTGGGACCAGTTATATCCTCCCCCTCTTCCAACGATCGGAAGGGTTCTTTTTGTACATCCAGTAAGTGTACCACCGTAGGTGTACTTTGGATGACAATGGTCCTTTTAATTTCTCCAATGTACTTCTGGGCATTTGTAACAGGATTCTATGAGCCATGACTTTATATTTGCCTAGGTCTTTTTATTTCATGTTTAAAAGTCAGGCTTGTTCATGTAGTTCGGTTTTCTCTTCAGGAGATCCGGTGAGAATTTAGTTGTCTCCAACTATGATCTCTAATCATGTTCTTTGCACAGATGCAAAGACAACCTTCAGTAGGAATCATTGACTTGTCAAATGATTCTCTTGGTTGTACATTTATTTATTATACTTATTATTTTTCTTCATTTGAATAGACGTCCCGAAGTCTATTCAGGCATTTTTAAGGAAATGTGGAAATTATCTTTACCAGATATCCACGAAGGTATGCTGTCACAACATCCAATAACATCATATCCATAATTTTCCTTCGCCAAATCGTAAGGTATTCGCTTTTGATAACATAGGGAGACTGATGCATCATTTATGAGACATGCTCATTTGAGTTTGTTCGATCCCTAGTTTCAGTGAAATTTCCTTAGGCTATACGTTGTACCTTATAGCATACGATTTTGTATTTATTTTTCTTATGTGTGCAATACTTTGTTTTATCCACAGGTTTGACACCTTTTTGGTGTCAGAACTTCAGGTCCGAACATTTCACGTTTCATAAGTGAGTCCAGCTCATCTTTTATTGCCACGTTCCACATTTTGGCCAATCTCTACGTTTGCCTTCTAGCAACGGAGTGTGGAACGATAATTTACAAACATCATCGCTTTTGCGATGTATATGTAGGGCTGTTGACGAACAGAACGTTCGACGAACTACTCGTGAACAAGCTCGGTACATGTTCGTTTACGTTCGTTTAGGAAGCTTAATGAACAAGCTTGAACAGATTTTTATAGCTCGGTTAGTAAATGAACAGAGCTTGAACATAACCGTGTTCGTTCATTTATGTTCGTGAACAAGCTCGGTAAGTGTTCGTGAACAAGCTCGTTAAGTATTCGTGAATGAACATGTACCAAAAGTAGTAAATTTAGATACATACTATATTTTTTGTGATGCTTGAAATGGATGCTTGTAATGGGATATATGGAGCTATTATGCTGGATTTGTTTGCTTTTGTCCTGCAAATATTTAGTCCTTTTATTTAATTGATTTAGTCATTGGCAATAATGTTTAAATATTATTATTCCTGGTTAAAAAATTGACATTCGTTTGTTTGTTTGAAAATTTTTTCCTGAACAAGATTGATTTGTATTCACGAACATGTTCCTTAACATGTTCACGAACACGCTCGATAAGTCTTGTGAACGAACGGTACGTTCGATTAACTACCCGTGAACAAGCTCGGTAAATGTTCGTTTACGTTCGTTTACGTTCGTTCAGTAAGCTTAACGAACAAGCTTGAACATGTTTTTAGAGCTCGGTTAGTAAACGAACAGAGCTTGAACATGGATTTTGTTCATGAACAAAACCAAGCTCCATGTTCAAGCTCGTTCAAGCGCGTTCATCAACAGCCCTATGTATATGGCAATATGGTACGTGAATACATTTGTCGACAATTTATGTTCTATCTGTCCAACACCTCCCCAGTACGTACAACATTTACTTAATTTCACTTTTTCCCGGCAATTCCTCTGCAGTGGATTCCGGGAAGGGTGATGGTGTGGACAGGAGCTCATTGTCCTGTGGTAGTATTGTCTTAAGGTCTCCAGGAGTTTCTGTCCTTGGAGCCTAGTGGTCTGCCTCTTTTCTGTTAAGGATCAGCCACTTCTGCTGCTGGTGGATTGCATCCATTCTCGGGGATGTCAATCCTAGCTGGAGTTTTTACAGCAGGGATGTGTGATCTGACAATCTTCCGGTTGTCAATAAATGATTCCGGTAATTGGTGAACAGTGTTCTGTATGTGGAGGATCTCCGAGATCTCTTCTACACATTGTATTGTTACCGGATCATAGTGTGTCAAACTTTTTGTATCCCACGTTATAATTTGCTTCGCGCCAGATTTTCCAGTATCTGGGCCTATTTTTGGGAAACTCGTCTCATCGAGATCACAGTCTTCAAGATGTGCCTTAAATACGTCCCCCGTTTGGGGTTCTAGGTGTCTTTTCATTGAGGGTGAGTCAAACCCTTCATAGATACCTAGGCGACGTTGAGGACCCATATTTGTCCTCTGTGTTGGTGTGATGGGGATTAAAATTGCGGACCGAAGATTCTCCGAAGAGAAATGTTCGGTGGCATTCCATATGCAAGTTGCATTGGAGACTCTGGCCTCCAGAGGGTCTTATTTTTATTTACGATGCAGCATGCAGAATTTGCATGTCCCCATGCATCCATATGCAATCGGGATTTAATGGACGTTCAATCCATTGGAGTCTACTTTTCAGTAACTCTGCCGACCCATTTTGGGTATGAACATGTGGCACTTGTATGTTCATTTTCTATTCCCGTTGCTTGGCAGTACTCTTGAAATGACTGGGAGGTATATTTCCCAACATTAACCAGACTTATTTTCTGTATTTTATTGTCTGAGAAATGTGCCCGCAACATTTTTATTTTTGTGCCAATAGCTTTGGAAAAGATAAGTTGCGGGTCTGTAGTAGGCACACGTACGAATATACTGAGGATGCATTTATCAGTACAATAAACTACCGAAATAGCTCACTAGGGGTGATGGATTTTATCCACATCTATCTCCTTGTATTCTTTTTGAGGAAGCGTGGAGATTCTTTTTCAACTTTTTGTGGAGATGGCCTTGCAATTAATTTTTCCCTTATAGCAAGGGATGCGAGAGAATTCTCCCTTCTGAAGAATCTTCTGGTTCTTCAAGTCATACCCATGGGATGAGATGCAGTGCATCATCACAAATCCAGGGTGGCCAAGTCCATCATGCCAGAGTAAAAACTAGGCTGATGTCGGGCACTTCAGGTGCTCCGTTTAATTCCGCTTCCTTTCTCCAAATCTTCGTATGGTAGAGGCCTGTAAGGCTCTCAAAACGTTCAAGTAGGGATTTTACTCCTTTATCTTGAGACGTTGCATACGGTGATTTAATATCTCTCTTTTTTTCATTTACATTTGTTGTTTCCAAATGGAATCCGTTGAGACGGATGTCCTTGAAACTTAGAAAGTTTCTTTTGGAATTCGGAGGGGTTAGTGCATCCTCTATTTTTGTGACGTTTGGGGGCAACAGTGTTGCATTCCCTGGATCTTCAATATGGCCCTGATATTGGGCTTTGTATTGAAAAAAATCGTACGTGTTTATTGTCTACTAATCATTTATGAGAGCTGTTTCAAAAGATGAAACGTATAGGCACATGTATATTCAAATAGACATATTCATTTATTGTCTAAAAAATTTTCATTCAAAACAGATTGCGTAATATAAAAGCTCTCATAACATGAAATGTTCTAAACAATTTGCTAGGATAAAAGTAAAGGCTAATCAAGCATGTCATCATTTTCGAAGTTGTCAGCTGAAAACTTGACTGGAGCATCAGAGGTTATCAGGTTTGTTTCAGCTTTATTTTTCTTGTTCTCTTTATACAAATCCTGGAGATGCTGCGGAGTTCGGCACACTCTGGACCAGTGGCCTTTTATGTCACAATTATGGCACTGGTCTTCCCATTCCCTCTTGGGTGGGGGTGCATAATTTTTGTCATTTCTGTGCCACGTGAACTTCCGCTTACTTTCATTATTTCGCTGCTGCTGTTCTTGGCCCTTGGCATTTTTCTGTTGACCCCCCTTCTGTGGTCTTTCTTTTCTTTTTATTATCTCTCTTCTTTTTGAAGGAAGAGGGATAGTGAGCTTCTGGTAGGGGGGCAGTGCCGGGAGGGCGCATATTGTGAGTGGCGAGAAGAAGCTCTCTGTTTTGCTCGTCCATGAGTAAACATGACAACAGCTCAGAATACTTGGTGAACTTTCGTTCACGGTATTGGTGCATGAGTATCGCATCTTTTTCATGGACGGACGTATACGTCTTTTCCAGCATGCGATTTTCTGAGACTTTCTCACCACACAACTTCAGGCGTGAGGCGATGCTAAAAAGTGCTGAGTTGTACTCAGTAATGGACTTAAAGTCATGCAGTCTCAGGTTCTCACACTCGTATCGTGCCCTTGGGAGTATAACATCTTTCTGATGTTTATACCTGTCCTCAAGGGCAGTCTATAGCTCAAGTGGATCTTCGACCGTAAGGTATTCAGCCTTGAAGGTCTTGTCCACATGGCGGCGAATATAGATGGCTTGCGCCTTCTCTATATCGATAACATTTTCTTTTTCAGTCACAACAGCGATGGAGGACTTTGCCCGCAGGTGAAACTTTACATCTAGCTGCCAGCTTAGATAGTTTCTACCTGATGCTTCCAGTACTTCGAAATCAACGCTTGTAATTTTAGCCATTTATCTAGTAGAGCACAAACATGTATAAATTAATAATTAATCAGAGAAAACATTTTCATGCGGAGGCAATATTTAACAAAAAGCTAAATGTGTGGATCGGCCAGTCCCACAAGAAAGAGTCCAAAAGTCCACAGTCCAAATTATTAAAATTTGCAGCTTTAAAAATGAAAATACAACTTTGGAAACCCCGTGGGTCCCATATGATATCTCCATCTTCAAGCGTGGCCTCCGTCTTCATGGAAGTTGGTCTTCTTTCTTTGACATTTATATAAATTCCCCACTACAATTTCTCTCAAAAATAAAAGAAAAGTGCGGGAAATAAACCGTGGGACTAAACGGCCGATCCAAAAACCACATTTAGCAATTCATGCAGAAATATTGTGCTCATCAACATTTTCATCAGACATTTTCATCACAGGCATCCCAGGCATTTAATATTCGCAGAGATGGATAAATAATTTAATCACTTAATAATTATTGGACCACTGTGCAACGTCATGCACCATTAGGTTAGGTTACTAACGACAGAGCGGTCGCAGGATCTTCCTAATTATTAAGTTTTAAATACAATACACAACCACGCATATAATATCCACAGAATAAGCCTAGTGATGTAAAGCATCTAAAGATGATTTTTTACAGAAAAATCATTACAATGCAAGGGTTGAAATGAATGGGTTTAATCAATAAAATTGAATAAGAGCCCAACATTAACATTTACTTTTGTTTGAGGAAAGCAGGTTCCCTCATCATCCCAAAAGCCCCCCAAGAATCCCCAAAAAGTCCTCGCCTGCCCGATATTTGTCCCGTACTTTACCGTGATTTTTCACGAATAGTTTGCCCTTAAATCCCCCTTTTAAATTAATTTTTAGGCTAGCAAGTTGCCTTTTGAGGCTTGTTAATAGCCTTTGCCTCCCCCATTTTTTTTCCAGATAAAACAGCCTGCGGGCCTGAAGCCCGCAGTCGGCCTATGGGCTTCAGGCCCATAGACTTTTTTTTGAAGAAGTTTGACTATGGGCCTGAAGCCCACAGCAGGTCTGTGGGCTTCAGGCCCACAGACTTTTCTGTTTTTTTTGAATAAATCGGCCTGTGGGACTGAAGCCCGCAGCCGGGCCTGTGGGCTTCATGCCCATAGGCTTTTCTGGATTTTTTTTGTCTGCAAACCTAGTTTGCAGGGGGGCGCCGCCGCCGCCCCCCCTGAAGGGGGGATCTGTGGCGGGGGTCGCCGCCCCCCTGCAGGGAGGGTGCGGCGGCGGGGCGATCCCGCCGCCCCCCCATGCAGGGGGGCGCGATGGGGCCGCCGCCACCCCTTGCAGGGGGGCGCGGCGGGGCGATCCCACCGCCCCCCCTTGCAGGGGGGCGCGGTGGGGCCGCCGCCCCCCTGCAGGGGGGGACGGCGGTGGGGGTCGCAGCCCCCTTTGGGCGGCGCGGCGGGCACGCCCCCCGCTACGGGCGGGGGTGGCAGAGAAGTGGGGAGGCCGGCGGCGAGCCGCCGGCGGGCTAAAAGTTAGGGTTTAACCCTAAAAATTGTATTTTTGGGATGAAAAGTCCGTCGTTTTCAAGGCGACAAATAATCCCCATATCGATCTTGCGAGATCTAGGGGAGTGGTAATCATACATATGATTAAAGACATCGTTTTTAGTGTTTTTACCTCTATATCCGTCCTCCGGATATAGCGACGGTTGCTCGAAGCCCTACGCGGATGACGACGCTTGATTGATGTAACGGCCGGTATTTTTAGGCGAGTTTTCGATTGTGTGTGCCAGTATTTTACTTCTGTTATCCAGTTAACTTTTCGTCCGTACGTGTCAACGCGAGCGCGTCACTGTTTTCGTTTTACAGTATCGTCAATATTTACCATCAAGCCTTAATTTAACTTAATTATCCTGCTAATTACATTTTACTAATTACAAAATCTTAATTACTTTAATTAATTTCACTAATTATGTTTAAAACTTACTTAATTACGTAAATGACTTAACCCTTAACTACACGCAACACACACGTTTTAGACAACCAGATACATCTCCTAAATTTTGTCAAACTCAGCATTCTCTTTCATTTAGGCAAAGCAACACGTCTCTACAAAGTTTTGGTCTAAAAGTTGCAATAACTACCGTCTTAATCTAATTAAGATAGGTTGACAAATCGTAGAGGATGTTCCACGTTCATCTTCTTAAGCCAATCTCCCTGATAAACGAACCCTGCAAAAATCGTTCTGCAAACCAGCAACAAATCATCCCCGAAACCTGTTTTTCATCAACCCAAAATCCTACAGCAGATTTCTCGAACCAAGAACTCATTTCAACCAAAATTCCTTCTGCAAATCAAATCAAATCCCATCTACTGCAAATTTCCAACAAACCATCAGCAAATCGACCCAAATCCGCCCCCAAAATCAACCCACAATCACAATCAAAAACCCTAGATTCTGAAATTTAAACAACAATCTGAAACATACTTCAGATTCAAACCAAAGAAACCCAAATCAGGTTCAAGAACGATTTCAGATCAACAACAAACCCTTTCTCCTTTTCTTCATCCTCCACCTCCCCTTGGCCGCCGTACGTCGCCAGAGCCGCCATCACCACGCGCGCGCCGCCCAGCAGGTGAAACCCCGCCCGGAACACGCCCAGGCCGTCGACCCTCTGTCACCGACCGGCAGCCCGCGTCGCCCTCCACGCAGCCGCCGCCATCGCCGTGAAGCAGCCGCCGTCCGCCTTCCTTTCCCTTCGTCGCGCGAGGTGAGCTTCTCTTCTTTTTGCAATGCCCGTCCATTTGTGCCTGCAAGTTTAAGAACGAAGAAAAAAAATTGAAATGATGAAGAGCAAAGCTCAGAAGACAAAAGATTAAAGGGAGTTATTAAAGAAAGAAAATGAGATGGGGGGCAGAGAGATAGTGACATGAGAGGTCAATTTATTAAAAAAATGAATGAATTGAAACAAAACACAAAACTGAACGTTGGCAGCCTTGATCTTTATTAAATAATTAAGGAGAGGGAGGTTTAATGAATAAAATAATGGGAAAGAGTGACAAACAGATAAGTAGGTTGGCAGCATAGGGTATAGCCCTATTAAACAATGAAGAGAAGATAAAGTAAGGGTTTTAATACATGTTAATTTGCGTAAGGGGTAGGTGATAGTTGGTGTGGGATATTAAACGAAATGTTAACATGATAATAAACCTATCATTAGTTTAGTGTTAGGTTAGTTAATAGGTTATTAGTGATTGATCTAATATCCGTTGGTTAGCTTTAATTCAGCATGTTATTACTTGTTAGGGAAATAATAGTTGTATAAAAATAAGGCGTATTAGGTTAGTATAACACATATAGACATCACCCTAGCCAGAGAACCCAATTTAGGGCTCAACTTAATTTTGTGCCTATCTTGCAATGGATCTAATTCGATGATTTGTCTAACCAAAACAGAGAATCGGACATACCGACACGTACCCACCCAGACGAACCTACGAAAACCGATACCATTGGAAACAGGCAAGTGATACTTGCCAGTGTTTGTTTTAGGCCACGTTTCTAGGCCAATTTATGTATTAGCGTAAAAGAGACTAGGCGGTGAAATGATAGCCGCCTAGACGTCCTTATTAGATCTAGCTTAACAACGAAGCTAGATCCGACACCTTTACCATGTTATCTTTTCATGCTGACATGTCACGTTTACTTTCAATTAACTGTACGCACTCTATCTGCATCTTGCCATGTCATTCATGCATCAAATTGTTTTATCATGATTACGTAGCACACGCTACAATAATTGTAACTATTGAGGCTAGGCACCTGCTTTGCGGGCACAACCCTATGCCAATAATACTTCCTGGCTCGTGATCCAGAAGATGGGCGTCAGTCCATATACACGTGGAGGGGTAGGGTTAAACGATCGCTTGAGCGTAAAAGTGAGCACGTACAGCCACTTCAGCCAAAAGACGGAAACTCTGTGCACAAAGTGATAAATCAGTGATTCGTGAATCGTGAAATAAGTGAATTGTAGCTTTCTGCTACACCGTGCTTGATTATTATTATCTTGTTCATTTAATTGTTGCACTCTTTTAATGTCATGCCATATCATCATGTTAGAACTGCTAGTTGCATTATTTTATTTGTATCCTTGCACAAAAGTCCTCCGCCTTTCTTGGGAGACTTTTGCTGACATGTGCCCTTCTCTCTTTGGGTGTCACATGTCAGACTTTGAGACAGAGCAAGTAGCAGAGGACGAGCAGTTCGGGGACGCTGAGTTTGAGGTCCCTGTAGAGACCGAGTTCGAGGACACTGGTGACCAGTCCTAGACTCGTTTGGACTCTCCCCTTAGTTGTTACCTTTCCTTAGTTGTTGTTAGGTTTCGGTGCGTAGCACCTATCTCTCTTGTTTTGTTTGGCCATGCTTTAGGCTTATTGTTCAGACTCGTACTTTTGTGATTATTCTGTGATGTAATAATTGTTGGGTGTTGTTGGTGGATGTTCTTTTATCTGCATTATTATTGTTATTGTTGTTTCGTCGCAATGCATGGACCTGCTACTTTTCAAAAAAAAAATTTACAGACGCTTATCAGACTGCAGCTTCACAGCTCCACGTCTGAGCGGACCTCCCCACGTCTCGCCTTCCATATTAGGGAAGCGGGGTGTGACAATTGAGGAAGCCTTGCACCGCGCTCGTGGATCTCCCGCCTCGCCTTCGTCTTTGCCTTCGCCTTCGCAACGAACGGAAAAATTTTTGTGGAAAAATTAGAGGCTCGTGCTGATAACGTGTTATGAATCAACTACTGGGGGAGGAGCCCCCGGCTCTTTATTTATAGGCAATAGGGAGAATACAAATATGGGCTTACAATGATATGTGCCTATCTCTAGGATAGCCCAGAATCTCACCCAACTACGGTTAAATAATCGTTCACAACATCCGCAAAATTTTTAGCTTTTCGTTTGAAGTTATGCCAGTTTTTTCTTCATATTTTTAATTATAGCATAGCGGAGTCATCATCTAATTGAGAAAAGAAAAAAGTCAAAACAAAAATATAACTTAGTTTAAGCTTAAATTCTCACATAGATATTTTGTAAGACAAAGAATTGTCTGATCACACAAGTAAACGTTGTGATTTCTAATTAGATTTTTTAAATATTCATGGTTCACTTAATCTAACTAAAATGTACTAAACACGCTTCTAACATTCACTTAAATTTAAAAGATTAATTAATTCTTGGAAAGTCCCAATAATTATATTTTTAAATTATTGTTTTTTTGCAAAAAAAAAGATGTAATCAGCGTCAGTTAATTTCTTGTTCAAATCTTCGCTTTGCGTTTAATAAATGGATGTGAAAATTTGCTGCTTATCTAACGTAATTTGGTTTGAATCCTCGTAACTTATTTTCGTTCGCATGCAATTAAAAATTGTTTTTATTTTCGGCTTTCTTACATGATCCCTCACACATATGTTGTATTGGACATGAGCAATGAATTTCATATCTACTTTGTTGTTCACTTCGCCACCTCAAATATACTTAAACGGAATGGTAAAACACCTCCTTTATCTATTTGAACTCGTGACTTGAACATCAGCGCATCTATGTACTTTACGAATGCAGTTTGTATGCCTTCTTGTAACGCCGCCCGACCCCCCGGTCATCTAATCCTGGTTCCGCCCCTGGTGGGGAGGTGTTGCTCCATTCACCAGCTTGTGTTGAGGCAGAGGTGTTGTCCTATTTGTGGAACAATGGATCTGTGTTGGCGTGGAATCTGAAGCTCACGGTGTGACTGAACCAGGATAAATCTCAGTGTTTACGATTGTCTCTGCAGTTTGCATTCATCTATCTTTTTGTGTTGATTTATATGCTTGCATACTATTATTCTATTTGTCATCCACAAACCCCAACAGACACTTGGAGATATTGTTATCATAAGCAATGCAGGGTCTCTTAAAAATGCTGATATATTTGAATATTAATCTGCAATCTGCCAACCTCTATCCTATGCATACACAGCCTTGAGCTAACATTGACAATATTTAGTGGAGTGATGATAATGATATCTATCGTTAACGGTCCTTTTCATTAGTTCAACAGTTTCGAGAGGCCTAACACAGCTAATCTAATCATTGAAACATTAAACAAAAAAAATTAAAATTGAGCACAGTTTTAACTGGCGGCATTATAATGCCCAGCTTAGGTGGGCCCCCCCTCTTTAGATATCGCGAGACGTGAAAGTTTATGCCCGAGATATCGGACGCACAACAAAGAGCGAGAATAAGAGATGAGCGCGCTCCACTCACGGTTCGGATCTCTGTAGTTCCCTGCCGCGACCCGACAAGAAGGAAGTGTAAAGATCCCGTGATCCACATTGCACGCCGCTCAAGAGATGCGACGATTGGGTTCCCTTCACGGGTCGGATCTGTAGCTTACCGCGGTGACCCGGTAGGAGGAGGAAAAGACGGTGGGTTCCAGATCAAAATTTAAATTTCTATGCACGGATTACAAATATAGATGTAAATTGAAACGAACATCTAGACAATTCATGTTGGTTCGTTTGCCGATCACCTCCTTGTTCAAAGCGACAGCTTGACTGACCGTTGTGCTCCTTCAATTAATAGCATATCCGTTCAATGATTGATCATTGGCTAGTCATCAATATCGACAACTCAGACCAAATGTTATAAAGCGTCGCAAATACGCGGATGTTACGATCGGAGGACGGGCACATGACCATCGCCTATAAATATTCTCATCAACAACGAGAGATGGGACGACTCTTTGAGACCCAACACTCAGATACTCATATCTGATCCACCAAACTTATTTAATTGACGGTCTCTTAGGAGGCCTTGCATTGAACCGAAGATCAAAGGTTATGGCCCAAAATTTAGCAATTTTTTAAAAGTATGTGTGCAGATTAAAGAATTGAAATAGGCCTTTTTGAGTTCGGCCCAAACGCAACTGCCGGCCTAGTTTACCAAAAATGTGGAACGGCCCTCGTTGTGAAATTAACGGAAATGATCGCTGGCGCTGCTTCGTTTCCGACCACTGAGCCGACGGACGGCCGCGGTCCGCCGCCGCCGGCTCTTCCGTCATTCCCTACACGATGGACGGCTCACATCGGATCTCGCCGCGTGCCTCCGACGGCTTCCAGCCACGTCATCACTGTCCGCATTTAGGCAGGTGAAAGCTCATCCAAACGACCCAATTTCAGTCGCTTCTCTCTCTCTCTTTCCCTCCTAAAAATAGCAGCTTTCATAATCATCGGCCAACAAAAGAAGGGGAAAATGAACTAATTTTGTTTTGTGTTTGATGTGATCTCTTCCCTTTCCCCCCCTTTTTGTTTTGTTTTTGGGAAAATAGAAGTGAAACCATAACCAAGTTCTTAATCGTGGCACCTCTCTGATCCCTCTTAGGCCTCGACGGCCAAATTTTCCGATCAGGATGTATAATCTTATGACGGTAAATCGCATTATTATGATTTTATTTTATTTTTTATTTTTGGTGGAATAAGATGCATGAATTAATTATTTTACGTGAAATCAAAGAACTGCATTCTCTTACCAATAAAATTGATTATTTACTTGGAAATACATTATTCTTTATAGATGATTTTTATCTTTAGTGTCTAGTTTTTTCTCAATGTTTATTTATTCATTCATTCATATATTGCAGGAATCGTTTGAGAGGATCAGAGGGCGCTACCCCGGGGAGTCGGATGGTGATTCGGTGAGCGGGTCGACACATGGCATGGATGGCTTCTTCAAGCAGGTAGTCTTCCTTCATTCAATAAATTTTACATATTAAAAAGAATGCCTATTATAGTGCTGTTGTTGTTGTTTTTGTCAAAATCAATTGAAACAAGATATATCTATGTCAATGTTGTAAGAACAAAGTATGCCCATTCTTATAAGAATGCTAGTCTGTAAGAAAACACTTTCCGGTCGAATTGGGTATTTATGGAGCATGTTTCGTCATCAATAAAGCTTCCCAAAAAAATTTATGATTTAATACAGGAAGGTCTATTGCTTAGCCACAAACTCCGAATTAAGCCAACCATGTGCAATGGAAGGCTTTGATGTAGTAGCCCCACAACTAAGTGGCAGGTAACAAGGTCTACCTTTTTTGATGATGCAACCAAAGCTCAAATGCCTTAAAGCAAGAAAGAGTAGTGATTTATGAGGTAGGATGATGTGGTTTGTTAGGGGGAAGTGTTTCCTGGACATGGGGCAAGGGTGTCAGATTATCGGGCATTTGAGTATCCTAAATCATCTGACAAGTCAAATTCTATAAGGTAGAATATGGGGATATGACTCATATGTAAAATAAAACACATACACATGTGTATATACACCCAAAAAATGCATATCGTATTTAGAGAAGCATCAGCTTTCTTTGATTGTTACTTTACCTAGTTGCCAATGTAGAGAGGAAAAAATAAATAAATAACTTGGATGACTGAAAATAAAGAAATAAATAAAAATTACTCCTTAGTCATTAACGAGTTCTTCTTGATGTTTGTTTCAATTCTTTCCTTTGTCAATAAAATTGTATCTGATTTCTCTTGTTCTACTTTACATGAGCCATGTCCGAATCATGCAACATGGCTGTCCGAGTGTCCCAAAGTGTCCAGATTATTTGCCGTACAAAATTTTGTTAAATGGGGTGTCTTGGTAACATTGGTTAGGGGAATTGTATTTCTGGATCAAAAAAGGAGCGGGAGAAAAGAATTAGGGCCTTATATGGGCAAATGTGCATCAAATAACCCAAAAAGTCAAATATGAACACGTCATCCATGTTTAATTGGTATGAAGCAAAGTTACATATTTTCTTCCAATGCCAGAATTCCTAGCAGGATGGTTGTCATTATTTTTGTCGTTGGGATCATTTTTACATGCTTGGTTTTTTGTACACTTCAGGTGGCAGAAGTGGAGAGGCTGATTGAGAAAATAAATGCACAACTCAACAAGCTTCAGGTATGACTCAAAGTGGAGAGTTGCTCAGTGCATGCTAATTGATTGGTGTATGACACTGTATCTCAAAGATAGGTTTCAAACACTTGAACTATCGGATCTCAAGCTGTTTTTTGGCTTGACAATTTTTTGGGAGTTAGCCAAAATGATTATAATATTACTTAGAATGCCAAAATGTTATTAGAAATGTGAGTGCATGCTATTTGATTGGTGTATGACACTGTATCTTCCAAACACTTGAACTATCGTTTTGGCTTGACAATTTTTTGGGAGATAAACAAAACGATTATAATATAACTTAGATGGTCAAAATGTAATTAGAAACACGATGAACAAAGTATATCGAAACACATCCATGAGTTGCACAATTTGAGCAAAATGTGAGAGAGAACCAATAAGATGTCATTGCATGTTCAGTGAGGAGCGTGAGAGACACACAAAAGGAAATAATCTCATTTTTGTGGAGAAATATATATAAAGGAGGGCAAGATTTATAAATCGTCGTGAATGAAAGTGACAAGTTAAAGAAGACAGTGTTCCTTTTGTCTTATTTTCATTAATTTTTATCTCTCTTGATGTAAATGATTAGAGTCGATAATGTTCAACTCATGCTGAAAATTCCCTTAAAAAATCAACCATAAATGTTTGGCCAAACAAATGGAAAGTGGAAGGCAAAACCAAGATAAAACAGATGAGAGTAGATTCAAAAAGGCCTGTCGTGACAAAATAAAAAAATGATTCCCAAGGGTTGATATCTGAGAGAGAAATAGTGTGTGTGTGTATATATCTCTGTCTGTTTGTGTGTGTGCGCGCGTGTGCAAGGGAGTAACTACTCATGGGTTGTCCTCGGCAGCTGCCCAGGGCAACAACAAATAAACCTTACTTATACCTTGCCCCACGTTGGCGTTCACTCATAAAATTAAAGGAGGAGTTGCTATGCAATCAGACATAATTGCTCAGTACACACACCATTTAATTTTAAGTTTTGGGAGTTGCTATGTAAACCGACCTAATTGTTTAGTACATGTATTTTCCAGTTAGAGGAGATGCTATGCATTTTGAGGTTTCTAAATTGTTTTGGGTTTTTTGTTTTAAGCTTTTTCTTCAAATTTTCCCCGATAGTGCTGGATGAGTTTTGATATTGTAATTTATTTTGACTTCGATAATATTTTTAGGGTTTTCACCTACTAGTTCTACATCTAATTGACGCCATGAATAACTGCATATGCGTCAATCTACGATTATTTTGATTTACTTGAATAAGGTTTTTTCCCTTTTCGTGTGTATTTTTTTTGGCTATATTATTGATTTTTCAAGAACTGTCTTGCTTTATTTATTCGATCCCGTATTTAGCTCTAATTACTTTAAGATTTTGGATTGGCTGTGTTACCGTTTAGTGTAAATTTAATATTTTATTTTTTTAGCCGCAAAACTAGGTTTTGCATTGAATTTGTTATTTGATTTAATATAGAATTAATGTTTTTCGATATTTTTCTTTGATTTTTAATGGAGATTTCATGTCTCTGTTTACATTTTTATCCTAGTAGAACATTTGTTAGGAATGATTTTTTCATTTTAATTTTTTAATATTACCATTGGTTACTATTATCATTTTTAGTTTAGCCGCATAAGTATGCTAGTAATTTTCATGGAAAAAATTTCCAAATCAACACCCAAAATAAGTCTGATTATTTTTTAAATTAGTTATAAAATTACCTTAAAACATATTATTAGATGTGATGAACTTTCATCATTACTGAAATTGTAACATGTTGATTTTACTATGCTTTGGGGCATTTTGCCATGCTTTGCAGAATTTTTCTTCACTTAAATTATAGGAGTTGCTATGCAAATAAACATTATTGCTCAGTCGTGTACCATTTAATTTTAAGTTTTGGGAGTTGCTATGTAAACCGACCTAATTGTTCAGTACACATTTTTTTCAGTTAGAGGATTTGCTATGCGATTTTGAGGTTTCTAAATTGTTTTGGGTTTTTTGTTTTAAGCTTTTTTTTCAAATTTTCCTCGATAATTCTGGGTGAGTTTTGATATTGTAACTTTTTTTGAATTCGATAATATTTTGGGTTTTTCGCATATTCATCCCTTAAATCTGGCATATTTTGATATTTGTCCCTTAATTCTTCGTATTTTGAGTTTAATCCCTCAGATCTTATGCCGTTAACCTAAATAGTCCCCACATTCTTTATTCTGTTAAATAGTTAGTTAAGTAACGATTAATTAACAATTAGTTAATTAACTAAGAATTAAGCCCTAATAGGGGAGGGAGGCGGTGGAAGGGGGAAGGTGAAGGCGAGTATGAGGGGGAGGAGGTGGTGGTGATGGGGACGACGGTTAGGAGGGGGAGGGGGTAGCGGAGGGGGGCCGGCTCCTCTCCATTCTCCCCTACATCCCCGCCACCGCTCTCCCCCTCATCCCCTCTCCTACCCACCGCCGATCTCCCCCCTTCCATCCTCCACGCCACTGATCTCCCCCCTCATCCCCCCTCCTATCTGTCGCCGATCTCCCCCCTCATCCCCCCTCCTACCCGCCGCCGATCTCTCCCCTTCTCACTTTCTCATCCCTGTCGCCGATCCCCTCCCTCCCCCTCCTCTCCTCCTCCCCCTCATCCCCCTCCCCCTCCTCCACACCGCCGATCTCCCCATCCCCTCCTCCACGTCGCCAATCTCTCCCCCCTCATCCCCTCCTCCCCGCCACCGATCCGCCCTCCTCCTTATCAGCCTCATCCGCCTCCTTCCCGCCGCCGATCCCCCCTCCTCCCCCTTCATTCCCCTCATCTACTCTCCTCACTGACGCCGTCCCTCCTCCTCCTCCCCTCATCATCGTCGCTGCTGCCTCGAATATGCTGGATACGCCAGCACTAACAGCCACATCGGCACTAACGGAGTTTTTTAACAGAAAATTAGAGTGGGTGACTATTTTTGTTATAGTTAATAATTTGAGGGATTAAACTCAAAATACGAAGAATTAAAGGACAGATTCAAAATATGCAAGATTTAAGGGATGAATATGCGAAAATGAAAAAGTCATTCCAAAATGACCATTTGGAATTATATTAACCAGTGGTAATATTAAAAATTAACGTGAAAAAGTGATTTCAAATAAATGTTCTACTAGGATCAAAATGTAAACAAAGACATGAAATCTCCAATAAAAATCAAAGAAAGATATCGAAAAACATTAATTCTATATTAAAATAAATAACAAATTCAATGCAAAACCCAGTTTTGCTGCTTAAAAATTAAAATACTAAATTTACACGGTACGTGAGCGAACTGCCTCCGCCTCCATTTGATCAGAACCATCATTAGATTATTGCGCTGTTGGGCACTTAAATGGTAATGTAGCCAATCCAAAATCTTAAAGCAATTAGAGCTAAATACGAGATCGAATAAATAAAGAAAGACAGTTCTTGAAAAATCAATCATATAGCCAAAAAATACACCCGGAAAGGAAAAAAACCTTATTCAAGTAAATTAAAATAATCGTAGATTGACGCATATGCAGTTATTCATGTCGTCAATTGGATGTAGAACTTGCAGGTGAAAACCCTAAAAATATTAGGGTTATTTTCATAATGGCCCCTCAAAAAAATGTCTTATTTGAAAAGAGTCCTCCAAAAAATTGTATTTGCAGCAAGGTCCCCTAAATTGCACAAGTCACGCGAAAAGAGTCCCTTTGGGGGACTTATTTGAAAAGAGTATATCATCTATATTTTTGCCCAGGGCAAAAAAAATTCCGGGTTACGCCACTGTGCGTGTGATTCCCAAGGGTTGGTAGTGTGCGGACACATGTGTCCCTGGGTCGATGCACGTGTGCATCCCTGCCTCCCTCCCTTTCTCTATGTGCATGCATGTGGTGCTCTCTGGCATGTGCACGACTGTCTTTAGGGTTGCAAGTAACGTCACGGTTATGCAGTAGATATAACCTCAAGCAAATTTACTGTATGTTGACATAATGTTTGCCTCATGAGACTTAGCATTTGTTTTTAGGCGGCAAGGGTGGAAGGCCATCAGGCAACAAAGGCCTCTGCCATGAAAGGTATGTCAAACGAAAACTTTCCCATAATTTGTCTCTTTAGCCGTTTAAGAAATAGATGTTTCTGTTTTCAGCAATCAAGGAGCGAATGCAGAAGGATATTGAGGAGGTTTCAAAAATTGCCCTCAGTGTGAAAGCAAGCCTTGAAGCACTTGATAGAGATGTACAGCCCCAGTCAATTTATTAGAAATTGTTATAGTGCTATTTGCTATTGTGCTCTAAATATGGGATATGCGGATGTTTCAAATTGATTAACGTTTTGTCAAGTGTGATCATTCTAGTAATTTTTAATTTTCTGCATGCAGAATGTGGCCAACAGGAAGAAACCAGGATGTCAGTCGGGCTCGGGCGTCGATAGATCTAGAACATCGATGACCACGTAAGTAAGTTGCTACTGCATCTTTGAATTTCTTGTTGTTTCAAATTTTACAGATTATGTTTGTGATTACTGTCATTCTCTATGGCGTGGACTATGTGTTGTCCGATTGGATATTTAATCATGCAATCTTGAGCTATCAGGTTAGAAGGTGCGTATGTATCATTGGTACCATCACATCATTGCCATCTAAGCCTTTTTTTTCCAGCAAAATGGGGTTGGCTACTTGGCACAATCAAAAATTAAGAAAGCTGGAAGAACTTACTGCTAGGTACCATAGGCACTTCAAAGATGAAGTCTTGTCAAGTCTGATGCACAGTGTTGTCATGATGCTATGCGCATTTCTTGAACTTTTTTGGCCGTAAATGTGTCCATATTAGTGTATCTTGTTCATGTAACATTGATCAACATTTCATATCGGCCACTTGTTAGCCATAAGTTAACAATCTATAAATTGCCTGGGAGGCATATTTTGAAGGGTTGGATCCGGTGTGTGGGCATCTGATGTTCAAGTTCTCCCTACTGACCGTGACCTGTCCAAGATGACTGAATATCAGCAATAAAGCTACTTGGTCCATTGCTGCATATATATGATTGGTTTTTCTGGGCCATGCAGATCCGCTAACCCAGGGGACATATCTATGCAGTTATCTAGGGTTAAATTTTTTCCTGAAGGATCGGGATTATAAATTTAGTGGTGAGACTCATTCATGTGTGGGTTACAAAATAAGCTGACGAGTCAATTGGGGTCAGTTTCTTGTGGCCATTTGTGGATGTATTGCTTGAGCGTTAAAACTATGTTTTAAATAATGAGGCAGATAACTCTTACCCTTTCCCCTAGATAGGAGATAGTTTCTTTCAATATGGTGGAGGGAAGCCTTAAAGTTGCAGCCGCTCCAGTTGCAAGCAAGTGCCTTCAACTAACCCTACTCCAAATCACTAATTGAGAGTTGATACAATTTTGTTGGTATGTTGTGTTTCATGCTGCAGGGCACTGAAAAAGAAGTTAAAAGAGCGAATGTCTCAATTTCAGGTACTAAATCTCAGCATATAATCCTCATCAGAATCCATCTTTTAGTAAACATGTTGATGGGCATACTTATTTTCCCCACTTTATCCCGTTATAGAATCTGAAGGAAAGCATACAGGCAGAGTATCGCGAGGCTGTGGAGAGAAGAGTGTTTACGGGTATTCTACCGTCAAAAACATGTACTGAGCACCACTTAATTCTCCCACATTATGGTACTGAACTTTTCTTTTGTTCTTAATCATGTTATGCAGTAACAGGAACACATCCTGATGAAGAAGTAAGATGAACTCAATTAATAAGTGATCCCTTGGATTTCCAAATTTTTTCTATTGATTAAAAAAGTCATATTCAAGTTGCTAATGCAATGCATTCGGACCAGACAATAAACCAGTTGATTGAAACTGGAAATAGCGACCAGATCTTTGCGAAAGCAATCGAAGGGCACGGTCGGGGACAAGTAAATTGATATATCAAATTAGTCAATTCATTTATATTCTTTTCAGACAAAATTCTCACTCCGAAGGTTTGTAGGTCATGGACACTTTGGCAGAGATTCAAGAGCGTAGAGATACCTTCCTCGAGTTAGAGAAGAACCTGCTTGATCTGCAGCAAGTATGTCATTCCCATTCTTCAATACATTCTATTCTTTGTGTCTTCCTTCATCATGCATAAACAGCTCTTTTCACATATTCGTATTTTCTTTCTGTTCGAGGAATGATTCGTGCAAACTACCTGTGTAGGTATTCATGGATATGTCGGTGGTGGTTAATTCACAGGGAGAGCTGTTGGATGATATTGAAACTCAGGTTCGGTAACCTTTGACGTGGAGACGTAAATCCAATCATTCATTTGTCTCTTGTTTAACGATATGAATATGTCCTCGCTGTCAGGTGTCTAGCTCAGTAGATCACATTCAGAGCGCGACGGGGAAGCTCCAAGAAGCAAGGAAGTATCAGAAGAATACCAGAAAATGGAAGTGCTTCGCCATTCTTCTCATCATCATTTTGATAGCCATTGCCATATTTCCGATAATGAAATATTTGAAGAAAGATGAGTCGCCGGAGATGCCAAAAACTAACTTGAACCCCTAGCTTGCTGCACAGCATTCTATCATCTCCTCTAATTGTGCCAAGAGATTCTACGCATGTCACCTGTGTAAACATTGATTGATGAATGTAATACGACAGCTCTATTGTGATGTGATACTAGCAATATAATTTGTACAGTTATTTTTTTTCTTTTTTCTTCTTTCCATGAGCACATCTACTGAATGCATGAAATCAGAAGGCAGGCAAAGTTTGCAAATTGTTGATATATTATTACATGCATATATAAGTGAATAATTTGTACTAGTCAGCCGTTTATTTTACTAGTACAGTTCAGTGGTTCTAATGCTCTTATCTGTTCATGGAAAAATTAGCCGATCTGTCTTTTTGGTTAGGTAACAAGTGTTCTGAACATAAGAGAACCCTTTGCCAAAAGACTACGGTCTCTGACTCTCAGGGGACTTCAGGGAGAACAGCAATGGATCAAGCTCTAACTACCGAACTCTAATTCAATTAGAAATAAGGTTTTAATTGGGACGGTGTGGATTAATATTGTGTTGTGAATGGATATTACTGAGTTGGTTAGGATCACGGCTTATCTTATGGATAAGATCGTATCTATTGTATCTTATTTATGTACGCTCCTCTTCCTCTATAAATAAAGAGCCGGGTGTTCCTCCCCCAGATGATGATGCATAACACGTTATCAGCACAAGTCTCTAAATAAAATTTTCCACACAAATATATATCTTTTCGAAAGCGAAGGAAAGGCGGTAGATCCACGCGTGCGTCGTCATCTACCTCAAACGGGCGTCGGCATCCACACGCGTAAGCTTCGATCAACCGTAGCTAGATCTGAAAGACGGATCTAGTTGCATTCTCGCCAAAAATGTAATTTTTATTATACGTATGATAGTTTTCTCCATAGATCTCGCAAGATCGGAGTGGAAATATGGCTAATCAACTAAATCGACGATTTTTATCGTCTAAAAACCATGTTTTAAACATGTCTTAAATCTGGAATAAAATAAAAATAATGTTTTTATCCCCCACGGCTTCGTCGGCGGCCTTGACGCCGGTATCCCTCCGCCTCGAAGGCGGAACCCCCTAACCACCCTCGGCATTTCCTGTCGCCACACACACACCCCCCCTCCCGCTATGGAGGGGGCCGCCATCCCAAACCCCCCGACCCTCGGAGGGGGAGTACCTATGTCACACACACACCCCCCCCCCCCCCCCCCCCCCCGGCACAGCGGAGGGGGCACTGTTGCCCCCGCCTCCCCGGCGGGGACTGCCTGCATGCCGATTTTCTGAAAGAAAAAACAGATCAGAATTAAAGTGGAGGGGCTAAAAATAAGATTAAAAAGGATTTTGGGGGCTTAAAAATTACAGAAAAATCATGATAAAATATGGGACATAAATGGGACATTTGGGAATTTTTGGGGGTCTTTTGGGGATAAATAAAAAGGAAAACTCCTTCCTTTTCATGAAGAACATGTCAATTTGGGCTCTTTTCAAACTCTTTTGAATAATCCCAACTAGTACAACTTTTTGTATTATATGATGCCTTTTAGGATCTTAATTATATGCTCTGCATCACTTTTAATGACTTATTCTGTGGATAAACTGATATTCCGTTGTGCAATATTAACTTAATAATTAGGAAGATTCCGCGACCGCTCTGCAGTTAGTCACCTAACCTAACGGTGTATGACGTTGCCCAATGGTCTAATAATTATTAAGTATTCAAATTGTTTATCCTTCTGTGAATATGATGCCTGGGATGCATGTGATGAAAATGTCTGCCGAAAATGTCTGCTGAATACAAATTTTTGCATGGATGGCTAATTGTGGTTTTGGATCGGCTATTTAAGTCCCATATTTTATTTTTTCCGCACTTTTCTTTTTCTTTTAAGAGAAATTGTAATGAGAAAATTATGTAATGTCCAAGACCGGCGACTACTTTCCATGGAGACGGAGGCCACACTTGAGGCTGAAGATTTTATATGGGACCCACGGTGTTTTCAAAGTTGTAATTTCTTTTTTTGCTTTCATTTGTGTAATATGGACTGTAATAGGACTTTGGACTATTTTATTTATGTAGGACTGGCCGATCCACGCAATAGCTCTTCATTTAAAAATTGCCTCCGCATGAAAATGTTTATTGTATAAATTGTTAATTCATGCAAATTTGTGCTCTGCTAAATAAAATGGCCAAGATTGCAAGTGTCGATTTCGAAGTGCTGGATGCATCAGGAAGAAATTATCTGAGCTGGCAGCTCGATGTGAAATTTCACTTGCGGGCTAAGTCCCCTCATTTCTGCTGGGACTAAAAATGAAAATGTAAGCGATATAGAAAAGGCGCAAGCCATCATTTATATTCGTCGCCATGTGGACAAGACCCTAAAGGCTGAATACCTTACGGTCGAAGATCCACTTGAGCTGTAGAGTGTCATTCAGTATAGATATAAGTAACAAAAAGAAGTTATACTACCAAGGGCACAATATGAGTGTGAGAATCTGAGACTGCATGACTTCAAGTCCATAGCTGAGTACAACTCAGCTCTTTTTATTATCACCTCATGTCTGAAGTTGTGTGGTGAAAAAGTCTCAGAAGATCGCATGCTGGAAAAGACGTACACGTCTTTCCATGAGAAATATGTGATACTAATGTAGCAATACCGTGAATGCAAATTCACTAAGTATTCTGAGATGCTGTCATGTATACGCATGGCCGAACAAAACAGAGAGCTTCTCCTCGACACTCACAACATGCGTCCCTCTGGCACTGTCCCCTACCAGAAGCTCATAATGCATCTTCTTTTTCCAAAAAGAAGAGGGATAACAAAAGAAAAGAAAGACCACAGAAAGGGGGACAGAACAAAAGGGCCATGGGCCAAGTCCAGTAGCGAAGAAATGAAGGGAGGCGAAAGTTCACCTGGCGCAGAAATGACAACAATAGAAATGATGCACCCCCACCTAAGAGGGAATGGAAAGACCAGTGCCATAGTTGTGACATGAAAGGCCACTTGTCTAGAGTGTGCCGAACTCCACATCATCTCCAGAAACTGTATAAAGAAAACAAGAAAAAGAAAGCAGAAACACACCTGGTGATCACAAATGCTCCAGTCAAGTTCACAGCTGACGACTTCGAAAGTGATGACCTGCTAGATTAGGCATTTATCTCTGTATATGATTCAGAACAATTTATGTCATGAGAGCAATTTGAATTAGTGAATTTGTTTTGAATGAAAATGTTTTTTTTTTGAAAATGTGCTTATATGATTTATCTTTTAATAGATGAACTGCTCTCATGACTGATTAGTAGACAATAAACACATACGACCCTTCATTACAAAGCCCAATATCAGGGCCATATTGAAGTTTCTAGGAACGCAACGCTGTTGCTCCCAAATGACACAGAAATAAAAATAAAGGATGCACTATTCTCTCCGAATTTCAATAGAAACTTTCTAAGTTTCAAGTAAATCCGTTTAAACGGATTCCATTTGGAAACAACAAATGTAAATGAAAAAGAATTACTGTATGTAATGTCTCAAGAAAAAAGGAGTAAAATCTTGAACGTTTTGATAGCCTTTCATCAGGCATCTACTGTTGCGGGTCAGATCCGCATACAATGAAATTTGTATTGATGTGACTCGTGTGAGGAACCAAGGGCACGATGGTTACAAGTTGGGAGGAGACGAGGCTAATCACGATTTGAGGACGATTGGGAGATGAGGATATCAGGGTTGCCCGTCAGTCGGAGTATGTCGCCCTCTAGTTGATGAAGGTCTCTCCCCAGTTGACGAAGGTCTCTGCAGGTCGCACATCCGTCGACAACTGGGGGAACTTCCTGCAAGGCAAGCAACTCGTCAGAAAGGCTGGGCAGGCTGTCTGCCCATAGCCCCTCCGATGCTTAAGTCAGTGTGTGACTTATGTGGAGAACGTCGGACACGCATGGCGATCTTAAAGGCAGATCAGCGCTGGCGTGGCGAACTAGTATGGAAGGCACGAATATGTAGAGGATATTCGGCCTTTAGTATGGAAATGAAAGTGTTGGAGATTTAACTGACCAATCCACGAACCAGCCAGTCCCCTGCCTCGTTGGAGGAGAAGGGGTATTTATATGGCTGAGAGGCGGTTGCTTGCCAACCTGTCAGCTATCAAATCCACCCAGCTGGCACTCGAGTGGTGAAGCGATAAGGGTGTCAGAGATATTTTCTGCATTGATGGTGTCATATGGTGTCAGGTGCAGCAGACTGTCAGAGACTAAATGTCAGGCACGCTTCCGGCAGGCTGTCAGTCAGCGAAGCGGCCAGGTATGCTTTTGTCAGAGTTTGTCTGTAGTGAGACTGGCGGTGACATTTGTGGCGGGTTGCCTCCTTCCTTGGGCCGACTGCTTCGGGGTGGAGAGGTAGGCGAGCTGCCTCTGGGGCGAGCTACTCTGGGAAGAGCAAGCGTAGTTCGTGCGCGATCAGCCGGAGGGTTCTTCTCTTTGGCTCAGATGACGAGCTTGTCACTCTGCTCGGGCGAGCTTCTCTGAGACTCGGCAAGCTTCTTATCCGCGCTAGTTCTCACTAGGGAGATTCGGGGGCCGTTTGCTAGGGCTTGGTTGACAAGCTTGGCGGTCCGTAATGGCGCACGGCTCTGAGTTTTGGCGAACTCTTCTTAGTCTTGGTGAACCGATGCTCATTAATAAGAACTGTTGATGTGTTATTTGAGTGGACCTTTATCAACTAGGCCGGCCTTTAAGGCGCCAACTGTTGCGGGTCAGATCCGTACACAATGAAATTTGTAATGATGTGAGGAACCAAGGGCATGACGGTTACAAGTTGGGGGGAGACGAGGCTAATCATGATCTGAGGACGATTGGGAGATGAGGATCTCAAGGTCGCCCGTTAGTCGGAGTATGTTGCCCTCTAGTTGATGAAGGTCGCTCGTTAGTTGACGAAGGTCGTCGCAGGTCGCACGTCCGTCGGTAGCTGGGGGAACTTCCTGCAAGGCGAGCAACTCGTCAGAAAGGCTGGGTGGGTTGTCCGCCCATAACCCATCTGATGCTTAAGTCAGTATGTGACTTATGTGGAGAACGTCAGACATGCAGGACGATCGTAAAGGCAAATCGATGCTGGCGTGGCGGACTAGTGTGGAAGGCACGAATATGTAGAGGATATTCGGCCTTTAGTATGGAAATGAAAGTGTTGGAGATTTAACTGACCAATCCACGAACCAGCCAGTCCCCTGCCTCGTTGGAGGAGAAGGGGTATTTATAGGGCTGAGAGGCGGTTGCTTGCCATCCTGTCAGCTGTCAAATCCACCCAGCTGGCACTCGAGTGGTGAAGCGATAAGATGGCGACCGGTGTCAGAGTTATTTTTCGCATTGATGGTGTCAGATGGTGTCAGGTGCATCAGGTTGTCAGAGCCGTAAATGTCAGGCACGCTTTCGACAGGCTGTCAGTCAGCGAAGCGGACAGGTATGCTTTTGTCAGAGTTTGTCTGTGGTGAGATTGGCAGTGATATTTGTGGCGGGTTGCCTCCTTCATTGGGTGGACTGGCTTTGGGGCGAGCTGCCTCTGGGGTGAGCTACTCCGAGGAGAGCCAGCGTAGACCGTGCACGATCAGCCGGAGGGCTCTTCTCTTTGGCACAGATAACGAGCTTGTCGCTCTGCTCTAGCGAGCTTCTTGTCCTAGCTAGTTCTCACTCGGGAGATTCGGGGGCTGTTTGCTTGGGTTTGGTTGACAAGCTTGGCGGTCCGCAAGGGCGCACTGTTCTGAGCCTCGGCAAGCTCTTCTTAGTCTTGGTGAACTGGTCCTCATTGATAAGGATGGTCGATGTGTTATTTGAGTGGGCCTTTATCAACTAGGCCGGCCTTTAGGGCGTAACAATTGCCCCCAACATTTGGTGTGGATGATCTTCGGCCAGAGGAGACACTAAATGTTGAGTAGACACAGTAGCAAATTTTTAGAGAATCTCTTTGTACCTTTTGTTTGATAGCGAGCTTAGTAAGCCTGGACGACATATCGAGGGCACAGCTCATATGCTTGCCCCTGTGTGTGAGCGTGGTGAAGTAGCCCACCACTAGTGATCATGCCGATCTGGGCCTAGGGTTTCTCATATCACAAGAACACAAACAGTGCGTAAGTCGAAACATATTGACATATATCGGAGATAGAGTGAAGACCTGTCTGGGTGGGAGCGCAGTTCAGAAACCTACCCCAGACCCATGGGCGACCTGTCGGGGGAGGATGACCTTTGCCAATGTCAATCTTCACCTGAGGGCACTTCCTCAGGGGTGCAGTTTCGGAGCCCGCCTTGGGTCTTTGACATGGAAGGATTGAGTGACACAGCCTGCCCCAAGCCCTTGGCGATCTTTCAGGGGCGCAACTCGGAAGCCTGCCCCGGATCTGTGTTGCGAGGTAGCTCGATCTCTTCTCCGGTTTGGGTAGCGAGGCCCGACCTGCTTCGGGTAGTCAAGCCGCGACATGCCCCGGAGGGCTTCCAGAGGGTGAGTGTCGGGCCGGAGCCCTTACTGCACCCCTGGGGGGTCCCATGCCCCTGGAGCCTTTCAGGGGCGCTGTACGGGACTTGCTTCGGATCTTTGATATGGAAGGGTCGAGGTGCGTAGTTCATCTCCAGACATTGGAGACCTTTCGGGCGCGTGACTCGGAAACCTGCCTCAGAGGTGTGGTTTATGGCGAGTCAGCTCGCCTCCAAGGATTGGGTCGATCTTGACCTGGGGTGCATAGTCGATCCGATCTCGACATGGGGCACATAGTCGACCCGATCTCGACATGTGATTTCTAGCACACAAGAGAAAACTCGAAGAGTGTGTAAGTCGAAACATAACGACACATGTCAGAGGTAGAATAAAACCTGGGGCGCGTAGTGATTCGGGATATAAATTGTATGTTTTTACCCCCTAACTATCCCCATTTTGTGCTAAAGAGTAGGCTTAATTGTGCTCCTTTTGAGTATATTTTCATTTCATATCAATTTCGGAGCTTATTCTCATTCTTGACACAAAATACGGATTTTATCGTCGTTATTGGCTTCCTATTATTTTTCATATGCCCCTGGTATTATTGTGATTATATGGTCAATATTTGAGAATTATTGGAGCATTGGAATATTTTATATAGCTTATTGGGAGGTCAATATTGTGTTTTTAATAGTCATTATATTAATTTTCTAATCAAATGGACTAATTTCTCATTCTCCTATTTTTCAGGTACTCCTGGGAGTCTTGGGGATTTTTCAGAATTTTCTGGGATTTTTCTGAGATTTTTAGGTATTTTTTTGGAATTATTTGGAGAAGAAAAGGGGGTTTTAAATCCGAAAATGAAAAATCAATTTGGGCGCCACGTGGCGCAATCCGGTCGCGCCACGTGGCGCAATCCCGCCGTCAGCCTAACTCTTTGGGCCGCCGCTTCTGTACATTATAAAAAAAAATTTTTAATAAAAAAAAAGGGCCGAAGCCCGCTTCGAAATTTCGAAGCGGGCCGAAGCCCGCTCCGACTGCTCCCCGCGCGCGCATCATCATATTAAAAAAAAAGGATATTGCGGGCCGGCCCAGCGGCCGGCCCGCCCAAGCAGCAGCGCGCGTAAAAGGCAAGCGGGGGCGGGCAGCGGGCGCCCGCCCCCGAGACCCGACCCGCATGGGCTTATTTTTCGCCCAGAGTGCGAAAATTGCAGGGGTTGCTGTTTTGTAATTTTTTTAGGGTTTTCTTGGGGGTTCTTCTTCCCCATTAGGATTAGGGCTAGGGAAGGAGGCCATTGGAGCTTGGGGAGCTTGGAGGAGGTGCCCAAGTGAGAGGGGAGCCTCATTTCTTGAGAAATTGGTGATCTCTTCCCACTTTTCTTGTGTATTTTTGATATCTCTTTATTGTAATGATTTTGGACGAATTTGTGAATGAAAATTCCATCGTTTGTTTCATGATGATAGAGTAGTATTGGATTGCTTGGGTTGTTGTTTATTGATGTTGGGTGTTAATTGTGGCCCTAATTTCCTCTTGCCCTATTTTGAATGTTAATGTTGGATGTTTAATTAGGGCACAAATTTAATTGGCTAAGTCCCGAGAGGGCAAATTTGAGAGAATCCATGTGCTTAATTTGATTAGTGTCGTGATAATCTATCCATCCCTATTGCAAAATTTCACGTTCATGAAAGCTAAATATTCCGATTGGGCTTCCTTAGCCGGATGACCGGTTGTGTTATTTGCGGTAATTAGAGCTTAGTTAACGCCAATCTTAATGAACCCACAACCCATGCTCTCTCTCCTAGCGATCCTAACTCCACATTTGGTTCTCTAACCCTACCCATTTAGGTTAGGATTTTCAGTTTCACCCCTCTTTTCTACTAACCCATCGTAATTGAGATTATTGTAGCACGCTATTATTTTCTTTATCGATCAAAATTTTGTGAACGTAGAACGAATTGTCCCTGTGATCCGACCCGGTACTCACCGGTTATTTTTATATTGCATTGACGCTCCTACGCTTGGGAGCGGAAGGCGTGCACTTGCGCGTTTTCCGAGTCAACCACGTAGTCGACCCAATCTCGACCTGTGATTTATCGCACACAAGAGAAAACTCGAAGAGTGTGTAAGTCAAAACATAACGACACATGTCGGAGGTAGAAAAAAACTGGGACGCGTAGTCGACCAGATCTCGGCCTGTGATTTCTTGCACACAAGAGAAAACTCGAAGAATGTGTAAGTCGAAACATAACGACACAGGTCGGAGATAGAATAAAACCTGGGGCGCGTATTCGACCCGATCTCGACCTGTGATTTCTTGCACACAAGAGAAAACTCGAAGAGTGTGTAAGTCGAAACATAACGACACAGGTTGGAGATAGAATAAAACCTGGGACGCGTATTCGACCCGATCTCGACCTGTGATTTCTCGCACACAAGAGAAAACTCGAAGAGTGTGTACGTAGAAACATAATGACACATGTCGGAGTTAGAATAAAACCTGGAGCGCGTAGTCGACCCGATCTCGACCTATGATTTCTCGCACACAAGAGAAAACTCGAAGAATGTGTAAGTCGAAACATAACGACACAGTTCGGAGATAGAATAAAACCTGGGATGCGTAGTCGACCCGATCTCGCCCTGTGATTTTTCCCACACAAGAGAAAACTCGAAGAATGTGTAAGTCGAAACATAACGACACATGTCGGAGATAGAATAAAACCTGGTTTGGGTGGGGGCGCAGTCTGAAAATCTTCCCCGGACCCATGGGTGACCTGCCAGGGGAGGATGACCTTTGTCGAGGACAATCTTCACCTGAGGACGCCCTTTCGGGGGCACAATTTCGGAGCCCGCCCTAGGTATCTGACAGTGAAGGATCGAGTTACGCAGCATGTCCCAAGCCCTTGGCGACCTTTCGGGGGGCGCAGCTCGGAAGCCTGCCCCAGATCTTTGCTGCGAAGTAGTTCGCTCTCTTCTCCGGTTTGGGTAGCGAGGCCCGACCTGCTACGGGTAGTCAGGCTGCGACCTGACCCGGAGGGCTTCCTGAGGGCAAGTGTCGGGTCGGAGCCCTTCCTGCACCCCTGGGGGGTCCTATGCCCTTGTCGCCTTTCGAGGGCACAACAGGGGGCCTGCCCCGGATCTTTAATAGGGAAGGGTCGAGGTGCGTAGTTCGTCCCAAGCCCTTGGAGACCCTTCAGGTGCGCGACTCGGAAATCCACCCCGGATCATTGCTTGCAGCAAGGCAGCTCACTTTTTGTGATTAGGCCGACCCTGATCTGGGGCTTTTTCTCACAAGGAAAGTTTGAAGAGAACGTGAGTTGAAACTTAACGATAGGTGAGAGAGAAGGAAGATCTGTATTTTCACGTCCCAGGTTGTCCTGCGAGAACTCGAGCCCTAGGGTGGGCAGTCGGCCTACTTGGAGGAGCTTCGATCTTGGGATTGGAGATTTATGGAAGCGCTTGTTGAGCATCAGCTTCTTCATTGAGCCACCTATATCGAGCCGCATCAATGTTCGCATCGAGATGTCTTTGTGGAGCCGATATCTCTTCGGTGGGCTCCTTTTGTCGGGCGGCCGCCTCTCCTTCGATCGGGGGGGTGAAGGTTGCACCTTACATTCTGGGGATTATGGGGGACGGTGGATGCCCGGCCCCACCCGCACCCCAATCATTAATCATCTTTGTAAGCGCTTTAAAGCCTTGGTGGATCTCACGGGCCGATGTATGAATAGCCTCCGTCGTCCCCTTAACAGGTACATCCGTCGGGGGAGTCCTTCAGAGAGGGCGTGGCATGTCTCCTATGAGATCTTTGACACGGTTGGGAAAGTGTTGAAGTGTATGTGATTTGTCATGTGTGTGACCCTAAGTTCCAACAGACGGCGCCAACTGTTGCGGGTCAGATCCGCACTCAATGAAATTGCTGTAAGGAACCAAGGGCACGATGGTTACAAGTTGGGGGAGATGAGGCTAATCACAATCTGAGGATGATTGGGAGATGAGGATCTCAGGGTCGCCCGTCAGTCGGAATATGTCGCCCTCTAGTTGATGATGGTCGCTCGCCAGTTAACGAAGGTCACCGCAGGTTGCACGTCCGTCGGCAGCTGGGGGAACTTCCTGTAAGGCAAGCAACTCTTCAGAAAGGCTGGGCGGTATGTCCGCCCATAACCCATCTGATGCTTAAGTCAGTATGTGACTTATGTGGAGAACGTCGGACACGAAGAGTGATCTTAAAGGCAGATCGACGCTGGCATGGCGGACTAGTGTGGAAGGCACGAATATGTGGAGGATATTCGACCTTTAGTATAGAAATGAATGTGTTGGAGATTTAACTGACCAATCCACGAACCAGCCAGCTCCTACCTCGTTGGAGGAGAATGGGTATTTATAGGGCTGAGAGGCGGCTGCTTGCCAACCTGTCAGCTGTCAAATCCACCCAGCTGGCACTCGAGTGGTGAATCGATAAGGTGGCGAGCGATGCCAAAGATATTTTCTGCATTGATGGTGTCAGATGGTGTCAGGTGCATCAGGCTATCAGAGCCGTAAATGTCAGGCACACTGTAACGACTGGTTTTTCATGTATTTGGATTATCTATATTATATATATGTTTTGGTGGATTTTCTCCTTATGTGTGGTTTCCGTCTCCGTAGCTTTCGTTTTCGATCGGTTCGTTGTGATTTTCTAGCTTCTTCCTTAGATCGTTGAGTTTTGGAGTAAGTCACTCATGACGAACTTCAAATCGCTTATATTTTAGAGTTAGAGTGATCTTAGAAGCTATAGAGATCTTCCTGAAGCTTCGCGCTTCAATTCGGCACTTTTTGTGCACCTTAGTTGGTTCAAGAAGGGGAACCAACCGACTAGATTGAGATCTAGTCGGTCGGCAACTCTTCTCAAACCGACTAGTTCATTAAATCAATAATTCAGAAGTTACTGTTTACTCTTATTCGGTCTAAGAACAACCACCGACCGACTAGATGTGAAACTAGTCGGTCAGAACTTGCTCTCAGACCGACTAGTTCCTTTGATAAATTTCACCTAAGTTACCGTTTATCGTTAGTCGGTCTAAGAACAACCATCGACCGACTAGGTTGCAAACTAGTCGGTCAGCCATTGTTCTTTAACCGACTAATTCATTGACCATTTTGTCGACCTGAGTTACTGTTTGATTTTAGTCGGTCACAGTTGGTCTACCGACAGACTAGTTCTCGAACTAGTCGGTCAACCACTCTTCTTTGACCGACTAACTACTGTCGTAAACCTAGGGTTTGCCCAGCCGCCGGCTTGTTTCCTATTTAAACCCCACTTCGTTTCTTTTCTTTCTTTCTCATCTCTTGGCCATTTTCTTTTCCCCTTGACCTCTGATCTTACCCAACCTTCCTCTAGCCATTCCTCCTTCCTCAAGAGCTCCTCTCCCTCTCCATTTAGGACGGCCACCATGCTTTAGGCCGCCTCCAACCCCCAAAACCCCACAAAATCCCATTTCTCCAGATTTCTCCATCCATTCCAGATCTGAACCGTGGTTCCCCGGATCGTTTCTTCCGTTACCGTGCTTGCTCGGCATCGATCTTCCGCTTCATACGGTAGTGAATCGATCCTTTAATATTCTCATAACATGTTTTGTAATTTTTGTTAAAACCTAATAAAACTAGGTTGGATGTTGTTCTAATATTGATTTGCCATGGCAGCGATCTCATCCCCGTAGCTAACATTTTGTGACGTGCCTCGTTGATCGTCATCCTCGGTGCTAGGCAAGTGAAACTTGCCACTTAGGGTTTTAGGCCATGTTCTAGGCCATTTCCTTGTTTTAGCGTAAAAGAGACTAGGCAGTGAAAGGATAGCTGCCTAGACGCCCTTGATCTAGCTTGACAACGAAGCTAGATCCGTCACCTTCATCATGCTTGCATGTCATGTTTAATTTTAATTAACGGTACGCGAATATCTGTTCATGTCATTGCATACTTGCTTGTTCATCGTGTTTGTGTAGCACACGCTACTTTAAAATGTAAGCTGCGGCGAGTAGGATTTTGACTCCTACATCGTGACTTGAGGCTAGGTGCACCCCTATGCCAAATACACTTCATGGCTCGTGATCCAGAAGCGAGCACAGTGTGTTGCTAATCCCAACGCTCGATACACGTGGAGGGGTAGGGTTAAACGGTCGCTTGAGCTTAGGAGTTGGCCCGATCAGCTACTCTAGCCAAAAGACGGAAACTCTGAGCACAAAGTGAAAATCGTGATAAGTGATTCGTGATAAGTGAAAATCGTGATAAGTGATTCGTGAATTAGTGATTTGGTGGCTTTTGCTACATCGTGCATGCTTGTCCCTTCTTGTCCTTTTAACTGTTGCATCATACTTAAATGCCATGTCATTGCATCCTACTTGAACTGTTAGGTTGTTAGTTTACTTTCAGTTTCCTTGCCCAAGTCTTTTAGACTTGCTGACATGTGTCCCTCTCTCTTTTGGGTGACACATGTTAGATCCTGAGCCAGAGTTCGTTGGAGAGGACGTGGTGTTTGCTGACGCCGAGTATGCTTTTGTCAGAGTTTGTCTGTAGTGAGACTGGCGGTGATATTTGTAGTGGTTGCCTCCTTCCTTGGGCGGAGTGCTTCGGGTTGAAGAGATAGGCGAGCTGCCTCTGGGGCGAGCTACTCTGGGGAGAGCTAGAGTAGACCGTGCACGATTAGCCAGAGAGCTCTTCTCTTTGGCTCAGATAACGAGATTGTCGCTTTGCTCGGGCGAGCTTCTCTGAGACTCGGCGAGCTTCTTGTCCGAACTAGTTCTCACTAGGGAGATTTGGGGGGCGTTTGCTTGGGCTTGGTTGACAAGCTTGGCGGTCACAAGGGCGCACTGCTCTGAGCCTTGGCGAGCTCTTCTTAGTCTTGGTGAACTGGTCCTCATTAATAAGGACTGTTGATGTATTATTTGAGTGGGCCTTTATCAATTAGGCTGGCCTTTAGGGCGTAACATTTACCATACAAAGATTCGGAGAGAGGAAGCTAATTTGACGGAGCACCTGAAGTGCCCGACATCAGCCAAGTTTTTACTTTGGCATGATAGACATGGCCACCCTAGATATGTGATGATGCACCACATCTTATCTCGATCTCATAGGCATAACTTGAAGAACCAGAAGATTCTTCAAAAGGAAGAATTCCCTCGCATCCCTTGCTATAAGGCAAAACAAATTACAAGGCCATCTCTACGAAAAGTTGACAAAGAATCTACACGCTTCCTCAAAAGAATATAAGGAGATAGATGTGGACAAATCCACACCCCTAGTGGGCTATTTCGGTACATTATGGTACTGATAAATGCATCCTTAAAATATTTGTATGTGTGTCTACTATCAACCCGCAACCTAGCTTTTTCAAAGCTATTACACAAATAATAAAGTTGCGGGCGCATATTCGAGACAGCCAAATAAAGAATATATGTCCGGATAATGCTGTGGAATTTACATCCCGGTCATTTCAAGAGTACTGCCAAGCAACTGGAATTGAAAATGAACATCCAGTGCCACATATTCATACCCAAAACAGGTTGGGAGAGTCACTGGTAAAAAGACTCCAATGGATTGCACGTCTATTGTTAATGAAACCCCAGTTGCCGGTGGATGCATGGGGACATGCAATTTTGCATGCTGCATCATTAGTGAAAATAAGACCCTCTGGAGGTCAGAGTCTCTCTCCAATGCAACTTGCATATGGAATGCTATCGATCACTTCTCACTTAAGAATCTTCGGTTGCACAGTTTAAAGCCCCATTGCACAACCACAGAGGACAAAAATGGGTACTCAACGTAGCCTAGGTATCTATGTAGGATTTTGACTCGCCCTCAATTATAAGATATCTAGAACCCCAAATGGGGGATGCATTTAAGGCATGTCTTGAAGACTGTGATTTTGATGAGACAAGTTTGCCCAAAATGGGCCCAGACACTGAGAAATCTGATGCGAAACAAATTATAACGTGGGTTACAAAAAGTTTGACCCATTATGATCCGGTAACAAAATAATGTGAAGATGAGATCCTGAAGTTCTCCTCCACATACATAACACTGTTTACCAGTCACCGGACTCATTTACTGACAACCAAAAGATTGTCATCACACATCCCTGCTGCAAATACTCCAACTAGAATTGACATCCCCGAGAATTAATGCAATCCACCAGCAGCAAAAGTGGCTGTTTCTCAACAGAAAAAAGGCAGACCACTAGCTCCAAGGACAGAAATCCAAGAAAGAAAAACAAAAGAAAGAAAACGATAACTCCTAGAGACCTTGAGACAATACTACCACAGGACAATGAGCTCATGTCCACACCATCACTCCTTCCCGGAATCCACTGCAGAGGAAATGCGAGGAAAAACTGAAATAAAAGTAAATGTTGTACGTACTGGGGAGATGTTGGACTGATAGAACATAATTATCGACAATATATTCACGTATCATATTTCCATATACATGGCAAAAGCGATGATATTTATTTATAAAATATCGTTCCATACTCTGTTGCTAAAATGCAAACGTAGAGATTGGCCAAATATGGAATGCGGCAATAAAAGATGAGCTGGACTCACTTATAAAACGTGAAATGTTCGGACCTGCAGTCCAGACACCAAAAGGTGTTAAACCTGTGGGTAAAACAAGTATTGCACACATAAGAAAAATAAATACAAAATCGTATGCTATAATGTACAACCTATAGCTCAAGGATATTTTCGTTGAAATGAGGGAATGAACAAATTAAAATGATCATGACTCATAAATGATGCATCAGATTCCCAAAGTTATAAAATGCAAATACCTTACGATTTGTCAAAGGAAATTTTGGATATGCTGCTATTGGATGTTGTGACGGCATACCTTTATGAATACCTTGGTAAAGATAAATTTCATATTTCCTTAAATGCCAGAATAGACTTCGAGACGTCTATTCTATTGAAGAAGAATAATGAGAATAACAAATAATGTACAATCAAGAGAATCACTTGACAAAGCAATGATTCTCACTAAGGGTTGCCTTTGCATCTAAGCAAAGGACATGATTTGAGATTATAGTTGTAAACAACTTAAATCTCATCGGATCTCCTGAAGAGAAAACCGAAATATCTGTTCAAGCCTGACTATTAAACATGAAATGAAAGACCTATGCAAAAATAAATTAAGCCATGGCTCACAGATTTATTATCTTAATAGAATCCTGTTACATATGCCCAGAAGTTTGTTGGAGAAATTACAAGGACCATTGTCATCCAAAGTACACCTATGGTAGTACACTCTATGGATGTAAAAAAAGACCCCTTCTGATCGCTGGAAGAGGGGGAGGATATAATTGGTCATGAAGTCCCTTATCTAAGTGCAATCAGACACTCCTGGCTAAGTGCATGCATCCCGATATAGCAGTTGCAGTAAACTCATTAGCCAGAGATAGTTAGGCACCTAAAAAGCCATTAGAGCAGAGTTAAGCATCTTCTGCTCTTCCTCCAAGGGTCGAAAGATTTGGTCTTACATTATAAAGTATCATCCTCCAAGTTTATGAAAATACAGGTTACAGGTCTGATCCCTATACTGAGAAATCACAGACTGGGTACCCACCGTGGGAGAACCATCTACTGCAAATCTGCAAAGCAAATTATGAAGGCAACACTGTCCTATTATTCCGAGATCCTCACCATTCCATAAACACACCAATGGTGTATTTGAGGGCGCCTGGTGGTACATCACATCCCAGTGACGACTGGGATATAGGCTGGTATTGTGGAGCTGACCACATATTCTGAAGACCAGCTCACCCCACTTTGAGGGGACCACATCAGAGGCAACAAAACTAAGCACACCTCTCTCGAGTTTTTGGATTCAGCAGTTGCTTAATGGTGGTGATATTTGTAATCTGTGTATATTTTCGGAATGTTGTAAATAGGAATAATGAGATGCGCCTAAGAGATCTGAAAGCCTGAGTGCTTGTACAGATTAGGGGAAGTTAGATAATGTTTGTACTCTTTTTCTTTAACTATGGTTTTTCCCAAATGGTTTTCCATAGCTAAATGTTCTAACGAGGCAAAACTCATCAACTCAGGATCCTGAAGTATCCACCACATATGAGACTCCTACTACACTCAGAACCTGAAGTATTCATGAGCAGAGTCCACACCTATGGCTGGATAAGGGGGAGTGTTGTGAATGGATATTACTGAGTTGGTTAGGATCACGGCCTATCTTACAGATAAGACCGTATCTATTGTATTTTATCTTTGTACGCTCCTCTTCCTCTATAAATAAAGAGATGGGGGTTCCTCTCCCAGATGATGATTCATAACACATTGCACTTTATTATTATATGAAAAATATTTTTTAATAAAAATCGATTAATGCATCATTGTCATGATCTAACACACAATTTCTGACCCCGTTAATTCTCAATAAATGCTTTATTAAATGACAATAAATAATAAATGTTAGTTTTTAATTATAAATTAATTATTAAATCAAGTTGCTCAACTGCAGATGTGTGTAAATTGTTAGTTTCTTCACACATATTTATACATATCCAAAACTCTATGTCACGCCCCGCTTCCTAAAAATGTGGAGGCGAAGCGTGAGAAGGTCCGCTCAGACTTGAAGCTGCAAAGTTGCAAGTCCGATAAGCGTCAATCAAATTTAAAACTGTAGGTCCTTGCAACGCGGACGAAACAAAGATAATAATAATGAAATGAGACAAGAGAGATATCTCAGAATATCCATAAAATAAGTTTCAACATCACAGAAGAAGCCACCAGGCTAAAAGGAAAAGAGTCTAAAGGCCCAAACATGGCCAACAAAAGTACAACGTACAAAACAAAGGTGCTACGCACCGACAACTAACAGAGAACCTAAAACAAAAGGAGAACTCAGCATGGTCACAAAGAGAGGTCACCGGTGTCCGCAAAACTCCTCTTGGACAAAATAGGGCTCAGGCTCAGCGTCAGCAAAACACCACGTACTCAGCAACGGTCTCCAGCTCAGGGTCTAACATGTGACACCCAAAAGAGCAAGGGGCACATGTCAGCAAGTCTACAAGAGACTTGTGCAAGGAAACTGAAAGTAAGTACAAGTAAAGCAACCTAGCAGTTCTAGCATGAATGCAATGACGTGGCAGTTAAAGTATGAGTGCAACAAGTAAAGTAAAGTAAAGTAAGGTACGAGCATGGCATTTAAACATGGCATGGATGAAAATTTTTACAAGTAACACTCCCTAGTACAAGACAAGAAAAGTAAGCACCTCGTGCACAGAGATTCCGCCTTCTGACTAGAGTGGCTGATCGGGCCACTCCTAAGCTCAGGTGACCGTTTATCCCTACCCCTCCACGTGTATCGAGCCAGGGCCTTACCCCCGAACACGGAATGCTCGCTTCTGGATCACGAGCCAGGAAGTGTTTTTAACAAGTATGGCATAGGGGTGCACCAAGAGAGTCCAAAATCACAATTATCCTACGTGCACAAGTCCACCGGCCTAAAGTCCATATTATTAATCTTGATTGGTGAATTTAAAACATTTAAAACATTTTAAAAATACTGATTTTAGTCTTGATTAGCATGCAATTGGGTTGGGGGTCCTAGGGGTGCAAAGCGTTACCTCAACACGACGCGAAAGCTACACTGGCGCCGGGTAGCGACGCCAGGGGTTGGAGTAAGAGAACGCGCTCCAAGTCCTGATTCCAAATTAGTTTCCTCGCTGGAAAGTTCAGAGCATCAACCGGAGCAACGGTTCCAGATTCCAAAGCTAGCACGTGCGATGACGGCTACGACGTGTCGCAACGTCGTACGCGGCAAATAGTCGGAGAGAAAGCACCTAGGTGGGGCCCACAGTAGTCCTAGGGACCTATGGGGGACCCACAATACCTCTGGAGAACTTGGGGGGCCCACGGTGGTAAGTGGTGCGACGGGTGCGGGGTTGCGACGAATGGCTCTCGGTCAGACGGCCTTGGTGCTGGGGAATGGCTCGGTCGGACACATGGGAATGGCCTTGCACAGCGCTGCGGTCGGTGCGGGCCTTGGTGCTCTCGGTCGGTGCGGAGCAACCCGTCGGTCGGACGCTGCGGATGCGAGGGAGCGGGCGCTGCAACGTTGCAAGCGTTGCAACGTTGCGGGTGCGGGCGGGGGCTTCGGTCGGGCACGGTGAGATGTCGGGCGACGGTGCGAGACAGCGAAGCGGAGTTGTGCGGTGCGGAGCGGGTCGTGCGGAGCGGCCAAGCTCTCGGTTAGACCGAGGGCTCCTCTCGGTCGGAGCGGGAGAACGGAGTGGCTGCAGCAGCGGGGTGCGGGCGAAGCTTGGTGCGGGCTTGGGCGTCGGTCAGGGCGGGGATTTTGGGCGGTTTGGCTCGGTCGGTGCGGGGAGTTCGTCGCAACGTTGCGACGATTCGTCGCAACGTCAAATTTGGGTTTTGGAAGCGGCTAGGGTTATTTTCTTGCGAAAATAGGTCTTCCTAAAGGTTGTTTATATAGTGTAGATGGGTTGACTAGGTTTAGGGCTAATCCTAATGGGATTATGAGTTTAAAATAATTTAAAATTCAAATTTCGCCAACTCCAACTCACCCAAGGCTTAGGTGGGGCCCAAATGAGCTGGAAATTGGCTCAAAAATTATTTAAAACGCTTTAAACTCAAATAAATTTTCTTTGGCCGAAATTAATATAAAAATTAATTATTAAAAATATTATAAACCTTGTTAAAAATATAAAAGTGGTCAAATAAACTCCAAAAATTATAAAATAAATATCGGGGTGATCGTGGTGACGAAAGTAAGCTAACTAAGAAGACAGATCTCAATTTAGACGTCGGACGACGAGACTAAAAATAGAAACACCTCCCGTCAAAAGTGAGAATTGAAACGACTCATCGAACAAGATTAAATTGTGGGAAAACGACTCGAGAAACGTTATTCCAAAATAGTGCCACTATTTAATACTCTCAGAGACGTTCACAACGGCATATCACACGAAAGTGTTCACAAACAAACAAAGTCTAAAGTAAACACGTGCACGGTCAAAAGCACGTGCACGAACAACGTACAACGAAAAGTGGTCGTTACATCCTCCCCGCCTTAGAATAAAGTCCGTCCTCGGACTTTCTAATATAGCTAGTCGCTCTAGTAACTACCCCAATCAAGTCATAATAATTCAAACCAGGTATAGTCATTACAGGTGCTCATATGCGCACTAGGTAGTCAAACAGTAACACTACCAACACGTATATATATACATTCACGTACGTCATATACTTATACCTATTATAGTCAGTCAATTACATACATGTATTTCAATCATATATATAAGCATACATCCCTTATATAACTACTACTTACTTAATCACAAAACAATATTTCAGATACTCATATAAGTATGGTCTCACACTTAGCAAATACAATCGTTGTTCTACGTATAGATAACTACATATGCGCAAACAAACATGGGTATACAACTCCCTAATATTCATCCAATACCAAACATCTCAACACATGTAGTCACTCCATACCATTTTAAATCAAGCTTCACTATATTTAATATACGTTCACCACTACTATAGTTTCATAATATATAGTCATTCAAATGCATGCAAATAGTTCACCATATATTTTCATCACCTACGGTCCTATAACTGTATTTACGACACGCCACATATACCATAGTCACCAATAACTATAACTAAGCACATACTTACCCGTGCATGGTGCACACCCATACACGCTAACATTTCATTTACGCATACCAATCATACCATTATATTACTAGCACATATACACACCTAGTTTAGCTAGCACACATACGTTCACACATGCAAGTTCTTAGTAATTAACTATACCACAAGACCAACACCTATAATTATATACTGGTATAGCGACTCACAATCTTGTGCATAGCACAACCAGGCACAAACACTCCTATCACTATTCATACATCAAGCATTGCTATATTCAAACTTCAGACATACATATCATTATACTTAGAGTATACCCACTCAAGCTTGAGTGAGACTCAATACACATATCCGAATATTCTATATGCGCAACACGGCATTCATACCTATACCAATACCACTCCAATATTTATACGTCTACCAATACAACCATATACATACCATAAGTCAATCACACTTAATATTTGTCAGGTAATACTCACATAGTTCAATCACTCTATATACAATAATAATAATAATACAGACATCAGCACACGTATAATTATAATACACTCCCTAATACATACGCATTCATCGTATAGTCACACACATGTAACATATATATTCACACCATAGTCTACTACATATAATTAGTATACCAACACCTATACATACATAGTTAAGATGTGCAATAGTCGTGTATACCTCACGGTATGCACGCATACAACATCCCGTAAAAGCAAGCAATACCAATCAAAATTATAGTCGTATAACTCTTACATATTCATGCAGCTAATGCCTAACTACCTACGTCTAAGCACAACACATGACTACGCACGAGCACATGCTCACACGTACAAACATATAGGTCATATAATAGGCCTACCCTTTTAACCATACGTACACCTATTATTATCACTCCTAGCATACACATAGTTTCACCAATCATTTTATTTCAACCATTACAAGTATCTCTAACTACATACACAACTTAGGTACATGCACCACGACAACATAACAAGGTCCAAGGGCCTACTAACAACTTAGAGTTGACACAGACATTGACGGGCACTAAAGCCTAAGCAATGTAGAGAGAGGTCGAGGTCGAAAGCGTGACAAGGAAAGGATCGATAAGCACGAGTTCGGATAGGACGATTACAATGAGACAGCTTGGTTAGACGAAACATTGACTCAATGGTGATGTTTAGGTTGAGGGAAAGGGAGATGTAGTGATGCTTATATAGGATACAGAAAAGAAAATAGGGTAAATAGCATAAGCTAAAATACGTGGAGTCTGAAAACCGTTGTACTTCAAAAGTTGGAATCCTTGTCTGTATAAAAATATTTGGCGATCGATAAAACGAGTTGTTCAAAATAAGTGAGTCGAGTATTCATAATAAGAGAAAATGGTCTATTGGTTTAAAAAAAATCATTATAAAAGGAAGTAAAATCATTTACACGAATATTAAGGATGTGGTTTAGAAAATTTTATACGTCAGTAATTTAATATAATGTTGTCAAAAGTTTTTTGAAAGTCAAAGAATGAAATCAAGTAACTGAAGAATTTAAACTCATGTTAAATGCTTTCAAAACTTTTAGGCTATGAAAAATTTAAGATAATCAACATTGAAACTACTTTTAGAGAACCAGGATTGGCCAAAAATGAGAAACTGATTTACACAAGGTTCTTAATATACGAGCACAACAAGTCTGGTACGGATATAAAAATAATTGAAAGTATGTATGGTGAGCGGAAGGATAATAATAATAACTTAGTAGTAGAATTATCAAAATTGATAGCAAAGCTTTAAAATCGAATCATGGAGGGTCTAAATCTAGAAGTTGTTATGAAATAGTAATTTTACAAAATCTGAAGTAGAGAAAATGACGAGCATAAAATCGACTTGCTGAAAGCTGAATTTCCACGTGACTTGAAAAGTATATTAAAAGTAAGCGCGATGTGTCGTTTGAATGTCATAATAAGAAAGGAAAATGTATTTTCATAGGTACGAAAGAGTAGGCTGGGAAAATACCATAAGCTAGTATTCAAAATTTCGACAAAAGATTCAAGTCAACGAAGGAGTATGAAATGTATAAGGTATATATATATATATATATATTAGCAAATTTAAACTTAGGGAAAGAGGAAATCGAAAAGTACATTCAGAAAATTCAATACTTGTAATGGAGAGGTTCGAAAATTGACGTCGATCGTCATGAGGCGATCTCGTGAATTGAGGCAAGGGAAGTGGTCGGATGATCAAAACATTCATACACCTAGGATATGAATCAGGAGGATCTACGGGGAAACTCCTACGGTCGACCAACTAAATATTAAGGAACGAAGCGCTAAGACTTTCTAAGGAGCTAGACGGTAATGAAATGCGTTCAGTTTGGTCCGAAATCGATGAACCCGAGCGAACGACTAACGAAATTCTAGAAGTCTAATATGGTCCGAGTTAGACAGGAACCACTAAGGTAACTCCTACGACGATTAAATCAGTTGCTGACAGGGAGTCTAACTAACAATCAGAGGCATCTAACTAGCAAGCACAGATGTCTAACTAAGTCTTCTTACCACCTAGTGTCATAAGAAAACGACTAGACTCAGGGCTTATGACTCGGATGTTGCAATTTATTTAATGGACATTCCGTTATTATCGTTGTTCCGTTAATTCGCAATTGCAAGACTGGACTTGCATGTGCCACCAACAAAACCTGTCACGCCTCGCTTCCTAAAAATGTGGAGGCGAAGCGTGAGAAGGTCTGCTCAAACTTGAAGCTGCAAAGCTGCAAGTCCGATAAGCGTCAATCAAATTTAAAACTGCAGGTCCTTGCAACGCGGACGAAACAAAGATAATAATAATGAAATGAGACAAGAGAGATATCTCAGAATATCCATAAAATAAGTTTCAACATCACAGAAGAAGCCACCAGGCTAAAAGGAAAAGAGTCTAAAGGCCCAAACATGGCCAACAAAAGTACAACGTACAAAAAAAGGTGCTACGCACCGACAATTAACAGAAAACCTAAAATAAAAGGAGAACTCAGCATGGTCACAAAGAGAGGTCACCGGTGTCCGCAAAACTTCTCTTGGACAAACTAGGGCTCAGGCTCAGCGTCAGCAAAACACCACGTACTCAGCAACGGTCTCCGGCTCAGGGTCTAACATGTGACACCCAAAAGAGCAAGGGGCACATGTCAGAAGTCTACAAGAGACTTGTGCAAGGAAACTGAAAGTAGGTACAAGTAAAGCAACCTAGCAGTTCTAACATGAATGCAATGACATGGCAGTTAAAGTATGAGTGCAATAAGTAAAGTAAAGTAAAGTAAGGTACGAGCATGGAATTTAAACATGGCATGGATGACAAGTTCTACAAGTAACACTCCCTAGTACAAGACAAGAAAAGTAAGCACCTCGTGCACAGAGATTCCGCCTTCTGGCTAGAGTGGCTGATCGGGCCACTCCTAAGCTCAGGTGACCGTTTATCCCTACCCCTCCACGTGTATCGAGCCAGGGCCTTACCCCCGAACACGGAATGCTCGCTTCTGGATCACGAGCCAGGAAGTGTTTTTAACAAGTATGGCATAGGGGTGCACCTAGCCGGAAACACAGAAACACGGATTGTACAAGTATTTTGTAGCGTGTGCTACGATGCAACAATCAATTTGGATGACATGTAAGATGCAATGCATGTCAGTTAAAAGTGAGTACAGATAGGGAAAGTAAACGTGACAGTTTAGTATGCATGATTAACAAGTTTAAAGAGTTGGATCTAGCTTCGTTGTCAAGCTAGATCAATTTAGGTGACGGATCTAGTTTCGTTGTCAAACTAGATCAAGTAGGCGTCTAGCCAGCTATCATTTCACTGACTAGTCTCTTTTACGCTAAAAACAAGGAAGTGGCCTAAAAACATGGTCCTACACAAGAGTTGGCAAGTTTCACTTGCCTGCAAGTACGACGTCTGAGAAACACCATCCAAGAGAGTCCAAAATCACAATTATCCTACGTGCACAAGTCCACCGGCCTAAAGTCCATATTATTAATCTTGATTGGTGAATTTAAAACATTTAAAACATTTTAAAAATACTGATTTTAGTCTTGATTAGCATGCAATTGGGTTGGGGGTCCTAGGGGTGCAAAGCGTTACCTCAACACGACGCGAAAGCTACACTGGCGCCGGGTAGCGACGCCAGGGGTTGGAGTAAGAGAACGCGCTCCAAGTCCTGATTCCAAATTAGTTTCCTCGCTAGAAAGTTCAGAGCATCAACCGGAGCAACGGTTCCAGATTCCAAAGCTAGCACGTGCGACGACGGCTACGACGTGTCGCAACGTCGTACGCGGCAAATCGTCGGAGAGAAAGCACCTAGGTGGGGCCCACAGTAGTCCTAGGGACCTATGGGGGACCCACAATACCTCTGGAGAACTTGGGGGGCCCACGGTGGCAAGTGGTGCGACGGGTGCGGGGTTGCGACGAATGGCTCTCGATCAGACGGCCTTGGTGCGGGGGAATGGCTCGGTCGGACACATGGGAACGGCCTTGCACAGCGCTGCGGTCGGTGCGGGCCTTGGTGCTCTTGGTCGGTGCGGAGCTACCCGTCGGTCGGACGCTGCGGATGCGGGGGAGCGGGCGCTGCAACGTTGCAAGCGTTGCAACGTTGCGGGTGCGGGCGGGGGCTTCGGTCGGGCACGATGAGATGCGGGGGCGACGGTGCGAGACAGCGAAGCGGAGTTGTGCGGTGCGGAGCGGGTCGTGCGGAGCGGCCAAGCTCTCGGTCAGACCGAGGGCTCCTCTCGGTCGGAGCGGGAGAACGGAGCGGCTGCAGCAGCGGGGTGCGGGCGAAGCTTGGTGCGGGCTTGGGCGTCGGTCAGGGCGGGGATTTTGGGCGGTTTGGCTCGGTCGGTGCGGGGAGTTCGTCGCAACGTCAAATTTGGGTTTTGGAAGCGGCTAGGGTTATTTTCTTGCGAAAATAGGTCTTCCTAAAGGTTGTTTATATAGTGTAGATGGGTTGACTAGGTCTAGGGCTAATCCTAATGGGATTATGAGTTTAAAATAATTTAAAATTCAAATCTCACCAACTCCAACTCACCCAAGGCTTAGGTGGGGCCCAAATGAGCTGGAAATTGGCTCAAAAATTATTTAAAACGCTTTAAACTCAAATAAATTTTCTTTGGCCGAAATTAATATAAAAATTAATTATTAAAAATACTATAAACCTTGTTAAAAATATATAAGTGGTAAAATAAACTCCAAAAATTATAAAATAAATATCGGGGTGATCGTGGTGACGAAAGTGAGCTAACTAAGAAGAAGGATCTCAATTTCGACGTCGGACGACGAAACTAAAAATAGAAACGCCTCCCGTCAAAAGTGAGAATCGTAACGACTCATCGAACAAGATTAAATTGTGGGAAAACGACTCGAGAAACGTCGTTCCAAAATAGTGCCACTATTTAATACTCTCAGAGACGTTCACAACGGCATATCACACGAAAGTGTTCACAAACAAACAAAGTCTAAAGTAAACACGTGCACGGTCAAAAGCACGTGCACGGACAACATACAACGAAAAGTGGTCGTTACACTCTACTTTACAATATTACCAGAGATGCGTTTATTCTGCATACCATTGTCTTTTAATGTATCACTATAAATAACCCGTGTCCAGAGTGCACGGCGCGGAAAAAACCCGTACGAAAAGGATGATGTGCACACGCGTAAACGAAAAGGAGAGAGAAGTGTGTGTGTGTGTCGGTAGTGTCAGGTGGTAAAAAGACCCAAAAACAATACCCGAAGCTCAAAACCCCAAAGCCCAAAAGAAATCCCAACCCCCCAAAGCCCAATAGAGGGCAAACACGTAAATAAGTGGACTTGGGGGTGTGTTTTTTGGGTGGGAGTGGCAAACACGTAAATAAGAGGAAAGAGGTGTTATTTTTTGGGGTTTGTCACAGTCAACTTGTGACTGGGACAAACCCTGCCACCTAGGATTAGTCTAGGTGGCATGTTGTGTTTTATAGAAGAGATTAGAAATAACCCGTGCACACAGTGCACGACGTAAGAAAAAATACCGACGAACAGGAGGCGGTGAACACACGCAACCGAAAATGAGCAAGAAGTGTGGGTGTGTGTCGGTATCGTCGGGGATAAATGGGTGAACCCAAAAACCTTGGGAGTTATACGGGGAAAAGCCCATAGGCCAAAGATGCAATCATGTGAGTTTTTGGGGTTTTTGCAAAGTGTGATGAGAGGTATGGCAAACATGCAAATATGTGAGAGTGGGGGTTTTTTTCTGCAAAGTGGGATGATGTGAGGGTGATGGCTAACATGCAAATATATGAGAGTGTGGGTTTTTTTGGAAAAAAAGTTGATGTGACACTTGTCCCTGTCAGCTTGTGACTGGGACAACTGGTGTCAACTAAGACAACCTCAATTGGACACCACTCTTTTATATAATATATATTGGGCTCTATTACAAAACATTTTTAAAGACTACTATATTTATTTTGAATTGGGGAGGACAGGATCGGATATTGTAAAATGAACTACCTAATTTGCTATAATAGTAATAGTAGAAATCTATATGTTAAAACATAACTGTTTTAGAATTCTAGGGCTGACTAGGACAAACATGTTGATAGAAAGACGGCTTGGATTTAATCTTGAGGAATGAATGGTTGAGATGAGATTTTGTGGAAAGTTTTGGAGGTAAACACATTTCTAGGAAAATTAAAGTTTTTGGGGAAATGAAACTTTATGGGTAATGAAAGTTTCTTGGGAATATCAGAGTGCACACAATTAATGCATTTGGGAAAACATTAACTTGCACTTGTAAGGATCGTCTTACCCTTGCAATACTAACAACAACACACTAGAGGGGGTGTGAATAGTGTAATGACACAAATTGCGTATTTAAAAATTAAACTTGCAAATGCGGAATTATAAATGCAAGAGGAATTCAAACACCACAAAAATCCAAACGCAAACACAAGATACACTGGTTTCCCAAACTTGGGTACGTCCAGCCACACCAATATCCACTATAATTCTCGCAAAGAGAAGTGAATACAATCTCACGCAGAGATACCCCACACAGAGGATTTGGATGCTCACATAGAGATATCACTGCTTTCACACAGAAAGACTAATGCTCTTACACAGAGAGACTCAAACTCTCACACAGAGAGATCTCAACCAACCGTCGCACAGAAGTTTATACTCTCACACAGAGAGTAACTAGCTCTCACACAGAAAGCTAGGGTTACAATGAAATAACAATGTAAAATAAATACTCTTACCTATGCCTTGATATGAACTTACTCATAAATGAATGCAAGACATGTAAGATGAGCTCCAAGTGATGAGATTTGCTAGAATTGCACTTGGATGAGTTTCCTTGAGCTAGACTTTAATGCATGAAGGAGAGAATGAGCTCTAAGAGGGAAATGCGAGAGTTTGAGAGTGGCTTAATCAATATCTAATGATTTGCAATAGCATCAAGTAGTTCTAATGAACTCAGCCCTCTCATATATATAGGAACCCTATATGAACTCTCAAAACCCAAGGATAAAGCCAAAAACATAAAGTTGTAACTGCTAGAATCTGGGCTGAAACGTCAGTAACAGTCGACTGATGAACAAATGACAATCGACTGATCAACGGCTAAATAAATTCCAACGGCTACAATCTGAGCCATGACAGTCGACTGTAGAAGACTACACAGACGACTGTATAACAGATAGTCGACTGTATATCCTTCATCAGGCGACTGCTGCAGGGGATGGAAATAAACAGAGAGATGCAACTTACACACAGTATGCATACATGCAACTGATGGCCAGAGTACATGCGACTGTAAAATAGACAGGCCACTGTAAACACTGCAACAGTCGATTGACTTACAAATTGGGATGAAACCCAGAAAGTGCAAGTTACGTACATACGACTATAGAACAATTCACATGTGACTGTTGGAAGACAGGCGACTGTCAATTGACCTTCAGTCGACTGTTGCATAAGCTCAAGTGTGAGTCAATAAAAGGTTGACTTGAGCAGAGCACTACAGTCGACTGTAGAAGGATCGACAGGCGCCTAGAATCATCCAGTCGACTGTAAAACCTTCATCAGGTGACTGTTGGAGAGCCAGAGACTCCAATTGAGTCTTTGGTCAAGATGAACCTATTGGGTTGGATTCTATGATAATCCTAAGGCTCACTAAGATGGTTAAATGTATATGCATGAATGAGTAAACCATCTATAAAGGCATTACAATAAACCTAGACTCAAAAAGAGAAAAGTAATAAATGAAATAATACATAGATTACATTGCTTCTCTAAAAGTCTATGGCTTCAACTTTGATACTCTCTATCATCTCCAAGTTTTGGCACCCTTTGAGCCCAAGCTATAACATAGCTCCTCTCGATGTCCATCCTTGCACCAAGTGTTTAGTCTCCAAAAATGATAGTCTAGAAATGTTAACTATGAGACTAAAATAAGAGAGTCATTAGCGACAACATAATGTTGTAATCATCATTAAAATAATATTGGTATGAAACACCAATACTCAATAGCACTTAATGCTGCAGATCGAATGATCTCTCCCTCAACGCGGGGCCCACTGTCTCTTCGACCCATTGGGCAAAGATGAGAATAATTTCACGCGCCCGTGCAGAAGGCGACCACAAAATTTTTTTCGCTAATTTGTTGTTCCGTGCCGAATGCGCCCATGCCGATTTTTTACGCTAATTTGTTGTTCCGTGTCGAAGGCGCCTGCGTCGAATTTGTTGTTCAGCACCGAAGGCGCCCGTGCCGCTAAATATTTTTACGCTAATTTGTTGTTCCGCGCAATTTTGGCTGTGAAAATAACTTTTTCGGAAACAAAGATTCGCGGGGGAAAATCTTAAATGAACCGTGCCCGTGGGCACGTGTTATGACTAGTCCATTATACAAAACACAACCTTTGTCCTACTAGGTCAAAGGAGTGGATAGAGTGGAGGTCATGGTTTGGCCACCTCAACATGGTGGGGTCCACTTGAGGTTGGTGGGGGTTTGGGTGAGACTTTTGGTGTTTTTGTGGAGCCCCCAAAGAAAAGGCCCCCACATTTCCATGAATTACAAGTTTTCCGTTGCCAACTAAACCTCCATCTCCTATCTACTTTACGGGTATGCCATTGGTATTTATGCAATTTGCCCCCCAACGGCTTTTTTCAATTTAACCATTAATTTTTACCATTTTACCCTCCGATGCTACCAATACACACACTCACACTTCTCACTCTGTTTCGGTTATGCTCGTGCACCGCATCATGTGTGTGTTTTTTGTTGCCCATGTGCACTTTGTTCACGTGTTTGTCATACTAGGATAAAAGAGTGGATAGAGTGGTGGTCTAGATTTGGTCAGCTCATCATAATGGGGCCCACTTAGAGGTGGGTGGGGAGTTGGGTGAGATTTTTGGTGTTGTTGTGGAGCACCCAACAAAAAGCCCCCCACATTCTCCTTATACGCATACTTGCCATTGCCAAGAAAACCCACCTATCTCCCTTATTTTACATGCTTTCCATTGGCCATTTTTCACTTTGCCTCCAGGTTTTTTTGCATTTTAGCCACTGCTTTTTCCCTTTATACCCCCGATGATATACACACACAGACCCATGCTTCTCACTACTTTTTGGCTGTACGCGAGCCTTGCATCCTATGTGTAGATTTTTCTTTTAGGTCCACGTGCACTATGTGTACGAGTTATTTCTAGTCATTTAAACAATTGAGAGAGAGAGAGACAAACATCCATGTCCCTATGGGACAAAAAGTGAGCTCACTTTTTGTCCCATGGGGACATGATGTTTGTCTCCCATTTGACAACAAGTGGGCCATACATTTGTCCCACTGGGCATGGTGGGCCCCGCTTGGTGGTGGTTTGGGCTTGGGTTTTGGGTTTTGGTTGAGATGGTGGAAAAGCCAAACAAAAGCCCACCTCATTCCCATTATTTACGAGCATGTCATTGCTTTTTAATGAAAACCAAATGCACCTTCTTATTCCACTTATTTACGGGTTGCCATGCATCTTTTTTTTTCACTTTGGCCACCTATGTTTTTTTTGCACTTTAACGCATTCTCTTGCCCCTTTACCCTCTCGTGTGTTTGCCCCCCAAAGTTTTTTTTGCAATTAAACCCCTTTTATCCCCCGACGACACACACACACATCTCTCTCTCTCTTGGTTGCATGCGGGTTCCGCATCGTCCCGACGATGCCCACACACACCCACTCTTCTTGCGCTTTTGTCGGTTGCGCACGTGCACTGCATCCTTTTTGTGCGTTTTTCCCGCACCGTGCACTCTGTGCACGAGTTATTTCTAGTAAATATATAAAGTGAAAACAATCTTTCTATATATATATTTGAATTTTTTAAAATAGGATTGTTGTACACCTCATGGATAATCAGCATCCAAAACATCAAATGACTCCAACACTATTTGATCCTTCATTCAACCCTTGCAACCTCAACATTCTCAAAAGCGGTTGAAAACTAAAACTCATATTGCTCACTCATATTTGATGTTTTGATGTTTTAGAATGTGTACACCAATCCTATTAAAAAAATTTCAAAAAAAATTGTGGAAAGCTGGTGTTTTTGTTCACATAAATCCTTCTCGTATGGGCATGTTATATATTATTTGACATAGCATATGATGTCGTATGTAATGTATTTTTTTGTCACACATGTTTTTCATAGAGAATATATAAGAACGATGACTCACTCGCATGTGATAAATATTATTCTCATAGAACGAAGGAATAACATATGAAAACCTGCATTAGATTCTTCTCCCGTGGCTCGCAGCAGTCTGCGATAACCACACAGACGCGAAACTGGGATAATGTTGGTGGTTCATTGTGATAAGTAGGCGGGCCCAGTGATCGGACGGCCAAGATCGCACGGGCCCCATAAATAAGGAAAAATAAAAAATAAATTTTTAAAGAAAAATCAATCTATCGTTAAACTTTGTTTGAAAGGCATTAATTATACAGCTCGAGCGCCGCCTCTGCTGTCTGTCGCCGTCGACGATGGACTCGAGGAATATGGGCGACATCTTCTGAGGTCGAGGTACACGCAAAACCCTAGCCCTAATATCTATTACTACGTGTTTCAAGTATATTGCTTCGATTGATCTAATTTTGCTCGCCATAGATTAGGTTTCGGTGCCTGGATGCATTCAGTTTAGGGCTGGATTATGATTTCAGTGAAATGTTGGGGTTTTCCCGAGGTCGATTCGTGTTTACTGTGTTCTTATGTTGACTGCGTGGAAATCCCATAAACTAGCTGAAAAGATTAGTCGGGTTTGCTTGCTTAGATGGGAAGGCTTAGAAACTGCTCGTGCTTGTTGATATTTACAATCTGATTCTGTAAAATCTGTTTCTGCGCCTGATGCAGGAATCTACTGGAACTGATAATATGCATTAGTTGAGGGGGATATAAATGATAGTGTAGATGGCAGATTGTGCTGCTATATCATCATGTGCCCGTGCACCGTTGAGGGGAGGTTGCTCCAAAACTAACATTTGCATTCCCAGGACCATCGATATCCGGTTGTCACGAAGGTGATGCTCCTTTCGCTTTGCAACGCTGCTGATGTTAAATGTAGTTACCATTTATGCTTTGTTTCCAATCATGGTAATATGTTTATAATATATGTTTCTTGTGCGTACAGATGAATGTGGCTGATGTTCATTTAAAATAGTTTCTTAATTAGTTGAATGTGTTGGGAATGAATGGCGAACCGAACTGAGATCCGTGCGGAAACAACCAATCCTAAAAGCTGATCAGGAATCTAAGAATAGCAAAAATGGATCCTCAAATAACCCAACAAAATTCCTATGACCTTGCAAAGTAAAGTAGCAAACGAAGAACAACAACAATAATCTAATCAATCGCAGACACACAAGAGTTTACCCAGGTTCGGTTGCGCACAACCTACGTCCAACAATTCCGAGATGATTCCACTATCAGAGAGATCCACAAATGGTTACAATCTATTTTCCGCTCACGTTAGTAATAACTTGGCTAAAAACACAAGCCCTCACAATCTCACTCAAGGAAGAAGAAATCAAAGGAGTAATGAAGAGAATCACTCAACTTCACAAACAAACTTCTAACCTTAATCTCTCAACAAAACTCTTCAATGGCGGCGACTGCAGCTCTCTCTGACTCCAGATCTCGAAAACAGCATTAACCCAATCTAATGAGCTATTAGGATTAAATAGGGCTCCCAAAACGAGCTGGAAAATGATCTCAACCGTTGGTTGAAAAGCACTGGCCCGCGCCGCTCGGTCGAGCGATCTCAACGCTCGACCGAGCGGTCTCTCTGCTGCTACTACCGCTAGAGTGGAAAAAACATGGCCCTCAGTCGAGCGTCAACTTCGCTCGACCGGTTGACAATCGCTCGGTCGAGTGTCAGCTTCGCTCGACTGAGTTGACAATCTCTGCAGAGCTTAAAAAAAGCCAAGTCGTTGTTAAAATTGAGCTTAATTCACTTGATCGAGTACTCAAACCACTCGACCGAGCGGACAATAACTCGGTCGAGGGGTAGAGTACTTGATCGAGTTAATGAGCTTCTCAGCTTAAAGCCTCCAGCTCGGTCGATCGACTTGCACGCTCGACCGAGTGAGCTGGGCATAAGGTGTGAAAGAGTTGAATCACCCAAATTCAACAGAATGAACCATTTTGTTAGGGATAAAAGATGATTCCTATGCAAGATCTGTATAAGCAACAATGGATAGCAATTAATTAGAATAAGTAACCACAAGTACATACCAAGATTTGGACTTTGTTTGGTCACAACCTAGGCCTACATACATAACCAAAGCAAGAGAGACTTTTTCCACTGTAAAACAAAGAGATAGAGAGATGCATCAAAACAATAACAACAAAATGTACACCGCTCCAACCAGCTTGATGATCCAATAAAACAATGAGAAAATACACAGGTTATCTCATTAGCTAAAAAAGCACAAACCCACTTGCAAAGATGCCTTTCAATCGATTGAATGGCACATACTCTACCAAAGTGGTGTTGAATTGTTGAAGAATTCAACTCAAATAAGCTACTTAGTAAAACCTGATTTCTTCTCCGTTTTTCTCTCAAACTCCCAGCCTCCACACTTGGTCGAGGAGTAGGTGATGGATTGATCTCTCCTCCTCATTTAGAATAACAAGCACTCTCTCTTGCATGAATGACTCAAACCCCAGTGACTTAAGTCAAACCCATTTTAAAATGGATTTAACCAATTTGAAGGAACCAAATCACTAAGACCAAAATCGTTTGGATTTCATCATGTGTATGGATCCAAACCCAACACTCCCCTATCCAACAACTCAAATGTCATTGATTGAACATACTTTCTTGAATATGTGAGTTATAATCTTTCTTTCCTTGATTGTGTAGGGAGTGCCTGTTCTTTCGAAAAACTTATGTTACCTTTCGGCCACCGTCACTTAAAGTCCAATTGGGTGGTGCTCCCTTTTGTACTGCCTTTAGATGGAAGAAAAGGCTGAAGAAAAGATCATTAAGTTGTTGTTTGGGGGCACTGATGGACCCTGAAAACATAGCTCCGGCAAGTTTGGTGTCTTATGTTGATGAGGCACTTCTTGTAGTCAGTGTAATTTTTGCATACATGGCAGGGGCAATACCCCAGAAGAGGGCCATCCCTGGCGCTAAAAGTAACAACAATGACCGGAATCATGTAGCTTCAAGCTCAGTCCCTTATGGTAGGTAAGAGTAAATTTGCCCACAGTTTTGCTATCAGTAGTTGTTCTGAATTTGTTTTTTGTTGTTGTTTTATTTAGTCATTCGTAGTGTCATTAATAGGATGTATTTACTTAGCAGGCCTTTGGAAAATGACACAGAATCAGAAGCACATGACTCATGGAGTGAAGTGGAAAGGAAATTGTTGGAGGCTTTGAATGCAAATGAGCATAATGGTAGCTTCAGTAGAAAAGCTGTAGAATCTGAAGTTCGGAGCAAAGCATGTCACCTAAGCGTGTTTGCTCTGGCTGAAGGTCCCAGGTTACGATTGCTTTCGTATACTTTGCGGCAACTCCAAACAGAGGCAGGCATTGTCTCTTATACCTTTTTGATGTTTTTCAATAATTTATACTTTTGCTGCATATCTTTGTAGGTTTACTAGAAGTTGAGTTTACCAGAACTCTAAATTCTGGAAAATGTACTACACAATGACTTTTAAGACAGTTAATTATGTGCTGCTATCGGTGAAGTATGAAACGTTCCAGCTTAATTGTTGTAGAGGCAACATTGAGTTTCAATCGTTTATTATCGAGATAGTTGTAGTTTCTGGGGACAAAGTGACTATGATAACCTATAATATGTAAAACACTTCACTAAACCAAAATAGTCCCGTCTGACACACCTACACACAGCATGTGTGTCCATTCGTGTCAAATGCTTGCAAATACATGCATTGATATTTGCTTTAAAATATGTAGCACATGAAGTTTGTTATGCATACTCTTTATATCTACACAAATACATATATGCAAACAAATATACATATGTAGATGTGCTCCGTGTTTGGATAATTTTCTTGTCGTGTCATATCAAAGTGTGACGCTTGTGTCCACGTCTCCTAGTCATGGGTGATAACAAAGGGTTTACTATTTTATAGCAAAGATATGCAGATATTAGACATGAGTTATTCATATACTGATCTGACTATGTATTATGTGTCTAGTTTCAAGTGTGTTTTGCTTGTGAAGGAGCCCCATAAAACTGATGATTTGAATTGGTCTGCATGGCAAATAATCTGCGTTCCCTAATCCCTATACCTACTGCAAATAGGAAGACTGATTAATACAGCTAATGTATAATAGTTTTTCCTGCATACATATTTGGGGATTCCTCGCCATAGTGTTAACTTACGACTATTTTTTGTTTTCATATATGAAATCTAGAAAAGAATGATCTCTTACAAGTTCCAGTTCAGACATCATGCTTCTTAATAACTGAAATTATGATGATGCACTTGAGTATATGAATTATCATTTGTTTCATTGGCCCCATGTAAATATGGTTATATCACATGTAGATGTATTAAAATGAGCCTTTATTTAAGAGAGTCTTTCTGCATTAATTTCTGACTGCTTATCAAACCTACATCAGACATCACATCTAATTTATTAAAGGTGGATAAATTTTTTGAGAGCTATGTATCACACATTTCTATTATGAAGACATTTCAGTATCTGACACGTCACCTGACTGTATTTTTGTGTGTATGATGGGTTTGGATTTAGGCCCAGCCGGGGCATTTTCCGAATTTTCATATCTTAGGGGGGTTTTCGTAAAATCTGCGATTTCTGTAATTTTATTGTATTTAAGCTAAGGCCGGCTAGGCAGGGGGATCATGCTTGTTTATTTTGTGAAAAACCATTGTCCTATGTGTCTACGAACACTAGTCAGGAGATCTTAGGCTTTCTTCTCGAATTGAAAGCTAGGAGAGATGCCTCCTCTCAAATTACGACCATTGTCCCTTTTATTTCCAGATTTATTCTATAAAAATCCCATCTTTTCCTCTTTCCACTTATAAAAATCTTATTTTTATCTCTACAAAAGTCCTAGTCGTATCAAATTGGTATCAGAGCGTGGCGATCCTATGGTGAACACCAGATCCAAGGAGAAGCAGGAGGTGTTGGAGGAGAATCAAAAGTGAAGGGGTGGCATGGAGGAAGGCGATTGAGTCACTCAAATCAGATCTGAAATCGACGAACGATCGATCTACGCAACAATTTAATCAACAACATCAACTAGTTCTTGAAGCCTGGCCCAAATCATCCAGCAATTAACCCAACAAAAATCGGCGGCTTCAAAGGCGAATAAATCGGATTCGAAGGAAACCCTAGATCTGGAGCAAAGAAGGAAGATCACGGCCAAAGGGAAGGAGAAGCTCATAGATCTGCGTGAGGGGCTCCTCTTTGACGCAGATCTGGCATCGGAGGACGAAGACTGACAGATCCGCGCCCCTACAACCACTGGGAAGGGGCGTCGGAGGGCTACGAAGGCCGTTGAAGTCGCCAGGAGCCTCACAGCTCCCTGGCGGTTCACCGCCCCCCACCGCCAACCCCCCTGGCGGGCCGCGAGGGCTTCGCCGAGCCCGGGTGCCTCGCCAGGGGGATCGCCGGCCTGTGGCGGCCCTTCCGGTCACCACCAACTGCCGATGGGACCGCCAGGGCCCCCACAGACCTCTGGCGGCCCCCCCGGTCCAGATTTACAGCGACACAATCGTCAGGGTCCCGGGATTTTATAGCAGGGCCGTCGGGCCCATTTTGAGCCTCCGACGGCCCCGAGGAGAGGAATCGGGCACGTGCAGCAGCGTCGCAACGTTGGCGAGGGGTTTGAGGACCACCGGGAGGAGTTTGGTGCTAACTTTTACGGGAGAAGACCCACATGCTTGGATATGGAGTATGAAGACTACATCAGATACCACTGGGATGATCGGTGGACTTGGCGGATAGAGGAGCTGATTGGGGAGAAGTTGATTGGGGGGACGATGAGGAGGATAGGGCCACTGCATGAAACTATTATGGCGTACACCATCCTCTGTAGTCACGACACCACGACCATCATCAGGGGAGGGGTGCACTTTTGGGGTTTACAGCAGAGAGTATGGTCAGGAAGTTGAAGACACACATCTTTGAGAGGGAGGACCCAGACGGGTGGATCTATAGGACTGAGCGATACTTTGAGGTGTCGCATGTGCAAGAGACTGAGTGGTTGATGGCCGTTGGGTCTGCCTGGAGGGGGATGCACTATCGTGATACCGGTGGCTACCAGCAGCTACAGCCTTTCCGCTCGTCTGGGGAGTTCACGACATACCTCCAGGACATGTTCAGGGAGATTCAAAGGGGCGACGCGTATGAGAAACTGTATGCATTGAGGTAGGAGGTGACAGTCAGGGAATATATAAAGAAGTTCGAGATGTTGGATGGACGTATCCATGGTGTTTCAGGAGAATCCCTAGATGAGTGCTTCATGAAGGGCCTGAAGCTCACCATCTCGGCAGACCTGTGGATTCAGAGGCCCAGAGGTCTGTTAGATTGGATGCGTCTGGCAATGATGGTTGCGGACAGGCTGGCAGAGGAGCGACGTGTTAGGAGAGTGTGGAGCGGATCAACTTCTCGAAGCCAGATAGCGACGAGAGAAGATACGACGTTATTATGAGTCCAGTCTAGTCAGGAGAAGAACACCGAGCTTCGACCTGACAAGAGGCTTAAGCGACTCACAGAGACGGAAATCCAGGAAAGGCGCACCAAGGAACTCGGTTTTCGCTGCGGCAAGAAGTATGGACCAGTACACTGCCGCTTGGATCCGGTTCTCCAAAGGTTGATCGTGGAAGATGAAGACGACCAACTGGTTTATTTGGAAGAACAAGGAGGGGACGAGAACCACCATCTGGTCTAGTGAGCCCGTGGTATTTCACTACACCACCTTGAGGACAATATGGTTCTTCGGGGGCAGAGTAATGATGTGTTTGAATTTTAGGCCTAGCAGTGGCATTTTCGGAATTTTCAGATCTTAGGGGGATTTTCCGTGAAATCTACTATTTCAGTAATTTTCTTTTATTTAAGCTAGGGCCGGCTAGGGAGGGGGATCATGCTTGATTATTTTGTGAAAAAAAACCATTGTCCTATGTGTCTACGAACCCTAGCTGTGAGTTCTTAGGCTTTCTTCTCGAATTGAAAGCTAGGAGAGAGACATCATCTCGAATTGTGGCCAGTATCCCTTTTATTTCCAGATTTATTCTATAAAAATCACATCCTTTTCCTCTTTCCACTTATAAAAATCCTATTTTTATCTCTACAAAAGCCCTAGTCGTATCAGTGTACTTTTCTGAATTTGCCATATGGTTGCGTGTGCGGTATCCTTGTCCGAATCTCATAAGTTGAGAGCTATTGGAATGATAAAGCATCAAATGACTTTCTATACTTGCACTGGCAGACGTTTAATTTCTTTTATTAACATCCCTACAAGTTTTCCTTGGATTAGTGTCTTTTCAGATCTCTGTACTTAAAAAGATAGAATAACTTGTAGTTTGGGTCCATGTCTATGTCACCATTTAGTCAATATTTCAGAATATAGTGGCATCTGTTGTCTACCTAAACTTGATAACTGGCACTGGCAGGTCCGTGACATCTCACACGCTCATAAAGATGTAAACCGGGAGGGCTGGCTAGCAGTTGCATCAGAAGTTATAAAAGGATCAATTCTGCCAGCATGTAGTGGATGGCTGCAAGAGGAGGTTACACTGGAAATTGGAGACACTGATACGGTATTGTATAATATTGGAACTTTGATTGTTCTTTTTGGTTCCCTAAGTCTCTTGTTGATAAGCCGGTTTTCGTTTCAGAAGCTGATAAGCAGAATTTCTGAGAAGTTGAAGGGAGATGATACAGTCTTACAAAACATCAACAGATCAGGAAAGGCAGAGCTGTATGCAGATTTGTTGTTCTTTCTTAGGTTTGGTTGTCTCAGGTAGTAATTTCAACTCGGGAATTTCCTACTTCACTTCCCTTTTTCCGTCTAAACAGTCTATTTGTTCAAATTTATTTTTTGGCATATGGTTTTGCGGTAACCAAACATGGTCAACATTCTTACAACTAGACCTAATCTTGTTCTCCCTAATTTAAATAAAATGAATAAAAAGTTAACTGTATCCCTTCTTAAGCATGAAATTTTGATTCCATGCTCATGGTATGTGGACGTCTGATGGTTGAGTCAGCAAAGATGGTTCATAATGTTAGGCTGGTACTGAATTTATGCAGAACATGAATATTCATTTAATTGCATGATGTATAACCCTAACTCTGGTTAGTCATTACCCTTGTTTGGTATTTCATTTTTATTTATTTATTTGTTGTTCATGATTCTTATTGTTTTATTTAACTTTACTGCAGGAATCTTTTCATGTGTATGGAAATACTTCTGATTTCATTCTGATGACATGGCCTTTGTGGGGCTCATGTTAGTTCAATCATTTTGTTTATGCCTATGAAACTCTAATTTCTCGGGTCTGAGTTATCAAAATGTGGCTTCATGGAGATCATGGGTTCAGATCGAACTCTAACAAAATAAATAAAAGTCGATTTTCCTTATCTAAGCTTCTTTGTGTGTTTCTTCTACATCATAGGGCATCGTGGATTGGATGAATGTTACTATCAAACCTTTAATACATTGAGCTTTTGGCCTAAAGTGGTTACAGTTACAAACATGGTATCAGATTTCTACAACTTGGTTTTTGTCTAAATATTGATATAAACACTTTGTCTGCCTCTTCCTGATACACAACCGTTGGCACAATATTTAAGAGCTGCTAGATCAAATAGTTCCTAGCAACTGGAAATCTGAATTTCTGATTTAATAGTTATATATGGTGTAAAGCTCGCTGCCTGCTCATGGGCATTGTAGGATTTATGCTTTTCAGCATGCAGACTATTGTTGCGTACCCTTGCCATCAAGTGAATGCATCTGCCGTGAACATTTATTTTAATTAATGCATAACGTTTTCCATGCAACTTAGCATTATTATTTGTTGTTTATTGACAGGACTACATGTTGCTATGGCTCCAATTTACTTAGTCAGCATGGAGTAGATATTTTAGAAGACATGGTAATTTCGTTAGCCGATGGAATAGCTAGCATATATCTAGAGCTTATTTCTGTAGACAGTAATATGTCTACCGAAATAAATTCCATGGGAGTAACATTGTGCAGTTTGTCGACTCGAGCACTTCAGAGACTACGCAATGAGGTAAAACGGCTACTCCTTTAGAAATATTTCATTTGCGTGCAGGTAACATTGCATGTTAACTTCTAGTTTTTTAATCTTGACATGTAAGTTATGTTGCTGTCTTCAAGTTAGTAGTAGTATTGTTTTCGGGATCTTCACTAATATTATATTATCGACTGAGATGAGGATATCTACATATCTATTAGATAGCATCGATATAGCGCGACACACAGAAAGAATCACTTTCATTTGATCCATACTATTGATTCCATTTTTAAAAACTTCTGTAAGTATTTTGAATATGCATATATAGCCGAACGTGTGCTTGCTCTAAACGCATGTGTGAAATAGAAACTGAAGCCATGTTGATGCACTTTCTTCTTCTTCTCCATATTACTGGTCTAATCTCATTTTTTATAGGTGGCACTAAACCAGTGGTTGCTCCAAAACTTTGAGTCGGTTACTGCAATGTACGAGGACCGGTTTGAATTATCTGTTCTCTGCAGGCAAAAACATGAGGACACACTAGAGAATCAAAGTGAAAAATCTAGTTGGTGGAAGAAATTTACTTTTAGGAAGTCAACAAAACTACCATCGTTGAATTATGTTCTAATCAGCCCAGTTACTTTACCTGTCAAACGAACCAAGGAGCTAAGAGCATTGGCTGGATGGTAATTCTTCATTTACATTAAGTGCATACATTCATTCAAAAAATTATGTCTATATGTTATTATTGTGTAAAGTTTGACTGATTTTTTTCAGAGGCCTAACGAGTCAAGTTGGCCTCCATGAAGTATGTAAACTTTTGAATTAATTTTAGTTTCAATTCTCAGGCGACATTATGCAGGATTAAACCAACCAATCAGATGATTCTAATTGCCTAACAATTTGCATTTTGAGCATCACTTATGAATTGCATTGATGTTAGATATTTGAATTCATATGTTATGCATTTAAATGTTTCTTTTGTACTGTTGTTACACCAATTCATTCTTTAAAAGGATCTTTGTAACTTCTGTTAGCTTCTAAGTAGATTAATATGCTGATTATCGATGTTGCATGGTTGCAGGAGGTACTACTTCAGTCTATTCCTGGAATTTTCTGATATAACCATGCCCTTGGTTAAAACCGTTTTCACCAAGGTTAGCAGTGCAGTGTCCTTTTTCCTAATGTGCATGATTGGGAGATCGTTGGGGCTCATTTTTACCGGGATAAGGCAGTCATTGGGTTGGAGGTAGACATTGTGCAGTCCTTTTCTTTTCACTGTCGTTCGTATCGTTTTCTTGGTGAAACCATGGGAAAAATGAACAGTGATCATCTATACGATTCTTTTCTTATATTGAAGAGGCAAAATGGAAATTGTACGATCATATTCTTTTTGATTTATAAACGTTAACTGTTTTCTGTTTCACATCCTTCAATCTTTATGTTTGCGAAGAATGATATTGCGCATTGTAGCGTTCTCGATCACTGTACTTTTTCAAAGGCATTGATTTTGTAAAATTCATACTTCAGAAAATCCAAATCAGCTATTTGTTACTTTTCGGGTACTGTTTTATTGTCTGAAAGATGGCACCATTTTGTATGCATGGTCATTTTGGCCTCTACAAATGGTCATGCCCGCAGCAGCTTAAAGGGGAACTAGTTCTCTTTCCTGATATGTTTTCTGAACTTCAAATTATTTATCAAATCTATATATTATGGCATGTGGCAGTAGCTTGAAAAGAAGCCTACCAACCATTGCCTTGTCTTTTTAGAGCTCCCGGTTTGTTTTCCCGTTAGCGTTTATGCGTCATTTTTTTTTGCGTTGATTTACATTACAATCAAACACTCGGTTGCTATCCCACTGACTAGCTTACACACAGAGAGAGCACATTATGCACATATAGTATAATCTGTATTTGATATTAAGACTAAATTTAAATTTGTATGTTATGATCATAGTATTCTTGTTTACGTGCTATTGTACTCAATGGTGAAGATAATGTCCGGACTCTGAGGAAGTATTTCTCATTGGCATGTTCCATGTTCACAGCGGTAGAAGCATCATATTATTATCTGGCCCCAGAATTCAGTACCATAGGCCCATTTCTTTTCAACTTACATGTGATCTGTTGTTCTTGTCCTTGCCGATGATTGCGCTAATCAAATTGTTGGATAGAGATCATTAGAAAGCTCAATTCCTGTGAATCCAGCATCTTAATCTAATATTTGTAGCCTATTCATTTTAGGTTCTTGTTTGTCCCATGATATTGTGATCACTGTTCAGTATTCATATTATTCGAGTTGATTGCAGGGCCAAAAGAATCAGGTTCTTCTTGTAGTTCGGCCTTCAGTGTTCCATGTCTTTTGATACTGATATATCATCTGTATCCTCTATTTTCCATGATGATCGGCATTGTTCAAATTGTTGTACGTATTCTAAAACCCAAATACACCAAACGTATATCTTGGTTTCTGTATTTCTTCTTCTTTGATTCTGCTGCTTCAGCTTCAGCTTCAAACATTGGTTGATTCTCCCATAGATGTGACCTCTTATGCCAAATTAAAGGTTGGGGCTTTTGTTATTTTTTCTGAATAAAGCAAAAGGGATCAGAATGGATGCTTCCTTTTTGCCAGAAGATTGGTTCGAAGCATTCGAAATCAAAAAAATAGTTTTCATGTTTAAGAGAGTTGTTACTGTTTTTAAACGGAAGGCCTAAAAAGTACAGCTAAACAAGCTAGTAGTACTTTTTTGCCACAGGGTACTAATAAGCTGTATCGTTCTCGGCTGATTTCCCAAAAGAGTCGTGCTTTTTACACCCCTATGCGTAGGGGTGTATGTGCATTTGTTTTCCAAAATTAGTAAAGTCTATTAATTTCAATGTCAAAATATTTTGGATCTTTCCTATTTTAAGATCAACTTGGCACAAAATACTATATACACCCCTATGAGTAGGGGTGTATATAGCACATGTCTCCCAAAATTGACCGAAAATGGGACGAAATCGATGTTGAAGAGCTAAAACAGAGATTGGAAAAACAAAAAGAATAAAGTATGGGTTTAAATAAGATGGTTTGAGTTTAAATATGGAAACTTATTTGAACCATATACATTAAAAATATTTATTAAAATTTTAAAATTTTAATAAATATATTACGAAAATTCTAAAAATTATATCACGGTGATTGCATGTGCTAAAACATATGTATGTATACGCACTTGTGAATTTACATATTATTGGCCTTGCATTGCGTGCATATAAATTTGATGATTTATTATGAGCAAAACATGTTTTAGCCGTAAATCTGTTGTAAAAGAGTATGCAATAGATAAGATTCCAATTTATTATACAAAAGAGGGATGATTGATGAGGTTTGTCGTACTAGGACAAAAGAGTGGATAGAGTGGTGGCCCAGATTTGACCACCTCATCATGGACTTGGGTGTGGGTGAAGAGTTGGGTGAGGTTTTTGGTGTTGTTGTGGAGCATCCAAGGAAAAGCCCCCCACATTCTCTTTATTTGCATGCTTGCCATTGCCAAGAAAACCCCACACTCTCTCCTATTTTACATGATAGGCATTGGCCATTTTTCACTTTGCCTCCTAGTGTTTTTTGCATTTTAGCCCATGTTTTTTTCCCTTTTTTCCCTTTTTATCCACGGCACATATTGCATCACATCAATCTATCACTGAATTTGCTTGTGTTTTCCTTTGAGAGTTGGCCATGTACATCAATGTGGGTCACATGGGCCCCCCTGTAGAAACAAAGGGTCTCCCAGTGAACAACAGGATGCCTGCTTTTGGTTTGTCTTGGAGAAAGAGTTGCATGCTAAATCCTCTCACATCTCTTTTTCAGATAGCATGGTAGCCTCATTCAAACACATCCCAAATAGCAAAAACCATCTCCCTGCAACCTTCCAGCCACAACAAGCCAGCAAACAACACATCACACTTCATTTCATGAATCCAAAGCTAAAGCTTTCAAGTCAGAACTAAAGAATGATTAGATAGCCATGATGCTATTCATTGCCAAAAAGCTTGATATACATCTATCACAGCATCAAAATCTCTCTTTTCCCTGCATTGATATGAAACTGCATGTACCACTGATTTTAACATTTATTATAGTTGTTGTTGATTGTTCTTCTCAGCTTCCCCACTCAAATACTCAGCCTCTGTGTCCTTTTCAGTCCTATTGTTGTTGAAATTTTGGACCAGAGAGAGAGAGAGAGAGAGAGAGAGAGAGAGAGAGAGGGAGGGAGGGAGGGAGCTGGTTGCCATCTCATTTATTGGCTTCTAACAACCAAGTGTCTTCTTTTGTTTCATGTCTGCATCCTGCAGCAAATGAGCATTTGGCCTCATCTGAGCATAGAAATCCTCTCCCCGTCTCTCGTTTGCTTCACCGTGAATCACTCTCTTTTTCATGGCATCGGATGAGAGCTGCAAGAGACTCTCCTTCCTCCTGCTCTTGGTGTCCCTCATGTTCATGCTGCTCTTCTTCATCTGCTTCGCCGTCTCGGCTCAGTCTGCGGATCACTTGATGACATCCATGGCTTCTTCTCATCCTCTTCCTTCGCCGGCGAGGGCTGGGCTGCCGGCGTCTTCATCGCGCTTCAGATTCGAAAGCCGGAAGCACGAAGTCCCCAGCGGCCCGAATCCTGTGACCAACAAGTAACAATTTGTGGGTTGTCTTGTTAGTGTTGAGACTATGGCGCTTTTTTCTCCTTTTGTTGGGTCTGTTTGAGTTCTCTGTCTCTGGACCCATGGATGCATGCGATGCAATCTTTGGTAATATTGCAGACTGTTCAATGTTCATATTGTACTTATTTTTTCATGTTTTAGTTGGAGATTTGTAGATTGTGTGGCTTTCTAAATTTAGTTTCAATGACTTCATTTGAAGGAGGCTGAATGATGGATTTTAAATAATTTAAGTTGGTAGGGATGGATTTCTCATCCACCCTTCTTCTTCTCTGCTCTCAACTGTTCATCCTGTATCAGAGACTTTCTCGTAGGATGCTCTTAGGATTTTTGTTTGATGGTTGATCTTAGTATATAGCAAATTTTCTGTTCAAGATATGAGAATGCTGTTGAGTTATTCTAAAACATGTTTTAGGTTCTCAATTTTGGTTTGCGGGTCATATGTTTACCTTGTTAAAGCTAACCTCTTAAAAATGAAGAGAATGTTTTTATTATGTTGTGAATTTGCTTGTAAGTATGGGATACATATGATATTTATTTCATGCTTGTAATTTCACTCTTCACCGTGTGTGTAATAAAATTACAGATAGCAATTTTGAGAATTGCTATCTGTATCGCACGTTATTTTTGCTATAAATACAAAAATGTCACATCGATGTGACATAACTGTCACATCGATGTGACATTTTTGCTATTTATAGCAAAAAAAATTGTCGTCATCATTGACGATGCATATAGTTGAGTCCTTGATTTTTTGCGTGTTGACTGCAACGTGATGTATTCATGCAATATAGACTTCTGATGAAAGCTATGATTGATGAGATGAATACTAATAGATATATCAACCGCATAACGGCACAAATTAAGACGACGACTATATACCCTGAATGGGTTTGGTGTAGGCAATGATTAGTGTTTTTTTTTGTGGAAAAAAATCAAAATAATTTGTCAAACCAGATCCTCTCCCTCTACCTTTCTTTTCAAAAAAAGTTACTAATCATTGTCTACACCGAACCCATTCGGTGTATATAGTTCTCTTCCAAATTAAAGCTTGATAAATGGTTCATCATCAAACACAAGATAACAGGATTCTATCCAAATATAAGATCAAAAAGATGTAGAGGTTTTTATTTCCAAGCAAAATTCATCTCTTTCAATATCGCGCTTTAATCAACCAACGAAAAATAAATATTTGCAAAAGATCTTTCTTCTCATTTACCATAAATAATTAAGAAACTCAATGATACGCTAGACTACTAAAACCCTATATTGAACTCAATCGACGAGAACTTGGGAGCCCTCATTTTGTCAAATCGATAATGTTGGACGATTAAGGAGTAATATTTCTTTTTTTCTTAAAAAGTGCAATCGGGGGCTCTGGTTCAATCCAAACCCGAGCACGACCCAGATGCGTGAGAGCAAAACCCCCGCCGTAAGAGCATCTCTAACCCAACCCTCTATTTACGAAGGGTTGTGTTGGAATATTCCGTTCATATTCTCATTGTGAAGGGTTGAATATGGAGGGAGCTTCAACCCAACCCCACATATTCCTAATTTATTTTATATTTTAATAAGTTGAGAAAATAAACATTGCTTAATAATTAATTTTATTTTTAATTATTTTAATTTAAGTGATTTGCTATTAGAAAAGACTTGTTGAAAGCTTTTAAAATGAGCCTAATTTACAATTTTTTTATGTTAAAGTAAATGGGGAGGTGAGGATGCGAAAGTGGCGAAAAAGATACAAATTTGTATGGCAAACTTGTTAATAAATGGTCTGTGTGTATAGTAACTCCTTTCGTGACTTTAAGTATAAAAAGGGAATTGCTACTTCCACCGACTCTTTTACTGAGTTCACATGCCACTTATTTACAAGTTCGCCATTAAAATAATTTGCTGAGTTCACAGACCCCTTCCACTTCGTGTCGCCGTCCCCCTTCTTCACCGCCACCGTCGAGGACCCCCTCTCGGCCCCAGCCTCCCTTTGCCGGTGGGGGTTCCGGCCAAAGACCTGCATCTGCCGCTGGTGGCTCTCGGTCATGCAGTGGCACTTGAACTCGTTCTCGTCTCGGCATTGCTTTTGTCACATATGACATACCCATCGGAGCTTCTGGAGGCCCTTCGCCTTGATTAGGTTGGCGATCGCCTTAGGGACGAGGAAATCATTCTTGCCCGTTTGAAGAATTTGGAGAAATTATGGGGTTTTGGGGTGTGTGTGCGCGCGTGGAGTGGGGGGAGGAGTTGAAATCTTAGATGGATTGATTCAGAACTTTTGCAATGGAGAGGATTTGGTTTTGGGGGGATGTAAATGACGATGGCGACGTTAAGGGGGACGGCGAGGGGGTTGTAGACAACGGATGGGAGGAGTGATGTGAGCCGGCGATGGAGGCAGCGGCAGGGCCGGTCCTGAAGATATTGGGGCTCAGGACGAGTAAAAAATTTGGGCCCTTTAAATATATTTTTTAAAACAAATTGAAATACTAATTTTTTTGGGGCTTGGAACCTAGCCAAGTGCAATGCTAGGAGGCTCATCCCTGAAATTAAGGTGCAATGCTTATGTGTTGTTTACAGAAACTAAAAATGTGTACTCTATATTAATTTGCAAAGCATTTTAGAATAAATTTTAAAGTTTGGTGAAAAAACGAAATGTTAATGGACTGAAGCTAATAAAGCATATAACTTAAAAAGGACATGCCTGATCGAAAGCAGCCAAGCAGGGAAGATATAATCCCCAAACTGAATCTCTGCATTTGCTCGTTTCCCCTAATAACACACATAAAATAGAAAACAACAATGTTCAAAAAATCGCACAAACATAGTATCAAAAAATTCAGCAACTCAACCACAAATCCCACTGGATTTCCACAGAAATACACCTCGCATTATCTCAGCAGCGATTTAATCTCACAAAATTCTAGTATCAAAGATTGAGTAGGTTTAGTTACAAATATCTCATAATACATTATACATGGGATCTGTATGCAATTTGCCGTTATTATGTGTTACGACTAATTTGGACCGGCCCAAGTTACAACGGCCCACGGTCCAGCCTCAAAGGGGACACCGACTAGAGAAGACAGGCCCGCCCGGAAAGGCCCACGGACGGGGCTGAAGGCCCGGCCACTCCACCCTCGGGGCACCCGACTAGCCCCCATTCAGCCCGATTAACCGCTCCTCGGAATCCGCGATCCCATAATGGCCATTAACGGACCCGTTAATGGGCCACCCCTCCACTACGCACGAGTGGGAGGAGGCGGAGGCGGATCGTGGGGACGTAAGAGGAGACGGAACGTGGGGCAGTCAGGAGGGACCCTATAAGGGAAAGGCCAGGAAGACGAAGAGGGAGATCGAGACTCAGGTAATCAATAGAGAGGTACTCCATCAACGACCTAGGCATTCGCCACTCCATTTCCTCCCTCCCCCAAACTCGCGCCGCCTGGGTTGACGTTCCGGCTTCCTTACAAGCCGGATCTCCCCCGCCGAGTATTCCTTCAGACCTTGATCTGACTTAGGCATCGGAGGGGATTTGGCCGGAACCTAGGTCCGGCCTCCCTGACGAGTTTCCTCATCTGTCCAGGAAGAAGATATCCGAGACGCCGAGGCTACCCCTCAGCGTCGGTCGGCTACCCCCATCGCAGTCGTCAGGTGGACGACTGCTCAAACACCAACACCCTTGCAAGGCGCCGAGGCTACCCCTCGACGCGGATCCGACCGAGGCCGAGCGCGACTCAGCCGAGGCCGAGCGTAACCCACCGAGCCGAGGCTTCTCCTCAGCTTCCCGAAGTCAGAGGATCGACGCCATCCGGGGACTCCCCCGTCTGCGCCCGACCCTCCTTCCTCCCACGCCAAGAACAGGTGGGCTCGGTGATCCCAAAGGACCCTCAAGTCGGCCCCTTGACTATGTTGACCACACAGCCGACGGTCAACGAACTGCGGTGAGAAAACACCCGTAAACATCTGGCGCCGTCTGTGGGAACGTACAACACTCACGAAAAACAACCACACCGACAATGACACGGCTCCGCCCCCCGCGGCGGAGAAGAGGAGCGGCCCCGGTGGTGGGCACTGGCCAACGCCGTGGCAAGCGGAGCGAGGACGTGCCTCCTGGGCACGCAAACCGAGCGACGAGCTTGGATCGTGCAGAGGACAGTGTTGAGGAGACAGGCGACCGACCGTTAGCTTCCCGGGGCAGAAGGATCGAAAGAACACGGGAAAAGCCGGGATCGAGCGAAGCGCTGGTGGTATCCCTGATCATAGATACCTCCGTGGTGCGGCGGCTGCTAGTCGACACCGACAGCTCGTGCGCCATCCTCTTCACATCAACTTTGGAGAGGATGGGGCTGCGTGGCGAAGACTTGGAGCCGTGCACGGGGCCCGTGGTGGGTTTCACGGGGCACTCCGCACCTATCATCGGGGCGATCCACCTCCCGGTCATGCTTGGGGGAGCACCCGATTCGGTGACGCTGACAGTGGAATTCATTGTGGTGAAGGTCGGCTCGGCGTACAATGGGATCATCGGCCACCCCCTCCTCAACGCTATCGATGCGGTGGTCTCGACGCTCCACCGGACAATCAGGTTTTAGACCCCAAAGGGGGTCGGGCAAATCAACGGCGACACGAAGGGAGAGAAGATCTGTTACCAGCTGACTGACGAGAAGGTCGTCGGGGGCCCGACAATCCAATGGCCTCATTCGACCTGAGGCATGGACCGAGACCCACCCCTGCGGAAGAACAAGAGCATGTCCCCGTCACGAACGTCGAGGGGAGATTCGTCTCCATTGGAATAGGGTTGGATCCTGACTCGAAGCGCAAGCTGATTGAATGCATGGAGGCTAACCTGGACCTCTTCGCGTGGTCGACTGAGGACATGCCTGGCATTGATCCCCGGGTGATCGTTCACCGACTGAACGTCGACCCCAACTTCAGACCCGTCCGACAGAAGAAGCGGAACCTAGGCGACGAAAAGATGAAGGCAGCCTCTGATGAAGTAGGACGACTCCTCGATGCCGGTTTCATCCGAGAAGTCGGGTACCCCAAATGGCTGTCCAACGTGGTAATGGTCAAAAAACCCAACTGGAAGTGGCGAATGTGTGTGGATTTTAGCGACCTCAACAAAGCCTGTCCCAAGGACAGCTATCCACTGCTGCGGATCGACCACCTCGTAGACAGCGCCTCGGGATACGAGAGGCTCAGCTTCATGGACGCCTACTCTGGGTACAACCAGGTCCAGATGAATCCTGACGATGAAGAGATGACGGCTTTCACGACGGACCGAGGGACCTTCTGCTACAAGAAAATGCCCTTTGGATTGAAGAACGCGGGGGCGACCTACCAAAGAATGGTCAACAAGGTGTTCGACTCCCAGATAGAAAGAAACCTGGAGGTCTACGTCGACGACATGCTGGTGAAGTCAAGGGATCCTGCTGACCATATCGCCGACCTAAGGGAAACCTTCAAACGGCTACGAAAGTACAATATTCGGCTCAATCCCGCGAAATGCACGTTCGAGGTGAGATCCGACAAGTTCCTGGGATTCATGATCACCAATCGCGGGATCGAGGCCAACCCCGACAAAATTGAGGCACTGATCAATATGCGGGAGCCGACAACCATCAAGGAGCTGCAGAGGTTGAATGGCCGCATCGCCGCCCTCGGGCGATTTCTGTCCCGATCGGCAGAAAGATCTCTCCCGTTCTTCAAAACTCTGAGGAAGGCCATCGCCGCACCAGTCGACGAGAGGAAGACCATACCATGGGATGAGGACTGCTCTCGAGCATTCGCCGATCTCAAAGAGTACCTCCGCAGCCCACCACTCCTCTCCAAACCACGAGAGGGGGAGTCGTTGAGCCTCTACTTAGCCTGCACGACAGAAGCGGTGAGCTCGGTGCTGATCCGAGAGGACGACGGGGTGCAGATGCCGATATACTACACCAGTCGTGTCTTGAAGGACGCCGAGGGGCGGTACACACCAATGGAGAAGTTAGCATACGCCCTCGTCCTCTCAGCCAGGCGGCTACGACCCTACTTCAAGGCTCACACGATACTGGTCCTAACCGATTCCCAGTTGGAACAGAACCTAAAGAGGTTTGACCGCATGGGAAGGATGCTGAACTGGGGGGTCGAGTTGAGCGAATTCGACCTGCGATTCAAGCCACGCACGGCCATCAAAGGGCAGGCTCTAGCTGACTTCATCACCGAGTGTACCATGGAAGAAAGGGCCCTCACGCCGGGAGACGTATCGGTAACGGTAACAAACCAACCTTTGTACTTACTTATGACTGACATCAACTCGGCTGGCCACTCAGGTGACCAGGACACATGGATTATTCACGTGGACGGCTCGGCAACCCGGGCGAGGAGCGGGGCCGGGATCACGATTCGATCTCCCGAGGGGAACGTCGTCGAATACGCGCTTAGGTTCGAGTTCCCGGCCACCAACAACGTGGCCGAGTATGAGGCCGCGATAAACGGCTTGAGGCTGGCCCGAGAACTCGGAGCTGAGTACGTACGGCTCCTTAGCGACTCAAAGCTCATCATCAACCAGCTGCAAGGGAGATACGAGGCGCACGAAGAGACGATGCAGGGCTACCTGGCTCCGGCCAAGACTGAGATGTCCAAGTTCAAAAGGGCCGAAACCCTTCACCTCCCGCGGTCGGAGAATGCCCGAGCAGACGCTCTATCCAAGCTTGCTTCCTCCTCGCCCAGGGAGTTGGGTCGCACCGTCTATATAGAAAACCTCAGAAGCCCCAGCATGGAAGAGAAGGAGGTGATGGCGATCGACGGGGACCCCACCTGGATGGACCCAATCATCCGATACCTCACCCAAGGGGAAACACCAACCGACGTGGAAGAACGTCGAACCTTGGAGAGGAAGGCGCTCCGGTACGTGATGCATGAAGGAGCCCTCTACAGAAGACGGTGGACAAAGACGGACGTCCTCCCCTACCTTAAGTGCCTCGGCCCCCAGGAAGCTGACTACGTCCTCAGGGAAGTGCACGAGGGGACCTGCGGGAACCACCATGGAAGCACAACAATCGCCCAGAAGATCTTGAGGCAAGGATACTACTAGCCGACCCTGGTACATGACGCGACAGAGTACGTCCAGAGGTGTCAGGAATGCCAAAGGTTCGCCAGCACCGGGGCCATCCCTCCTTCAGAGCTCGTCCCAATCATCAGCCCAATACCTTTTGCGAAGAGGGGTCTCGACATCCTGGGACCGTTCACGGCGGACCGAGGGCAAAGGAAATACCTGATCGTGACCGTGGACTGCTTCACCAAATGGATCGAAGCCGAACCTCTAGCTTCAATCACCTGGAAGAAGGTAAAGAGCTTCGTATGGAACTCCATCATCTCTAGATTCGGAATCCCCCGCGACATCGTCACCGACAACGGGAAGCAATTTGACTCAGCTGGGTTCAAAGACTTCTGCGCCGAATGGAAGATCAAGCTACTCTTCGCCTCCGTGGCGCATCCCCAGACCAACGGGATGGCGGAAGCCGCCAACAAATGCATCATAGAACCCCTCCGCAAGAAAGTAGAAGGCGCCGAAGGGAAGTGGCCTGAAGAGCTTCCCGGGATACTCTGGTCTTACCGTACAACCCACAAACAAGCCACGGGTGAGACCCCGTTCATGCTCACCTATGGCGCTGAAGCAGTGGTCCCAGTCGAGGTGGGTGAGGAGTCCCTCTGCATCCGACATTTCGACGAAGAAAGAAACGCCGAGGGTTTGGAGCTCGGCCTGGAGCTCCTGGGTGAACGACGAGAACGGGCCTTGGCCACCATCATCCGCCAGAAGCAAAAGGTGGCGCGTTACTATAATTCCCGAGTCAAGGGGCGGAGTTTTCGCCAAGGGGATTTTTTCCTTAGAAAGGCGGCCTTCTGTCCAGAGGTCGCGCGCAAAGGGAAGCTGGCAGCCAAGTGGGAAGGTCCCTACCGGGTGATCGAAGTTCTAGGACCCACTACCTATCGGCTAGCGAACTCGGAGGGGAAGACCCTCACCCATACCTGGAACGCCGAGCATTTGCGCAAATATTACCAATAAAGCCTACGGGATCGCCCACGAATGAAACTCTTTTCTCCCCCCTTGCTCAATAAATTGGTTTTGATCCTGCTTTCTTCTTAGCATGGCCGTAAAAAACCTCACAAAGACAAGGGACGACCCCCAAACAGGCTGGTCCCCCCTCCACGATTCGCCTGGTTGGAAAACTCCCCGGGGCCGAACCTCGGAGTGGGCTGACCACTAGGTAAGGGTAGCATTCCCAGCAAACGGAACGACTCGAACCGGCCGTAAGGCTGGGGGCAACTCCCCCAGCGGACCGGCGAACCGACCGACCGTGAAGCCAGTGGCAGCTCCCCAGGCGGGTCGGTCGAAGGCCCGGCCTCAGAGGTCGGCCTCATTGGCTAGTCGCAAGACATGGGGTCGCTCCCCATGCCGACTAGCCCATTGACCCGGGGGCACCTCCCCCGATACGGCTGCACGTAAACCGAGCCGAGGGCAAATCCCTCAGCCCGTCGGCACGCCAATGCCTCAACCAAAATTGTGTTACTCTCAAGTGTAAGAGTTCGTGCAAGTAGTAAAGTTCCGGTAGTCCGGATATCGTATCCTCGGGAGAAATCCTGTTGCAACCACAAGTTTAAATCAATTAGAAAATTATCTTAGAGAAACTAGCTACTTTGGATGGTGGTGATTTAATGGTTTTAGTTTTTAATTTAATGGAAAATGAGAAAATAATGTTTTTGTATTTGAAAATTTTTTAAGAGAAATATGTACATGATATGGGATCATTAGAATACACGAATTGTATTAACTTGATTGAATAGAAATAACTCAATGACTTCTCTTTTTGGGAGAAAGTCATCGGAAGATGCCTTCGTAGGGGTTAAAGCTTAAAATCGATAAAATTGTTATTAAAACAATAATCTTTCAAATAAGAGAAGTACTTCCTTTTGGGAAGACCAAAACTCACCTTTGTAGGGTGATCATCAACTCATTCATAAACTTTTGGAAGATGAAAGAGAGGATTTTAAATTAAGATTATAACTTTAAAAACGTGAAAGTGATAGCATTAGAATTCAACCAAATTAACACAAAACGTGTTTTCTAACTACACCATATCATGAACAAATAAAAGTTAGCTACTCATGTTGAAAATAAAAGAGAATATAAATGTAATAAACATGATTTTATTCAAGAGAAAAGAAATTTAAAAGAAAAATCAAGTAAGATGAGAAGATAACACCAATTACACCCTTCAAGCTTTGCACATGAAGCTTCTTCTTCCTCCTCTAAAATTCTCACCAAACTTAGTCACAAAAGCCTCTCTATAACCAGAACTATATAGTAGAAAAACTCTCCAAAATCTGATGCCAATAGCTCAAGAGAGAACACCTATTTATAGGCTTCTTTGGTTTAATGTGTTTGGCTCTTCATCTCCCCCATAATCAATATGAATAACTCCATGAAACCCTTCAAATTCTCCCCTTTGAGCTTCCTGATCTGAAAATAAACTGAAGAATCAAAATCTGCATCAAATTCTGATCAAAATCGTGTCCAAAATCATTAAAATCCATCAAGAAATGCATCAAATACACTTTAAAGAACATTGCGGGTCTGATTTTGGGTTAATGGGTCGGATCTGGACGGGCGCGCGCTTCAAAACCCGCTCCGCGCGCCTTCAGCTGCTGCGCGCGCCTGCAAATATATGGGCCGGCCCGTTCAAATTTTTAATTTTTTTTAATGCGCGCGCGTTTTGCGTAAATGAGCAGCGAACTTATCTGAAAAATATAAGGAAGCACAAATTAGTTCACAAAAATTGATAATTGTGCAAAATATGAGATTAGGCTCTAATATTATATGATTTTCTGAATATAACCATATTAGAGCTATTTTAACACGTACGTATGCACAAATTGGGGTCCAATAAGGGGGAAATAATGTAATATTATGCTGAAATCATACCCCCCAACTAGCTATTTGCTAGTCTCTAGCAAATAATGCGATACATTCGGATTCAATCAAAAACGTGTACCAAACTCATGATATTATTATGGCGTACTCCAAAAATTGTTTCCAATTGATTTCAAATCCAATATACACATGTATGAAATAAAATTATGGCACTCCCTCAATTTAATTCAGAAAAGAGTAAAGTGGTAAGCACAGTATGCATGTGTTAGGATATATCACAAATCATATCATAGTTTTCAATTTTCAAGGATTTGGTCAAAAACAATGCAAGGCTTCTTCTAACTTGTGGGGGTTGAGATTGCATGAATATTTCATTTCTTATTCCTTCATTTATTGCATCATAATCATTTTTTATATTTTTGTTTTGCATACACGCGATGACGCTATGAAATGCAAACACGGCTACCTTTGTGTACACGCGATAACGCTATATAAACAAAGGGCTAGAATGACATCATAAATCTTGTCTTTGGCGTCATCCCCAATGTTTCGTGGGGCCCCGGCTACTCAACTTGACTAGGAGAACCATTCACTTATTCACTTATTATATTTCTCATTATCAAATTATCAACTCAACCACCCACTCATTAAAAGTCACCAAACATATGCAAATGGCCAAAATTCTCATCCAATTTAGAACCAATCCACTCAATTGCTTCATCCTACCACACATAACATTAGCTTGCACAAAAATATTCCCAAATTATTTCAAGGGGAATGACATATAAACAAGTTTCATACACGGCATACTAACATTTGATTCCAATGTGGAAAAGAAATTAAACCATGTCATTCAAATATCTGTGAATTTGATATCAAATAATGATCCGAGAAAATCACAAGAAATTAAGCATTTAGAGACTAAGCAAAATGATGAAGTCTTCTCCAAACATTTTATTTATTTATTTATTTATTTATTTAGTTTTTTTTATATAGAAGAAAAGGGGAAAAATGAAAAGAAGAAAGAAAAAATCATGAGAAAAAGAAGAAAGAAAAAATCATGAGAAGAAAGAAAAAAAGAATAATTTATACTCCCCCCAACTAAAATTAAGCATTGTCCTCAATGTAAAGGAGAGTAGTCATGGAGAGAAAACACCTGATTAGTTGCCACCCGAAGGTGGGTCTGTGAGCTCGATGGTGCTCGCCTCCTTGGTCCAAGGTTCATGAAAATGTTTTAATCGTTGACCGTTCACCTTGAACTCACTTCCGTCTTTCTCATTCAGCAATAGGACCGCTCCATGTGGGAAAACTTCTTTGACGATGAAAGGTCCAAACCACCTAGATCGAAGTTTCCCAGGGAAGATGTGGAGTCTGGAATTGTAGAGAAGAACCTTCTGGCCTGGAATGAATTCTTTCCTAAGGATCATTCTGTCATGAACAGACTTCATCCTTTCTTTGGATAACTTAGCGTTGTCGTAGGCATCTTTCCTCAGTTCCTCTAGTTCCAATAATTGTAACCTGCGAGAGGTAAAAGATGAATCAATGTCAAAGTTCAATTTTTTAACAACCCAATAAGACATATGTTCCAACTCAACAGGTAAATGACAAAACTTCCCAAATACTAGACGGTAGGGAGACATCCCTAAAATTGTCTTGTAGGCTGTCCTGTAGGCCCACAACGCTTCAGGTAAGCGCAAGCTCCAATCCTTCCTTGATGGATTTACCGTCTTCTGTAAGATCCCTTTAATCTCTCTATTTGCCAGCTCTGCTTGACCATTGGTTTGGGGGTGATATGGGGTAGAAACTTTGTGCGTGACCCCGAACCTTTTCATTAAATTGGCGAACAAGCGGTTGCAGAAATGAGACCCTCCGTCACTGATCAAGGCCTTGGGTGCTCCAAACCTAGAAAAGATATTCTCCTTGAGAAATTTGAGCACAATTGAAGCATCGTTTGACCTGCAAGAAATAGCCTCCACCCATTTAGAAACATAATCAATGGCAATCAATATATAAGTGTATCCAAACGAAGGTGGGAAAGGTCCCATGAAATCTATACCCCAGCAGTCAAATATCTCTATCTCTAGAATGGGGTTTAAGGGCAGGACATTGAATTCTTGTATAGCCCCTGAATTTCGTCCAATTAAAATCCAGGAGGGCGAGAAATTGCATAGAATCCTGCGTGACTTACCCTCCTTTGAAACTTGAGGTTTTTCTCAATGACACAGACCAAACATCAGAGATTGGGTAAATGACTCGCCTTTTACTACTTATTTTAATGTAGGATTTAACCTTCTTTGAAATTCTCTAGTAGGTTTGGCGTCATCTTCTAGATATATATGATGCATGCATACTATGGAACTAATTCCCTTGATATCAGCAATAGACCAACCAATAGCCCCCCTGTGCTTTTTCAAAACGTCAATTAACAAACTTTCCTGTTCTAATGAGAGTTTAGAAGATATTACCACGGGAAAGCTGTTCTCATCTCCTAGAAAAGCATACTTGAGAAATTCAGGAAGTGGCTTCAGTTCGGGCTTTGGATTCTCTATTTCAGATGGTTTGAGTGTTGATGGATTTGATGGCAAGGCCTCGAAACTAGGCTCCCAGATCGCATTGAGCTCCTTCACATCTTCCTGCACAAAAGAGATATCATCAATATCCTCCACAATTATAGTATCATCATCAAATTCAGAAATAATGTGATCATTCACCAAAGAATCGATCATATTTACATCTTCAACTTCATCATCCACACTTGGAAGCTTACATGTATTAAATATGTTCAAATCTAAGGACATGTTTCCAAACATGATTTTTAGTTGACCATTCCTACAATTAATCAGGGCATTACATGTTGCAAGGAAAGGTCTACCAAGGATGATGGGGGTAGAATTTGCAGCTTGGGGTCCTTAGATGTCTAGGACTATAAAATCTGCAGGGTAATAAAATTTGTCCCTGCTCATTTCAAATGAGCGGGCTGCTGTTTATTATTATTTTTTTTAATAATTTTTTTTAATTTTTTTTTCATTTCTATTTGAACTAATGTGCTTCCAAAAATTGTAGAAAAGTCCCCCGAGCTCCGAAAAATATGAATGAACTGCCGTTGGAATCGTGGGCTCGAGTACTTATCCTGAAAAATATAAGGAAGCACAAATTAGTTCACAAAAATTGATAATTGTGCAAAATATGAGATTAGGCTCTAATATTATATGATTTTCTGAATATAACCATATTAGAGCTATTTTAACACGTACGTATGCACAAATTGGGGTCCAATAAGGGGGAAATAATGTAATATTATGCTGAAATCAGCCAACCAAGCCGGGGGCAACTCCCCCGATACGATTGCACGTAAACCGAGCCGAGGGCAAATCCCTCGGCCCGTCGACACGCCAACCAAACCGGGGCAACTCCCCCAATACGGCTGCACAATGACCGAGCCGAGGGCAAATCCCTCGGCCCGTCGGCACGCCAACCAAGCCGGGGGCAACTCCCCCGATACGGCAGCACGATAACCGAGCCGAGGGCAAATCCCTCGGCCCGTCGGCACGCCAACCAACCGGAGGGATAACACCCCCGGCGGGAGCGCCGACTCTTCTGCGTCAGAACTCAAAAGAAGGCCCCACCCCAAGGGGGGAGGTCAGCAATAGCAAGCAAGGAAAAGACACATTACTTTCGGAAGATACGAGGGGCTACATCAAAAGCCCTGGTCCTGAAAAACTTAAGGACCAGGCCACGGATCTACACACTCCCTCACTCGTCTCCTTGGGGGACCCCTTCAAGACCGCCAACAGGAGAAGCGCCGGACCGCTCCGGGATCTCTTCCTCCTCATCGGAGTACGCTTGAAGTTCCTCGAGGTTGATCTCCGCAAGCGGGAACCTCTTTCGAATCTCGGCCTGGCAGCGGGCGAATCCCTTCTCAAACGCCGTGGACATGGCCTTAGAGGAGAAGGAAAGGGCGTATTCCCTCACGGCATCCTGGGCAACTTTATCAAAGTCCACACCCTCAAGCTCACGAATCCGACCCTCGAGAGTGGCCACCTGTCGTTGGTGATTAGATCGGATCATCTCGATCTCTTTCGATCTCGCGTCAAGCTGGGATAGGAAGGCCCTCTCCCGCTCCTCCGCCGCCTCCAGCAGGACATTGAGTTCCTGGACATCGGCAGTGATGAAAGGGGCCGGATCGGCACCTGCCTCAGCTGTCGAGCCAGAGGCCGCAGTAAGCGCGGCAATTTGCTCCTCGGCCTTGGACCTCCCGACCAGGGCTAAGGCTTTTTCCTGGTCTGACTTCTCCAGGGAAGAGGAAAGCTCGGCCACGCGAGACTCCAGGGACTTCACGAGCGCCTTGGACAAGTGATCGGCCTCCTCCTCGCCCTCCAAGGCCTCGGGAACTGGCGCCACGTTCGCATTAGCCTTGGAAAGAGCCACAAACTGGCGCCTCATCGAAAGCCCAACAGAGGATAGCTACACAAGAGAGGCGAGAGTAAGTCGAAGATAGCAGCAAAAGACTGGGTCAGGGAAGAAACCCCACATGTTGGCCGGCCTATACCACGAAAACGGCCAGACGGTCGCCATTGACCTCGTCCAAAGCGGCTCGGTCCGAGGAGAGACTGCAATTCTCAGCCATCCGTGCCGCCACACTGCAGCCAGAAAAGACCGACTCGCCCGCTCCTACAGGGAAGCGGGGACGGAGAAGATCCTCCTCCCCCAAAGGTAAATCCGTAGGGGCGGAGCGGAATGCACCTAGATACCTCTCGTATATATCAGGAAGAGGGCCTAGCTGCGGAGACGAGGGGCCAGCCCATGGCCAAACCGCCTCGGCCGAGGGTGGCAGATCCCTGCACTTGGGCAATGAAGCACTAACCTCCCCGGCGAGAGTGCGTACCTTCTTAGAGACGCCATGCTGGGAAGAAGAGGGGACTTTCCTCTTCAACTTCTCGGGACCAGCCGCCGGGCGATCAACACGTTGTTTCTTCCGAACCGCCAGCACATGATCCCCTCTCCGAGAGGCGGGGTCCGGAATCCCGACTTAAGGAGGAGGGGCAGAAGAACTGGAGGGAAACCCACCTGTGCAGGGGGAAGTCATCATCAACCAACCATATCAGCCACAGAACAGCGGCCACGGAGCATTATCTCCGAAGCGATAAAGGACGGCAAAACTCACCAGCGGGCCACGTGGTCTTCCGCAAATTGAGGTCAGAAAAGAGAACGGTGACTTTCCGATCGCCCGGTGGGATCGCCAACAGCGCCTCCACGGTCTCGAGCTCAGCCGCAGTCGGATCACCCAGCTCCAGGGCCAGCACCACGTCGGCGCTCCAGTGAGTTGGGAAATCCATATCCGACGGGCCGACAACGAAGAGATACTCCTCCTTCCAGAGCTTGACGGAGCTCGGCAGCCCCAGTATCAGGCTCTTCGAGGGCCGAGCGCTAATATAAATCCAGGCACCCGACTGATGGCGGCTCAGACGATAAAATTGGGAGAAGAGTCGGAGGGAGGGGACCACCCCCTTCTGAAGGCAGAGCACGGCGAACCCGATGACGAGCCCGATCGCGTTGGGGCAGAATTGGCATAGGGCCACGCGATGAGCGCGCAGAAACTCAACGATGAAAGGATGAAGGGGGAACCGAAGCCCGAACCGGAAGCACACCTCATACACCCCGACCGCCTTCGGACCCGGAAAGCAGATCCGTTCATTAGGCTCAGGGGCCCGGATGGAATATGGGGGATGAAGATAGCGGGCGCGCAAATCCCCGGCGGATGTGGCACAGAAGGAAGAAGGACATCCCAGAACCTCCGGAGGCACCCCCGAGGGATCACCCCCTGACTGTCGACCGCTGAGCCGGGGCTATCAGACGAGTCGAGGCGGACTGCATCCTCTGGGCGACCCGAACCGGGGGCAGGAGAAGACGACAATGATGAGGAGCATGAGATGCTGAAAGAAAATCTGGCCACGTTCAACCAACGGATGTCGGCGCTCCTTTCCTGGTGCCCTTTGAATGACCTTGCGCACGGTGGAGATGAACGCAAGGGGCACGTGGCGACATCAAGACGGCGACAATGCTTCGAAAGCTACACCGATGGAAGTTCAAACGGCCATGATCATGATGACATTCATTTAATGGCGGAACCTCGACTGACGCACCCATCGGATCATGAAAGAGTCACATCACCCGAGCCGCATCGACGGAAGCCGAACGGCCCAGGCGATGGGGGCAATTGTTACGACTAATTTGGACCGGCCCAAGTTACAACGGCCCACGGTCCAGCCTCAAAGGGGACACTGACTAGAGAAGACGGGCCCGCCTGGAAAGGCCCACGGACGGGGCTGAAGGCCCGGCCACTCCACCCTCGGGGCACCCGACTAGCCCCCATTCAGCCTGATTAACTGCTGCTCGGAATCCGTGATCCCATAATGGCCATTAACGGACCCGTTAATGGGCCACCCCTCCACTACGCACGAGTTGGAGGAGGCGGAGGCGGATCGTGGGGACGTAAGAGGAGGCGGGACGTGGGGCAGTCAGGAGGGACCCCATAAGGGGAAGGCCAGGAAGACGAAGAGGGAGATCGAGACTCAGGTAATCAACAGAGAGGTACTCCATCAACGACCTAGGCATTCGCCACTCCATTTCCTCCCTCCCCCAAACTCGCGCCGCCTGGGTTGACGTTCCGGCTTCCTTACAAGCCGGATATCCCCCGTCGAGTATTCCTTCAGACCTTGATCTGACTTAAGCATCGGAGGGGATTTGGCCGGAACCTAGGTCCGGCCTCCCTGACGAGTTTCCTCATCTGTCCAGGAAGAAGATATCCGAGACGTCGAGACTACCCCTCAGCGTCGGTCGGCTACCCCCATCGCAGTCGTCAGGTGGACGACTGCTTAAGCACCAACACCCTTGCAAGGCGTCGAGGCTACCCCTCGACGCGGATCCGACTGAGGCCGAGCGCGACTCAGCCGAGGCCGAGCGTAACCCACCGAGCCGAGGCTTCTCCTCAGCTCCCCGAAGGCAGAGGATCGACGCCATCCGGGGACTCCCCCGTCTGCGCCCGACCCTCCTTCCTCCCACGCCGAGAACAGGTGGGATCGGTGATCCTAAGGGACCCTCAAGTCGGCCCCTTGACTACATTGACCACACAGCCGACGGTCAACGAACTGCGGTGAGAAAACACCCGTAAACATTATGGAACTTCCCTCAGTTCCTTGTTACTGCAAATGCCAAATGCCTGCAGACTTCAAAACATATTTGGAAGCACACTATCTTATCTAGCTGATATATGCAGTTTTTGGTTTCTCTTCAATGTGTGCATGTATTGCTTGTTCTTACAGGATCTCTTTGTCACCTTTACATGTGTGCATGTATTGCTTGTTCTTACAGGATCTCTTTGTCACTTTTACATAGGGAGTTGAAAATATTGCGTTGATAATTAGAACCAAATGTCAGTTCCCTTTATAATGGAAATTGTTGGAGAAAAATAACCCAATGAGTTCAAGAACAATAGAAACAAGGGAATTCCTACAGAGCACTTGATATACTATGTAAAAATTTGAAAAATTAAAGTCCTAAAATGCTAATAAAAATCTCAAAAACAACCTAATCTCTTTAGCATGATTCGCATGAAGTACGATATTATGTGAGAGAGGGAGAGAGAGAGAGTACGGTGAATACCCGATAGAATGCAGATTGACACTGAGAATCCAGTGAACAAAATTTGCAATTCTCTGCCATCTAAATTATCTCTTCAGAGTTCATAATCTTATAAAATCAAAAAATAAAACTAAAACCCAAATAAATAGGGACTTGCATGTTCGCCCAATAGCCATCGCGAGTCACTGACGCTTCGTTTCTTGTTCCATTCGTCGGTTACTGTGGAATTTAGAGAATGTGGAAGTCTGAAAGAGGAGTTGAGGGGTCATTGACTCGTTTTTCTTAATAATTTCTATATACATTTTTAAAAAAAATGAAAAACTTAATGAAAAAAGTATCTAACCTGCCCCCCTGGCCTTGGGCCCTGGCCGACTGCTCTGGGTCAGGGCCTGGCCTGGCAGCGGTCCGCTTCTCCGCTGGCAAAGGGAGGCGGGGACGGCGAGGGGGTCCTCGGCGGCGGAGAAGAGGGACGGTCGCGCGAAGGGGAGGGGTCTGTGAACTCAGCAAATTTTTTTAATGGCAAACTTGTAAATAAGTTGACTGTGAACTCAGCAAAAGAATATGTGCAAATAGCAATTCCAAAAAAAAGAGTGATTAAGGTTGCACCGCATGTTTTTCTAATTTCACCCTAACTCTTAATAAACCGCATTCAACTCTTAACATTCATTAATTCATAGTTACTATCTTCATTTTTATCCTTTATATAATAAACTTAAACTGCACCTCACCTCCCTCTCTCTCTCTCTCTCTTCCCCCTTCATTTTACGTTCACCGCCGCCTCCCTCTGTTGATTTCAACGCACTGTCCTTGTCTCCATTGTGCCTGCAGGAGGTGGCCTTGGAACCTCCACATTCAGCGAGTACATTGTGGTCCAAGATCAACCCTTCGGATCCCCTCGACAAAGTGTGCGTCCTTAGCTACAGCATTTCAGCTGGTGAGACCCCAGAATCGAATTTCTTCAGATCAAGGAGTTCTAGCCGTTGGCTGCTGCAGAACTAACAAGTATCGGATCTCGTTTGGTTCCGATAAGGCCTTTGAGCTACTCTGAATGTTGCGACGCCGAAAACAGTTTCAACTGTGGATATCTTCGGACCGTGGGCTGTGGGCCTTGCTGTGAGTCTCTCTTCGACAATGGTAAAATTTGTATTATTTGCTCGGTAAATAAATTGGTATCGCACACCCATGCTTGGACAACAAGCACATTGCTAATTTTCGAAATTACAAAATTAATCTTAATTAGATTTTAATTACTACCCTTAAATTTGTTAATTAATTACAAAATTTACCATTTAAACTTTTGATTTCACTACCAGTAATACTTGATGCCCCTGCAATCCGAGCCCATTCCACAATGTGTCGATACCAATTTAGTAATGATATTCTAAGAATAAGCTGTGCATCTAACACTTAAGCGTTTTGTAAAAGGGAATTGCTATTGGGACATACCTTTGTGCTGAGTTCACATACCACTTAATTTTTCAAAAAAATGCCAAGATTACCCTTCAATTAATCTTTTTTAAAAAACCCCAAAAACCCCTTCAACAAATCTTCCACGCCAGGCTCAGATTGATGAATGTTAGTTTAATACCCACCTGCACTAAACTATAGTTTCTACAGCTAAACCATGTTGCCAAAAAAAGGACCTGAAGAGCTTAACCTTGGTTACTTCATTTCATGCATCAGCATGAAACTAAAAAGCACAAGTAAATTTAAAAGTGAATAATATATGAAAGATTGCTTGATATTTCTTCATTTAAGCAGCAGGCAGATGATATATTAAGCTTGTTTCCTCAACATTAGCATGAGCAAGTGACACAAGGACAGAGAGAAGTGCAACAAATCCACCAACCACGCTGCAAAGGAAATATCCGATATTTTCAACAAGAGTCTACAACAGGAGAGGATGTAAAGTTTGTCCAAGGAATAGTAGCATATCATGCATAAACATGACAAGCGGTATGAGACTACAAAGCAGGACGGCTTCTTTTGTCCTGCTTCTTTTATTTTATGATGGACAACATGCACTTAAACTTATGAATTCTTTACTGCTTGAATGAAAGAGCAATTTACTGACATAGTACTTGTATTAAGATGTCTCCTCTATTATCAATTGCTTGTAATTGGGCTAGTTACATAGCTAAATATGTAACTGTTAATATAAAGGAGCATGTGCATTTTAACATCAGGTCAGCCCACACTCCAAAATTTGGAGCATTGAAATATTTCAAGATTTCCAATCCTTCCATCTTCATCCATCCAATGTCTTCCAAATTTCCTAAGACCTGTAAATATAAAAAAAGTAACAAAGGCAGCATCACCCAAGCATCAAATTCAGCATCAACCATTTCATTGAGCCAGTTTTCAATATCAGCATTCCAATATCATATCTCTCATACAACATTTCATCATGTTCACAATATACATGACATCAAACAAAATAAACAATTAAGTTCAACACAAAATTTGTCATTCAGGCTTCAGTGACACCAAGCATCATTGTTGGTGCAGTCTGTTTCATGTTGCTTCAATGATAGTATAGTAGCATTGTCATTGCTCGGCTTTGATCTCATGTACAAGTAAAGCTTTTCTGTGTTGAGCTTTAGATCACCATAATGCATGACATGGGAAAGATCTGATGTTCTAGATATGACCTGAACCACAAGCACAAGGTAGACATAAATGATATCAGATTAAACAAAAATAAACGACTAACAAAATGGTTAAATTGGCGATGGTTAAATGAGAAAACAAAAACTATTAGCAAATGAGGACAAGAAACCACGATTTAGTAATTAATATTAGCAAATGAGCTTTGATAAGTGAGAAGCCCTCAGTTTTTAAGAATATATTTCTATATTGAATGGTGTATTAACGCAACATAGAAGAAATTATACTTATATTATATTTTCACATGCCCTTCAGTTTTTAAGAAGCCCTTCAGTTTTAAAGAAGATATTACTATATTGCCGCCTCCTTGAGGTAAAATGTCAAGAACCATGCCATAACTATAAATGATTTTCACATCCACCTGCTCCTACAAAATGAAGAAGAAAATGTTTAGTCGCAAGTGTATTATAATCGGTGATTTGTATGAATAAACATGAAAATTGCAGGGAGACAAAGGATGAATTGATTTGTAATATGCGCATACCCTTCAATTATCTTCAATAACGATTCTATCTCTTGTAGCCACATCTTTGCTGACTATATCCCTGAATTTCTGCATACTTTTTCCATAAGCTTCATCCCATCCGTTTGCTCGGGGGTGACGGTGTTTTTCCCAACATGACACAACTGGTGGTATATGGCTTCCATCCATATTCGGGAGTCTACCACCCATTGTCGACATATTTGTTGCCCTTTTCACAATCACCAGCCCATTTTCACTAGCGGTGTCCTTTATCCATTGTAATAGTTCATCCCTACTTTGAAATATGGTTGTGATAGTAAACTGCGCAGTAAAATCTATATTGCACTCTGCCCCAACGCTACATACACTGCTCAAGACAGTATCCTACAATTTACATTTACCATCAACACTTAGCATACATTTATGAATTTCTTTTACAAAAAATTAAATATCAGTTATTTTGTACCTTTTCATTTTCATCATCTTCTATAAATGGAGATAGAACACCCTCCATATGAAAAATTGCATTCTCCATATATGTAATTTCCTTCTTCTAGCTTTGGCAACTAATTCGCCCTAAATTCTCAACACCAACCTGTCCTACATATGGAAAACATCATTTTAAACATTTTAATCAAGAAAAAAAACCTTTGTTAAGGGCTTTGTTCCCATCCACATATCACAAAATTATGGACTAATAATTAACAACAAGAAGTTAGTGGTTCATCATCGCACATCCGTTCAGCCGAAATATTCCATACACACCCTGTAAATTTTCATGAATTCAAGTTCAAACCATATTATTTATATTTCTTGTTTACCACGAATGCAAAGAAACCATTTTTCCAAGCTCTCTAATTTCCTCATCTCTGATTATTAACTACAATTCATCTCCCAATGCTATTATTAACTACAAATCATTTCTTGTTTACAACACAGTTTTGGTATGAAAAGCCATTTTGGATGATCGGCTCCATCCTTTTGGGAAATAGAAACGAAGATAGGAATGCCATTGCTTTATTTACCATGTTCTTAGCAACATGGCATACGTACAAAAATATTTAAATGGTGAAGTAATATTGTGATCAATTAGTAGTAGGATGGCAAATTAAATATGATTCCCCTACCCAATTTCTGCAAAAAAAAAGATAAACATCACTTTTTGGCTAAAACCCTAATCCTCCAAACTATAATCACTCTGATCACCAACTTACGACCAAGGACCCAAAAAACGTCTGCAACAGATAAATCAAATTAACACCCAGATCAAAATTATGTACAGAGATTAATTGAAGAGAATTTTACCATTTTTCTGTGTACACAAATTTTCATTTTTTGGAGGAGGTGAATAAATCCTCTTCAAACTTTGCAACTCCAGCACGAAATTTTGAAGAGAATTTTATTCAAACATTAATTTGAGCAGGGTCCTCTCCATTTTGATCTTATATAATACCCAGATCAAAATTAATTTTGAAGAGAAATTTTGGGAATCTTGAAGAGAATCAGACAACAACAACAAGAGAGAGAGAGATGAACTTACAGAGAAAACCAAGAGAGGAAGCTCCAGTGGAGATGTCTACAGAGATTGAGAGATCAGCACAGAGGAAGAGATAGCAGTCGAACCCTAGAAAACTTCGCGAGATGAAGGAGCGCAAAGCGTTTCCAGCTACCGAGCTGTTTAAGGGGTAATTTGGTCAGTTTTGATATGTAAACTCAGCACAAATACATTTTCGGTCTGTGTACAGCAGCAAAAATTTAAATGGTACGTAAACTCAGCACAAAGGTATGTCCCATTAGCAATTCCCTTTGTAAAATTTGTGTTTCAATTTTCAGTTCTCTCTCGATTCGTTCTTCTCGTCGTTCGACCAGCCATCTTCGGACGCCGCGAGGAGAGAGAGAAAAAATCATCGGCGAGCTGGGAGGTGGATGCTAGCAAGATCGGGTCTCATCGTCTTCTTTCTTTATCCGGCGAGATCGGAGATTTTGGGACGGGCAATCGACGGCTCCGGTGAGTTCAACATCTTGATCCACGACCCCGGCGAGCTCGCGGCGCGTGACTCGCCGCTGAATTCGAGCGGCCGCACGCCATTTCCATCCCATCACGCCAATTTTGGCGAGTCACTGTAGCAAATCGCCATTTCTCCCGATTTTTTTGGCGTGCGGTTGGAGAGAAAAATATCGCCATTTTTGGCGTTTTGGCGTGCGATTGGAGATGCTCTAACCCCCACCTCCATTCCGCAGCGTCGACATCTCCCTCCTCCGTTTTCTCAAAAATTAGGGGCAGTGTTTGAGCTCGGCAAGCTTACTGAATCGGATCGATGGCGTACAGTTTCAGGCGACTTAGGGACGTTTCTAAACTCTTGGGTCATTTCCACTCAGGTGATTTCTTTATCATGCGAATTATTCGATCTATTTTCCTTCGAATTATTTACTAACGCATCATGTTCATCAGATTCGATATCGAGGAGTCTTCCTCCTTTGTTGATTGACTCTTTTCTGCATCAACGATCTGCGAGAAGAAAGCATGTTAATGGGTTCAAGCATTTTCTACGAAGGTACATACAAAAATATTGGATGCCTCAATTGCCTTTTGTTTTAGTTAAATTCTAGTGAATGTCACTAGCAAAATAATGTTCAACTAATGAGAAAAGAATTCACATAAACCATGTGGTTACTTCTTCTACAGACGCTACTAAGTGACTTACATAAGGATCGCAATCACAACAGCTAATCCACTCCAAACTACTGAAAAAACATTACACATACGAATTTGTCAAAACTCACACGCAGCAGTGATGCTGGTCAGACAGTTATGGACAGTGTGTCGAAATGGTGGCTTGTGATGTTCTACCATAGAATAGGACTAGGTGGTGATAGGGAAAGCGATGCAGAGCTATGCTAAGCAGTTATGGACAGTGTGTCGAAATGGTGGCTTGTGATGTTCTACCATAGAATAGGACTAGGTGGTAATAGGGAAAGCGATGCAGAGCTATGCTAAGCAGTTATCGACAGTATGTCGAAATGGTGGCTTGTGATGTTCTACCATAGAATAGGACTAGGTGGTGATAGGGAAAGCGATGCAGAGAGAGAGATGCATATTGTTTAGAAGAATCATTCATGTCATCTTCCAGCATGTCTAGATTCCACGTCATCTTCCAATATGTCTAGAGAAGGCTATAAGAAAGATGTCCAATTTGTTAAACGTGACCAGTGGATGGCTACAAAATGGGAGCTGCCTACTAAATGCAATGCCAATAAAATGTATGAGTGACCCAATGAAGATACAGTTGAGATGTAAAATTGCGATCAGTATTTGAATTCTAGTTTGACAAATTAGGTTTGAATTTAGTTTCATTATTGTTGTGGCTACGGCCACAAGGGCATTTCAGCAACAGAGCAAAAAGAATCCTTCACATGTTGAAAGTGTCCAATGAAGGGGACGATGGGAGGGCATGTTCAGCCCTTTCTTTGTTGAAGCACCATCATCGCAAAGCGCAGAAATGGATAAAGCCCTGGTTTCGTGGGATGTCACTGAACTATAAGTGTCCCTCATCCAGAATAGGGACAGAGCCAGAAATTTATGATTGAGGTGGGCACAATAGAAAAAACTTAAGAAAAATCGGAACAAAGAACTACTAAAAATTCTGTATAGTCCCCCATAAAAATGAGTTTTAAGTATACAATATAGAAAATTTTGTAATTTGCTACCTACAAATTCTAGATTATATAATTCTAATGTAGATGTGAAATTATAAACTTATATAACAATTTTTTCATTTTGAATAAACTACGGGATGTACGTTTAAGATTAATCTATTGACTACTTTTTGGTTTTTCTTTTTTAGTATTTTGTTAAAAAATATTGCAACCATTAGGACTATGAAGATCTTATTTTTTTTGTTATATGGCTCATGAATATAAATTTTTATATCAGATATTGTTTGGGTTATAATTTGGCAAACAAAAGTATTAGTTTTTTCAATAACCGATAATAAAAATTGGGTGAGTTGTCATGAGAGTGATGTAACTAAAGAGAGCTATTTGAAAAGTAATTGATGGTATATGAAAATGGCAATTTAATTAATGACACATGATGGAAGCATGAAGTGATGTAGTGGGGATTGAGATAAGAAAAAAGTTTGGAATTCAATAACTTTTCGGGTCTGACACCCCAGAGATCTAACTATCACTCATTCGCCTCACATGCAGAGATTTTTTAGATCTCTTGATTAGACAACCAACCACACTCTTGCACTCCAATGTAAAAGATTTGATTTTAAGAAAACTCAAAGTTTACACCAAAGTTTCTATTCAACTCTTCATTGTTAATATAAATAAGTTTGTGGCCTTTATACTGGTTTACAACTTAACTTTCAAAAAATACATCGAAGGGAAGACTAAAACTCTAAAATAACTAAAACACTTAAAAAGAAATAAGACTCAAAAGGATTCAAACTATATCCTAAATAAAATAATTAAAAGACTCAAAATAATTAGAAGACTCAACGGACTCAAACTCTATTTTTCTTTTAAATATAAAATCTAAAATAGAAAAGGATTCTATCTGAAATTTAAATGGGATGAAGTCTAATCATTCTCTCCGGCTTGAAAACTTCCCCATGGATATGAATAATATTCAGATAGAAATTAGTAGTCCATTATATTGGAGAAGACGCGTTCACGACTTTTTAAATGTAACAAGATATAGATTTGCAGGCAAATATCTTCTGGATTTTTTTCAAATCATAAAGGAAATGAAGGCATATATAACCTACTTATTGGCAAGATATAGAGAATATGGAATGTCAACCTCGACGTGCTCAAGTTCCTCGAGTGATGTATCCAATCTAAGTGCTAGCATATGATCAACGTGTTGCGTGGACTTGGTTGCTAACTTGACATCTGGCTTATGTTTTAATTCAACCTTCAAAGGCTTCTGCATGCTCAACTCATTAGAGTTTAACCTATTCTGTTGACCAACTCAAATTTTGGGTTGAAAAGATTTCAACACAATTCTCTTCTTATTAAATATGAACACTTGTGTGTTTGACCTTTTAGAACTCATCAAATCAAGATCGTAACCAAGCTCTTCCTAACAAAATATATGTTGCATTCATAGATGTAATATTACACCAAATGTGATTATGATAGCTTGTAAGATAGAGAGATGCTAAACATCGTTGGGTAATGGAATGAGTAGTCTTATTAATCTAAGTGATGATGTTATATGACTGGAGTTGAGATTCATCTGTTAGACTAATTCTTTCCAAAGTTGATTTGGTGATAATATCATGTACCTTGATGTAGGTATGAAAAATGTCGGTTCTTCGTCAATCTTCATCATTTTCAAGTGGTTATAAGTGGACATCTAATGATATGGGCATGCACACCCGATTCATATACATCTTTATCAATAACAATAGTACTTTCATCAATAGTACTTTAATGTACATAAATTTTTCAATCATTCTTTTAGGTTTGATTATATGAAAGACGAACAAGTCAGACGAACAAGTCAAGTAAGGGTGTCTATACGTTTTTGCTTGAGTTATCTTGCAGCTGGTTCGAATGAAATTGAATTTGGATTGAAAATGGTTTCGAAATAATCAAAATAACAGGATGACATAAAATTCTAGCAAAAATCCGTAAAAATACCTTAAAATTACCAAGGCAGAGCTGCTGGACAGAGCCATTGATTGATCAACATGGCTCGTCTTGAGCCGGCTTAGGGTCATTTCATTAGACTGTGTCAATTTCGATCCAAGCGATAAACAATATTGGTTCAAGTCAGCTTGAGTCGTCTCCGTCGGCTTGATGCGGCTAGGGTCGGCTCAGTTCAGCATTGGTTGGATTGGCTGAGCTGATGAATAACGTCGGCTCGGCGCCGATGAATAGTATTAGTGACTAAGATTGGCTTAGCTCCTTGGCTCGATTTGACAACAAAAACAGCTTGCTAGAGCTGTTACAGTAGTAATTCGGTGCAAATGGATTTTTCAGCTAAATTCGTTGGCGTTCTTCGTTGTCTTGGGTTGTTGTTCGTTTTCCCTGATGTGACACATCTGATGTAGGAGTTGGTGGGACGCTCTTGTCGAAGGTGATGATGGCATCATTGTAACTCAATGAAGATGGTGGTGTGTGCGGCGGAAGATGACGACGGAGGTGTTGGAGCACTGAGATGGTGGCTATGGGTCTCGTGAAAGTCGTTGGTGGTGGTAGCTTGGTGTGGGAGCGATGGAGGCGACGGTGAACGCAATGGCAGTGGATCTAAGGTTAGAATTAGGTTTCTTCTTTTTTCCTCTTCTGTGTCTTATCTCTGTTTTGTCAAAAAATCATTTTCCCCTTTTTTGAAATTTTGTTTTATGCCTCTCTTTTTTGAATTTTATATTTATTTTTTGATGGCCTCTTTTTTTGTTTTAAAATCTTTTTAGTCTAAAAATCCCAAGACAAGAAGATGCTTATGAAAAAAGATAAAAAAAAGAAAAGAAAGGTAAGTTTTTTGAACTTCGATCTAAAACCTAAGAGAAAAAATTTTTAATGAGGAAAAAAAGAAAAGAAGATGACAAATCAGGTTTTGGTTCTGATATGAGATTTGGTGCAGGACAGAAGCCTGAAAGGATGTGGTATGGATTTGAAGAAGAAGAAATTTGGGAATTTAATAACTTTTTGGACTTCGCATCCTAATGATCTAACGGTCACCGACACACACGTCTCATACATGAAGATTTTTTAGACCTCTGGCTCAGGCAATTAAGCACACTCTCGCACTCTAATGGAAAAGATTTGATTTTAAGAAAACTTAAAGTTTACATCAAAATTTTTATTCAACTCCCTTAAAAAAATAAGTAAGCTTGTGGCATTTATATAGGCTTACGACTTGATTTTAAAAAATCATATCCAATGTGAGACCGAAACTTTAAAATAACTGAAACACTTAGAAATAAATAAAAGACTCAATGGCCTGAAATTTATCCTAAATAAAATAACTAAAATACTCAAAATAACTAAAAGACTCAACATAACTAGAAGATTCAAAATACTTAAACTCTATCCCTATCTTTAATATAAAATAAGAAAAAGGACTTCTACCTGAAAATTAGGTAGATAAAATCCTCATCAATTACTTTTTTATAATTAAGAAGAGATCTTGGGAATTGTAACAAGCAATTGAAAGAGCATGACATTCTTTCCGATGTATCAAAAAAGAGAGAGCATGACATGTGGAAATAACAAATTATTTGAATTTCTATAATTAAGGACCGATGAGAGATAGCTGTGTGTGGGGGGGGGGGGGGGGGGTATAGAAAAATACCATCAAACTTTCTCTCTCTCTCTCTCAGGGTAATTAATCTTTCCAAATTTCTGTTGTTGTTGTTGTGTGTGTGTGTGGGTGTGTGGGGGGGGGGGGGGGTGGGGGGGGGGGGGGGTTGTGCCCCCACCAAACAACATGGTTCTGTCCTTTCTCTTAGACAATGACATGGCAATGCCATTGCCTTCCATGACAATGCGATTCTAAGACAAAGGGATAACAGGGTAACGAAGAATCCTAATGGAGGAGAGTGCTAGATTAGGTTGGGGGGGGGATTGGATGCCCCATCTTGATTTCTGTTTTTAAATCACTTACTACCTATTTAATTGATTTGAATAATATAACATAGTACATCATTGCTTGAAACATGAAATTTATGCTTTAAATGCTATTTTGCATACCACTTGATGTAGGCAACTGAAGCTAAAATCATAGAAACATGTCATGGGCTTAAAATCTAATGGACTCTTTTTTTTGTCTCTTTATAATGAGTCACTAGCAGCATCTTATTTCCATATGACTATCTTAAATGAAACTTCTTCATTCATCATGAATATAGTTTGACATTGCTCTTTTCCTTCTAGTTTGCATATAACAAACCATGTCGTACACGTTCATGCTCCTGTGTCAAAATTCAATAGTATCATCTTTAAGTTCTAACAACAAGTAACAGCTTCTTCTCAGATGCTCGAGTTTGCCTAAAGCACACAATGATTTGGTGGCTATTGCAGAAACCTTGAAATTCATCAAATCCGTGCTTTCTGAGCTTAAAGGTACCACTTTAATTTGAATAGAAAACTTATTTTGTATCACGATTAATGCATTACTTTGAGAATTTCACTGACCATAATTTTTTAGCATTTCAGCGAACTAATTGTCACTTTCCTCGCCCCCTATACTTTTTAACCATGATTTACCATTTTTTTGATTCATTGACTCATAGTTACGCACCTCTCTCCTCTTTCATGGTTCCTATGCTTCTCTGTAAGCATTCAAGACACCTGACATTTGTTCATCACAAACTTCTGGACATGTGGTCTTTAGACCTTTAATTTCTCAAATGACTGTATACTCTAATCTTGAGCTCACTGTTTAACATTTGGAATGTGTAATGGCAATACCATCTTCCATGATGCTGAAGATTTTTATACAAAATGGAAATGTGATTGTACAGAACTAAGAAACATTTTGTTGTGATATGATAGATCTTTTGTAGGTGTTACAATATTAAAATTTGCCAGTAGTCTTTACTGTTCATGGTTCCTGCTGGTTTTTGTTCAATTGCAAATTAGTAAGTAAATCTTGGTTTTTAAGGTGTTTACAATGAACTTGGGTGAGTTCATGTGCTAAATTGCAGAAGGGAAAACCAATTAGTTGTTGAACTTGTGATGGTTCTGAATGATGGATTCTTACGAAATAATAATTTGGACTTGCATTTGACATTAGGAGCCCCAACAATTTAGTGTTTACTTAATTGTTTTGTGTGTATCTTTTACGTTTGGATGCATTCTTGTCTGTGCATGTTTGATTATTTTTAAGAATTGTTGATATCTTGAAAATATTGAGTTTACTCTCAGGAATTTTTTCCTTGATATTACTTCTTTCTCATTTTTGTTTTTGTTTTTTTGATTTAGCAAATGACTTCTACTCTATGCTTCAAATCATTTTTTTTCTTGCTTGGTTATTTCAGGTAGCCAATCTTATTAATACTCTTAGGAGGGAACGTCCCTCAGAGCAGATAATATATCTTTCGGGATCTGACTTATGTGATTGCAGGACCCAGTCATCAATGGCTGAACATGAATCAAAATGGTCAGCCAATCAACCAAAACGGGATTTTTCTAGTTCTTGTCAATGTTTACATTGGGGATTCTACTTTGATTGGCTGTCGTAAACGCGTAATTATGTTCGAGACAGTAAAATTACTTCAGCACAGGTAGTTATATTCCATTCATGTTTGATTATTCTTGCTAAGTGTTGAAAAGTAGTCATACAAAATTAAATTGTCATGTCAGGTTTCCCAAGCTTAACATTTTTGGTCTTCAGTGCGGTAATTCAGTGAAGTCTGTTGCCACACAAGCACAGATTATTCGAACTGTTATGGAGGAATATATTACATTTCCTATCTTGATATTGGACAAAAACTCTGTCGGGGTAAGTCAAAATTTTCTTAGTGAGTTCATTGGCCCAACCTTTCGCTATGGAAGCCATGAAGCTCCGTAACTTTTGAGTCACTGGTATTTTAGCTGGAAAGGTGCTAATTTGCATTGTTGATGTTAGTGTCTGTGAATTTTTGCATGCTATGATTTTCTGGGTAAGTTCATAATTTATATTTGCCTAGATTTCTGCATGAAAATCAGGAACCTCATTGCATTTGGTTCTTTGATATTAGATTCATCAAACTGGTTCTATTATTACTGACTTGCTGCATAGTTGATGTTAGTTTTTTTTTGTGTTTTTGAGAGGGAGGGATGGGAAGGGAGGGACAGAAAGGTAGGGTTTAATGTGTATTGTTCATTAAAAGTAGTTATAATGGCATATCTTTAATAAACTAAAGGATTGCCAGATATGAGCTGACATCTCATTTAGCCAAAAACTAAGCTTATGAGAGGAAAAAATAGCAAGGCACTAGTAGTCAAATCTGAGGGGGAAAGTGGGTAGGTCTCACTTCTCCCTCTCACAGGCTAACTTGGCCCTAAATGAGTTGTTAGCCACTACCTATTATGTCCAGAAATACAACCAAGAAACTGTTTTGTTTTGTTTTTTAACTAGCTACTGGTAAGTGTTGTTCTCTAGTTCTTGAAAGTTCTCTTATATATACTCCAAGAGTGAATTTTTTGGGGGCTAAATCATATATGATATCTGTTCTCTTTATTTATTTTTTTCAATTGTATACAGATGACAAATGGTGCAGGCTGCTTGTTGTTTGAAGGTTCTACAAATCGTTTGCTCCATCATGAACTGGGCTTAGAGCTTGAAGACATTGTCAAAGGTTACTCTTTTACTCCTGTGAGATTCTTGAGTAATAATATTAAACATATCAATTATTTCATTTCTTGATTTAAAGAAACTATTGGAATATAGAGTTGTAACCCTCAACCCAATCGTATTAACTAGTAGTTTTAGTACTTAAGTTCAAAATTTAGAAATTATGCAAAACTCTTTTTAGTTTTTTCTACTTTAAACGTTTTCGCCCATATTGCAAAGAAGAATTAGAAAGAGTATGCTTCCAAAGTATATGGTTTCTAGAAGTAGATGTGTGGACTTATACATTGAGCACAATAGAATGCCACTTGAGATAAGTCTCTCTTTGCATGCATAGGGATAAATCTATAAACAGCCCTCTCCCTTGCCCCGACACCAGCACCCCAGCTCCAACAACCACCTAACCAAAAAAAAACCGGAGTCGAAGAGAAGAGAAGAAAGAGAAGGATAAATATAAGAATTTGAAAAAGAAGTGAACCAATAAGGATTTTGAATGATTGATGGGATCATGAGTTTTGTGAGATTTATCTGGACCATGAGGCGAATATAGTTATCCTATAAACACACAATGGATAGGTGCTGCCACAAAAAAAAACCAGCTCCTTGATTCTTTCTCGATGATTGAATTCATTCATTTTGATTTTCTTGTACAACAAAGATCTAATGAATCCTAAGCTGTTTGCTTGTTGATCTAGATTGGGAAATGTTCTGTTACTATCAAATCGGTAAAGTTTGAAGTTTGAACAATCCGATGCGGGAGCAAACAATATGTAAATGACAAAATTTTTGGTGTTTGTATGTTCTAAATTGTGACGATTAACATGAATGGTTCCGATCATCGAAGAAAGAAACAAGAAGTTGGTTTTGGGGCGTACCGTAAGAAAATTTCCTATATGTGAGCATGCAAGTACATATACATTATTGTATATTGGAAAATGAATTTTTATATTTTAGACCATGTCATGCTTTTAATACATAAAATTGATCGGACACAATATATTCTGATGTGGTCTAACTAGTGAAATGTTTAGGTCATATGATTTCATACTGTTAGAAGTGTTTGCTTATATGTATTAGTTGACAAACTTGTGACCAACCAATTTCCTTGTGATATGGAAATGCAGTTTTTCGTACAAATGGTATTTAAGAAATATATTTTGAAAATGTGACTACTGATTTCGTTTTAAACATTGTAAGTGAATTGACATGTTGCGTGGTTCTTTTTCTTATCTTGGTCGAAGTGCATGTACATGTATGATGCATTTTACTTGAAAATCCTACACATATCAATTGTTTCAACTTGTTAGCATTATGGGCATGCATTTTTAAAGTGAAAGTGTGCGAATCTTGCACTTCGCTTTGAAAATTATGGACACTCATGCTCATCAAATGGATTTGAGATTTTATGAAAAGTAAAAGGGACTATTCATGTGTAAAGTGACGGTATTTTCTTAAAAAGTGATATTTGTGTTTTAAAAACCAGCAAGAGTTTTCTATATAGTAAAATGACCTGAACATGCTATATGGTATAAAGTGTATCGATAAGCAGCCTTCGGGTAAAGTGATGTGGATTTTGAATAATTAAGTGGCATTTGAGCAAATGCCTTTGGGTAAGGCGACAGTGGCCTTCGGGTAACTAAGGTAAGGTTGGGAACACTCTGTCCTCCATCAGTGACTTTTAAGTGAGTGACGAGTGATGTATAAGGAGGTTTCTACAATCAATATGTGAAATATATGTTATCGTGAATTTCATACGAATAAATGAGTGTATGTCATTGTATTTCTATATTGTATTTTCGTGGGATTCATGGCTTTTAAGTGCTTTATGAGATATTTATGAATTGATGACTTCGATAACTTCCATCTGCAAAAGAATATTGCATACTCTTGTTCCTTGATATATAAATGGTGTTAACTTTGATGCTACAAGTGATGTTTCTAGAATGTATATTTTTATATAATTGATGTGTTTCACTAGTGATAATCTGATGCGGACCCGAGCCCGTACCCACCACAGGAGGCCGGCGGCTATCTAGGGGGACCCACCCACCTTTAGTCACTTACGTGCGCCGTAGGAGGCGCGGGTAGCACGTAGGTGGGTTAGTTAGGGGTATTCTAGTCATTTTAGACTAGATTAGTAATTCCCCACTTTTCTATAAATTAGGGCTAGCCGTCTTTATTTTATTTTTATGCTTGATTTGTGAAAACACTTTGAGTTATCAATTGTGAGGGTTTTTAGGCTTTGATCCGTTCATTAAAAGCTAGGAGACAGGATCTCGTCTCGAAGGAGATCCATTTATCTTGTGTTCTTCGCAAATCATTCTCTATAAAATTCCTCTTTTTATATTTTCCTCTTTTAAAAATCTGAACTTTATTGATTCGATCCACCGGATCGTATCATAATCTGATAGGAACTCAAGAAAAATATGATTTTATTCAGTAAATCTGAAAATAAGAAGGAGAGGTGACCACAATTATAGAGGTGGACGTTCTCCCAAGACGCCAATTAAAGAGAACGTCCGCACTCTCCAGATGTAGAGGGATAATCTCACATCTCCTTTGATTATTCTCTCAAAATTAGCATAAAGAATCCCTCCCCGCCTACAGCCTATAAATATATTCAGATTTTACAATTTTGCATAAAAACCCATAAAATACTAAAATTCACAAAAGGCCCAAAAGTTTGCGAAAACACCTCTGGATCATGGATTAGCCACCATAGGCTTCTTCCACCACCTCTGATATGTGATAAGCCCCTCATAATCATGTACTGGTTTAGTGCACAGCTCATCCATGCGTTCCAACCATTTTAGATCTGGATTAGCTTGCAAATGTTCTGTTATGGATGTCAATAAAAGATCACTTTGTAGATATCAGTTTGAGTCATTTTTGTAATTGACAATTAATTGAGAAAGGAAGCACAATAATCAAGTATATGATCCTTAAGTGTTTTAGTGATTGGGTGTATTGCTATGAACTTCTGATATAGCAGGTTAGAAAATTCATATTATGATTTGTTTTATAAATGGAATGTCTATGAAAGCATGTCATGTGTATGAGAAGTCTCGTCGTATACTCATCACCGCTATTGTGCATCCCCAATCATATGTTATCCAAAGACTCGTGTGTTTGGAGTATGACATATAAAAATGTAAAAAGAAAATTCTCTACCCATAACAACTTCAAGGTTTAGGTAATAATAGTGACTTTATTATGGTACCGAAGTCCCAGAAATATTGCTATGGAATCATAATCATCACATCAGCCCTATTGGAATGCACTCATATAATGTGTGCCTAATGTTGGGCCAACTTACACTTCATGCGGTGTCTCTACATGCTTGCCATTTGCTATCAGATTTGGATCATTCACTCTATTTGACTCAATCGAACTAGGTGACATCACATGTTATGAGATCTCGTCTCATCCTTGCCTTCATCTTCTCCTGTTAGCATTATTCATTTGGATCAAGATCGTGGTTCCAATCACCGCTCTTCTTCAGTCAGCTAGTCCACATAGATTATCATTAGACATCACATCTTATGAGACACATCTTATGAGATCTCGTCACATCCTTGCCTTCATCTTCTCCTGTTAGTTGTATTCATTTGGATCAAGATCGTGGTTCCAATCACCGCTCTTCTTCAGTCAGATAGTCCACATAGATTATCATTAGACATTGTCACTAGATTCATATTTTTTCTTCTCAAAAATCTCTAATACGAGTGCTCCAAGTGGATCCACAATCGACCTCTAGCATACATTGTTGTAACTATCATCCAATATACAAATTTGGCCCCTCAAACAATACAGTACATTGAAAAAGAATATCTGGATTGTTTGATGCCGATATCCAACAATATATCGGCATGATATGCATCGACCGAATATTGGCTAATATTACCTATTTTTAAAGTTATAAAGCAGTTTGGATCTGAACCTTACATATATCATTTTCTTCCCCCCTAAGATAAATAAATAGAGTCAAAATGGGAAAAGAATGCAGCTAGCCAGCCGAAAGAGGCCCTCATTTTGGGTTATTGAAGGTGGGCTAGCAGTAGAAATTGACACTAGAGATTAACCATTTTAGGTAGCTTCCGATGGAACAGATTTTTACTAATTTTACACGACCAAAATTTCAATTATCCTCCTTTTTGTTCTTGTCCTCATGCAGCTGCTACTGCCTTCTTTTTTCCTTTTCTCCTTCCTCTTTCAGTTTTCTTCTTTTGCTAGTGGATGTGCTGTTGTTGTACATGGCTTCTCTTCTATTGTTTCAATTTTTTTTCTTATTTCGCTTGATGCTACTGTCGTAGTTGTCTCCTTTGTCTTTCTTCTCTTTCTCCATTTTTCTCCCTTCCATCTTTCTCCATCTTTCTCACTCTTTCCCATCTTCAATTGAGAAGACAATAGATTGATGCTTGCTAGATGTTGTTGTTGCTACTCGTGCAACTTCAGGATCTGAATTCTTACAAATGAGAGTGAGGATTTCATCTTTTAATGTTTCTTTCATTCATCAAATGACAAGTGATAAATACAACTTTTTATACTAGATATATTTTCATATTAATTATATTTTTATTACATAGATTACATCTACCCTTTAGTTATCAAGATTCGTCTATATGTAATGCTCTGTATGAACAAATGAAATTATCTGGTATCCTTGATATATACTATCTTATATGAAAACCTCCATCCCATGCAATTCAGCTATCCAATATTTAGATCCTTGCTAACATGAGAGTTCTACATGAGTCCATTATTAACTTTCAGGGACCTAAACATAGTCTTCGGGAACTCCATAGGGATTAAGTTCTTACTTTTCAGACTCAAGGTTGATCAATCTTGAGAAATGTAATTGGAATTTGTATTTAGTGGAGTTTCTATTTTAGGGAACTATTTTAGTCGAGTTCCTTCACATCTTGCATATATGCAAGATTCAACCCTTCTTATTCATCAATTAATAGAGAACTAGAAATAACCTGTGCATTGCGTGCACGGAGCCAAAAAACCCCCACGAAGAGGATGCGGTGAACGCGTGCAACCGAAAAGGAGTGAGAAATGTGGGTGTGTGTGCCTGTATCGTCGGGGGGAGGGGGGCAAAAAGTGCAAAGTCCGGGGGTTAAAAAGCTAAAAACCTTGGGGTGGCAAACATATAAATAATTGGGTTTTTGGGGTGAATGGCAAACATGTAATTAAGTGGGGTTGGGGTTTTTTTTGAGGGGATGGCAAACATGTAAATAAGTGGATTGGGGGTGACTTTTTGGGTGAGGTGGAGGGTAAGGTGGAGGGGATGATGTGGGGGGTGTGGCCCACATTTTGTCCTAGTCATATTTTCATGCAACCTAGGACATCTTCATCAAATGTATAATAGATAATAAAGAGAATCCCTAATTTTGTCGATCTTTATGGCCCCAATTTATCTGATCTTTACAGAAATTGTTGTTCAGGTTTCTGCTAGAATGTTAAGTGGTTTGTTGTCATGGAAAATTTGGAGCCTTTACAGTTGATTTGGAATGTCTGCTTAACTTGGTACCACGTTGGAGAATTATAATTTTTCTGAGTAGAAATACCCCTTGATTCACATGATCTTTTTCTTTGCCGAGTCCACATGCTCTGAAGCTTGGACACAGATAGGGGCACATCATGGTACATACATGGAGTTACGGCTAGTTTTCCAAAATTAGGAACATGGGTTAGTAGAATATCACAAAAAAATATGCGCGCACACAAATAATGCACGATGCACTAATACAGAAATGTGATACAAATTCAACATGTCCTAGGTCTGCCGATGCCTCATGGATATGGCATTAGTTGTGTGTGCATATCAATGTTTGTTATCAGGAGGATGAACTTGTAAGGCTAGAAGGTTAAAAGTGCAATGTATTACCGTGGCTGCAAAACATTTCTAAAAGTACATAAATCAATAACTTCGTGAACTATTGCATCCTTATTGGTAATTGCATATTAAGAAATTTGACAAATTATATAAACGCCCGGCATCTACTAAAAATAGAATCGTAAACTTATTATTTTGTCATTAATTTTCTAATGTTTTTAGTCTCGGAGACATCTGTTTATGTCACCCATATGTCTGGAATGCATAGCAAATTTTGAGCTATGAAACAAGGATGGTACTGATAGGAAAGGCTAGGGTTTGGAGACGTAAAAATATGATTTTTATTGAAGAAGATGAGAAATACAAAGATAACTAGATAAGTGGTCTCAATTAGAGAGGAGACCGCTCTCCTAACCTTTGATTCGAGATAAATGTCTAAATCTACCAGGATCTAAGCTTATTTACTCCTATTCTCTTGTACTCTCGATACTTTCCTCAAATTCAACATGATAAAGTAGCTCTAACCCCCTTCCTCACTATATAGGACTAATTTGTCCATAATTACAAAATACCCCCAATGGCCCAAAATTACAATTTTACCACTAGTGTGGCTGCACCTCCCATTTCCAACACTATTCCGTCCCCGAAGAGCCATCTCGTCCTCAAGATGGTGCATGAAATCCGTGGGTGTGCTATTCCAAATGTGAGTGATCGTTCCCTCCTGACTCTTCCTCTCCAGCGGTTGTGCCGTCCTCTTTTTCGACGATAAATATCTGCAGCGTATGATCTCGACAATGATGTCCTGGCCAGAACCTCTCGCCACGTTGGTAGCATGGCCCTTTGGCCTGCTTGTCCAGGATTTCTTTCTGTGTGAGATGCTTACATTTGCCGTTAGTGGGAGGCTCGCTGCTCTTCTCTTGCAATGTATGGCTCATCTTTGGTTGGGGCTTCTATGTTTCCTCAGCAACATGCGTGCGGAACGTGGCCCTGCTATTCGATTTCATGGCCCGCCATTTTATGATAAACCTATCATCCACCATATGGGCTAGATCCATCATGACCATCAGCCCCCACAGCCTTTGCAAGTGGAGCTCAACGCGTATGTTTGCCCTGAGCCCCTATGAAGCTTCACATCAATGTCGCCTCTGGTATCCCTCTCACATGGCCTAAGAGTACCTCGAACCTATCTCTATAGTTTCTAACCGTGCCATTCTGCCTAAGATCAAGGAGTTGTTCGTGTAAATCTCTGTCCTAGGTGCCTCTAAATTGATCCAGTAAACAGTCTTTAAACTCATTTCATGATATAACTGGTTGTCACTGTTCCCTCCACCAGAACCAGGACAATACTTTTCCTTCTAAGCAAATACCCGTAGCACACAGCTTCTCCCACTCCGTCAGATGGTTCATCGCAAGATATCTCTCGACATGATAAAGCCACGCATAAGGATCTTTCCCTTCGAAGATCAACATTTTTAGCTTTCTAACCCTATTCTGAGGCACGACACCCAATGTCCTGCTCTTTCCTTCTGTTGGTCGAAGTGAAATTGCTGATAGGCATTTTGCGATGCTCCTCCATCTTCCCATGGGCATTCTCCTACTTTGCTGTGGAAGTAAAATTGCTGATGGGCATTATGTGGGTCCCCTACACCTCCCCATAGGCCTCCTCCTACTCCCTTGTTGTTCCCCGAATCTCCCTCGAGCCAATCATGGCTCTCCCGCCATCCTCGTAGTCCTCGTTGGTCCCCCACCGTCTGCCACACTCCCACGCCTATCGCGTAGGCCCATGGGGGCATCCGCCTTCGAAATCAGGCTTGGGAGGCCTTACATGGCATATAGGCTGCTCTCCAGGGCCTTGGCAGCTCGTCCGGGGTCCGCGGCTCCCCCAGGGTGGCTATCGGGGGTCACCTGGCCCTCCGCCCTCCACCCTCCACCCAGGGGCTAGGCAGCCTCTGGTGTGCTTGTCGGGAGACGTTGCCCTCTCCAGCCTCTCCTAGTGGCGGTGTGGCCCTTGGCTTGGTCGCGGGGGCTCGTCGCCCCTTCCTGGAACTCCCCAGGGCAGTGCGGGCAGTGCGGTCCTGGAGAAGTCGTAGGGGCACGCCGGCCCCCTCTCGAAGCCTCCCATGACCGATGCGGCCCCTGGTGAGCTTGCAGGGGCTCGCTGCGGCCTTCCGGTGCCTCCCAGGGGCGGTGCGGCCCTTGGCGAGCTCGCAGGGGCTCGTCGCCCCTGTCGTGGTGCCTGGGGGCTCGAGCAGTCCTTCCTTCGATTTCGAGAAGACTTCTTCGACAAACTCATCAATTTTCTCCATACCTTTGACCAAAGCTCTCTCATTTCTTTCGCAGATCTCCTTCAGGGTCTTCATCTTCCTTTAGATCTGAATTTGAAGAGCTCTTCTTCTTAGACTTAGGGCTTCCATTCATCTATTCTATTTTTTCATCATCATTTCCATAGACATCTTTACTTGATTTGAGATTTTCTACTCCATAGCCAACATTTTCTCATCCATCAAAGAAAACCTCTCCTCAGTGGTCCCCTTGAGTCCATCGATCTCGAGATCAAGTTTTTCTTCCAAAGCTTCGATCTTTCTTGCTCCCGCCATGATGATCTACGCTCTGATAGGAAAGGCTAGAGTTTGGAGATGTTAAAATATGATTTTTTATAGAAGAAAATCAGAAATACAAAGATAGGTGGTCTCAATTAGAGAGGAGACTTCACTTCTAATATTTGATTTGAGATAAAGTTCTAAATCTCCCAAGATCTAAGCTAATATACTCTTATTCTCTTCTATTCCCCATATTTTTCTTCAAATTCAACATGATAAACTAGCCATCATCCCTGCTCACTATATATATGACTAATTTGTCCATAATTACAAAAATGTCCCATAAAATTACAAGTTTGTCACTAGTGTGGCCGCACCCCATTCCCAACAGGTACACATGTATCCATCAAGTTTAATTCAAAGCATCAAATATGAGATATGTAGCAGAACTGGTACATCTTGTTTGCAAAGGCATCTATACGAGCAATGATTCCTAGGTGGTGCAATCTAATGTTATGTTCTGGAAGCAATAAATGATTAAGTATGTAATAAATAATTCTTTCGTTGGAGCCCATGATACAAATTCTTTTGTTACAACTATCAAGAGGTATTAATTATTCAGACCTCTCCTCTGTGATGGATTTTATTTTTTAAATTAAATTTAATATTTTTTAATTATTAATTCTTAATACATTTCATTATCTGTAGTTTGATCCATTTCTCCATTTTAGTTAATCATCATCTAAAAGACTTGATCATTATTTAAAAGAATTTTTAAATGTTTTCAGAGTACGGTAATAAATTATTATAGAAACTATTATAGAAACGATCTTATTCTTGTTCCTGCATATTTCTCCATAATATATATGATGATGTTATGTGGATTACCTTCAAAGCTGCTTCTTTTTCTTGTTGCTGGTCAAGGGATTTTAATACTAATTAATATGTAGTTTATATTTAAATCTTTGCTTTTGAGCCTTTAACTTGGGCAGATACTTATATTTTGAGCGGCTTGCTTTGACATTCACATTTACATATTTTTTATGCAGTGATTGAGGAACTTGATGTAGCTCAGAAGGATGTACATCAGAAAGATGAAAGTGATTTATTTCATAACTCAAGACAGCAAGAAGTTATTAAGGAACCATGTGCTTCTTCTTCACTTAGAAATTTACTTCTGTACTATCCAGGTGTTGTTTTCTTTTCTTTTGATTCCGTAATAAAACTTCTTCTAATATGGATACACCAGGTTTTTATCGTTTAAGTCATGTATCATGTATCGTAAAGTTGTCTCTCCATCAGTTGCAATTTTCCCTCCGGTTTCCTGTGCCAACTAATACTTGTTTTTGGTGGGAGCATTGAGTTGGTTATTGGTAACCAAGCAAATAATTGTTTACTTAATCTGTTAAGCAAGAATCTTGGTTTTGACTGAAAGGAAGTTTGTCTCTCGACGTTGGCCTGTTTCTGCCTGGTTTTTGTTGGCTTAGTTTTGACCAATTGCCATAGGAAGGTTATTTCTGCATATTATTTCACTGTAAAAAGAGTTTAAAAAAGAATATGAGATCCCCCTGTTAGGATCCCAAAAAATAGTCCCACATCGGAAGTGCAAAAGAAAAAGAAATAGTTTAAGTATTAGAGGGCCTCTCCACCTAATACCAATTGGTTTTGGGTTGGATGCTCAATAATACTTAACAAATGGGGTGTGAGCCCAGTGTTATGGGCCTAGTATGGGATAGGTCTCTAACAATTGGTATCAGAGCTAGCCACATGCTACGACCCACGTTGCGGAAGGGGCGACCTGGGGAAGGAGCGACCTAAGAGGGGGCGACCTGGGTGAGACCAGAGTGGGCCACTTAGAGTGGGCAACCCAGAGTGGGCCGTCGTGGCGGTGGTTGTCGAAAGCGGAAGGGGCGACCTGTGGAAGGAGCGACCTAAGAGGGGGCGACCTGGGTGATGCCAGAGTGGGCCACTTAGAGTGGGCACCCCAGAGTGGGCCGCCGTGGACGGCGTTGTCGGAAGCGTGGTGGTATGTTAGGATCCCAAAAAATAGTCCCACATCGGAAGTGCAAAAGAAAAAGAAATAGTTTAAGTATTAGAGGGCCTTTCCACCTAATACCAATTGGTTTTGGGTTGGATGCTCAATAATACTTAACAAATGGGGTGTGAGCCCAGTGTTATGGGCCTAGTATGGGATAGGTCTCTAACACCCCCACACCCGACAAAAAAACCTCCCCAACAAACAAAATAACAACACCCAACATGCACACACACAACCAAAGACAACCACCTAAGAATGTGTTAAAAAAGTTCAAGTAAACCTGTTGGGTGGTTGGCTGGGATTTTGCAGATGTAAATATGGGAAAAGTGTTATATACTTATGGATCTGTCTAAATCTAAACAGTTGAATGTTATATATGCATCCGAATACCCTTCCAAACCAAAAACTAAAAAAATTAACCCACATTTGCCTCTCGATCGGATCGGTATAAAATGTTCTATTGTTCCGAAACCGTTAAATTTGTAACGACCTGTTCGAGAGTCAAATCCTCTTAGGGTTCACACATTATTTTTCCTGGAGTGTATATATGTATGGATTAAACTCTTAAAAGATTTCAAAAAAAATTAAAAATATTTTTGCGCCATGTTCTTATGCAAATTGTTTGCATATGAACATCACCATATATATATATTACATTTGGTGTGGTTGTCCTAGGTGGCACATATCCCCACCCTTGATCCACCCTAGACAAAAGGGTTGATAGAGTGGTGGTGGGGATTTGGCCACCTCATCACCACTTTTCCCTTTCCAAGAAACCCCCCAACTTTCTCCTATTTACCCCTTGACACTCCCAACACACACATCCACTCTCTCACTCCCCCCGCAATTTTTGTTCGAATTTTTTTACCCCCGAGCAGTGTTCTAAATATCGGATATCGGTCGCGTATTGGCCTAGAAAATTTGATATCAGATTGCGGATATCGGGGATATATCGGTGATATTGACTAAATATCGGAGTGTCATATCAGAGGTTTAAAATGACGACATATGCAAGCATAGATGTATCTAAGAAGATATACACTATACTAACTCAAATAAAAGTATGTTTTGGTTATACTTCTCTCGTTAAATATGAATATTGTGGATATTGACTAAATATCAGAGTGTCATATCATAGGCGAAAAAATGATGTCAAATAAAAACATAGATGTGTATAAAAAAATATATACTATAGAAACTCAATCGATTGTCGCCAGAAATTCTTGTCGGACGGAGCTGAGCGGAGCGGCAAAAGGAGCGAAGTGTCGAGAGGAGAAGAGCGGAGTGATCAGAATTAGGGCAAAGCAGCGATTATCTCTCAAAAATCCTGATGCCTCGCATCGTTTTAAGTAATGATTGGGTCGGGTGACTTGGATCGGATCCACTTTTAGTGGACCGACCCGCTAACTTTATTTTTAAAAAACTGTGAATTACAGTCGATATTTCAAAGGGATATATCGGCCGCAACTCGATATTGCGGCGATATTTTCACAAATATCAGGAACCGCAATATATAAGTATATATCGTATCGGCTTAGTGATAAAACCGATATTACGGCCGATATATCGGATATCGGTCCGATATTTAGAACACTGCCCCCGAGTTATTTTTGCCTGTGCACCCGTGCACGAGGTATTTTCTAGTGTGTGTATATATATAAGGCCAAATCATGTGTGAAATTTTTATTTTTTTATTTTTTATGTTTAATCCATACATATATGTATATCTCATAGAAATTAATGGGTGAACCCTAAGGGGATTTGACCATCAATCAAGCCGTTAAGAATTCAACGGTTTCATAACAATAGAATATTTTGTACCGATCTGATAGGTTGGATTTTCTTGATTTTTGGTATGTATGTGTATTAGCATGTATAGAACACATTTAACGAGTTGGATCGTTGAGAAACCCCCACAAAAATCTCCCCTCACACTTCTTGATTTCCATGTCCATGATGTATTTGTAACCCAGATTTTTTAAAGATTTTGCATCTTCGCATATATGTGTTCTGTGTCTGGGTCCATGTCTGCAATATAGTCTGAGAATCAAGTTATGATATTTTAAATATTTTTTCCATGAGATGAACTTTTTTTGTTTTCTGTTTATTTGGGTTGTGTGGGTGTTGGTGGTGAGGGGTGGATTGCTCAAAATCATTGACGTCTGTTTCCACACTCTTCAGGATGTATATCTGTAGATGAAGATGGAAACCGTCTTTTCATCTCCGATTGTAACCATCATCGGGTTGTCATTACTGATGGCGATGGAAAGATCTTAGATTCTGTAAGTGGGCATCACCTTTAATCTCATTTGGTTTTGTTTTTAAAATCGTATTTATATGTATGGGCAGTGAAGGATACATGAATTTCCCTCAGTGGACATAATGAAAACTGTGAGTCTCAGATTTCAATAGTTAAAGATCTTATGTATGTTTCCACACACTCCTTCATTTTATCCTCTGTGAAAGTACCTCTAATTTCATACATGCATACTTATATATCTTTTAACAATTTCCCCTCGCTTACCAATCTTAAGAAACTTGGAATTATTTGTCTGGATGTATAATCTGTTTATCTGATGTTAAATATTAGTGACAAATCTTACGAAGCAATCATTTGGGACATTAATCTTTATGTTATAGTGTTTCTGTTTGTTCATGGAGAAAAGAGTTATTCGTTCAAAGAGAGGCAAATATGTAGGCATGGATGGTCATTTACAGTTTGCAAATTACCTTTCTTCTATTATTCCCTGTAATATATATGTTGGATACTTGAAGCTGACAGCCTAATGAAATTCTAGGGATCTGTTAACGTGAATCTTTTTTTGTTGTTTTCTTCCTTTATTGATTTAGATGGTTGTTGAATTGAGTGTTCATCGCCCTGTTATGGTGATATTTGTTTCATTCATTTTAATTGGATGAATTATTCATCAAATAAAAATAATAATTACTTAGCGAAAGTTTCTTTCTTAGATTGGATCTTCTCCAGGTTTCGAGGATGGTGAATTTGAATCAGCAAAATTATTGCGTCCTGCTGCGTCTTTCTATGATAGCTCAGAAGATTGCTTATACTTTGTGGATTCTGAGGTATGCAGTACCCTGCAGTTTATTTTAAATTCTCTATAAACTTAATATTAATTTGTTTCTTGTAATAAATAAGGAGGCATGCAGATAACACCCCTCTACTATAGGATCCTTTGCAATTAACACCTGTCATCTGAATGATTTCTCATTTAACAATCCCTTACTATTACAGAGGATTCTGCTCTTCGAGAATTTCTCCTGTAAGTAGTCATGTGCATTACACATGCATGCATGAATATATTTTTTCTTGGGGCTCCCTTCTGCAAGTAACATGGAACATAATCATGTGCATAAACAAGTAACTCTGGACATTTTCATCTTTAGCAGGTCAGGTGAATACTTACTGGGGTGGAACATAATTTTTTTATAAGTGTAATCTCGCCTCCTTTTAAAAGTGTTACCCCCCATGCGGGGCCAAAATGGTAATAATGTAAGCTTCAGCGTTATTTACATTAGGTCTACGTGATCTTGGGAGTTAAGAGCAGTGAACCATTGGGTTTCCCAAATTAAGGAATTGTTTGGAATTATATATGGTGCTAACTTACCAGCACCTGGCTAACTGCAGTTGTCAGTTCATAACGTCTTATTCTGCTTATAATATTGATTGACTGTTCTAATTGGCAGAACCAAGCTGTCCGGAGAGCTGATCTGGAAAGACGGACATTGGACACAATGTTCCCTGCTCCTGTTTCAAAAACAAGTGGTATATGGAGCTGGATCTTGGATATGCTTGGTTTGGCAAGAGAATGTGATGTTAAATCTGAGGAAATCAATTTGAACTTGTTTTCTTCTCCATGGCATTTGTTGAAGCTAGGGAATGAAGACATTCTTATCATAAACCGCAGGTATTTAGTGCTCTGTACATCAAGCTTATATTATTAGCTTTCTTATATGTCCCTATTTCTTTCCAGTCAATTGTTAACCTTTTGGTGTTGCTTTATGTTGTGGTATTCATATAACAATTCATTTGTATTTTATCATGTGATGTGTTCTCAAACAGTAATTTTCATACTCATCACTATCAAAGCTAGTTGGTCACAAGAAGGAAATCACCAACCATTTCAAACTTCCTCTTCAATTATTTAGCTGATCTATATGATTCTTTTCTTCTTTCAGCTCAATTAAATGCCAGCAAGTAAATATTATGGTATGATAAATGCTAATTAGTGTAGTCTATAATAATGAAATTTGATTTTTTTTGGTGTTGTTTCCTCTCCCTGCTCTTTGTTTTAACTGGATGAGGAATTAACATGGTTTTATAAACTATATGTAGTTATGTACTTTTTTCAAGAACGGGATGATTGTAAAGATATGACCATTTCTTTTTAGAACATTGTGCAAAGAGGATGAAATTGCACTATACTCATGTAAAGTTAGTTTGCATTGATTACTGCATTTTTCATATTAAATTTTAGAATGCTATGATAAATTTTAGAATGCTATGATTTACACTAGCACAAAGAAGGCACAGAATTGAACATAAATTTGCAATAGTATGGAGTTGAGTTGGAAAAAATGCATCCTACGACTTTATCCAGTTTGACCATCCTTTGGGGAAATGAAAATGTTGGGTGATGAATTTTTGGATCAAAGGACATCTGGTTTACAAGAAATCTTTGAGTTGTCTTCTTTTGGGAGTTGAATTTATTTGAGGATTATCTTCTCTTTAAAAAACTTTAGTGAAGTTGTATACTATTTCTATATATACCGACTGTGCAGCTTGGAAGTTTCTTGGATCGTGAACATGAAGACCTGGAAGATTGGGAAGGTCACAAAAGGTTTGTGTTTAGCCATTATTTCATTTATATTTATTTTTATCATGCATTCTTTTACTCTGATTCTTATACAATGAAGGGATCCAAAATGTTATGGAGATTTACGGGCATGTGATAGATGAGAAAATCGATGTGTTGAAGAATACTTGTGAAGTATCACTGTCACATCTGCTTGGTAATAGTCTTTCAGTAGGAGGAGTTCCATATGCTGGTTTATTGTCATCAATTGTGAATTTCCATGGCGATACAATAGTCTGTGATGGAGGTATACAAGCCGATCTTTTATGATTAAAAAAAAACTGTTTCAGTGTTATAATTTCTGTGTTAACACACATTTCCTTTGTCTTTTTTTTCCATGAAGCTGGTAACAGATTAATTAAATATCATGGAGAATCAATGACTGCATCAGACATTCAGCTTTCAGATATGAAGTTGCTTGGGCTTCCGTATTGGCTTGTCTGCCCTCTTGAGACTTTTTTTAACAGGTGAGTTTACTATTAAAGTTTTCCTAGTTTTGATTCTTCGTATAAGTGTGTTGATATTGAACAATTAACCAGTCATCCTTCTCTATCTAGTTACATTGATATCTTGTTATGATGTTGAAATCTTTTTATGATGTTCCAGCAGATCTTTACACAGACATCAAAAAGAGCATCTTCGAAACTTCAATGTGCTCCCTGGTATATTGTAATGTCTCTGTGTTTATCCTTTCTTTTGTTCCTTTTTCATCATTTTTATTTTGGTTCTTGCGGTTATCTTTTCAAGTATCCATTACTCCCTTTTATTAAAAAGTTTCAAATTTATTTTATTTTATTTTTGGAGAATGTCACAATCCCAACAGGGGAAAGAAACCCCACTGAAGTGTTGGGGGGGGGGGGGGGGGGGGGGGGGGGGGGGGGGGGGGGCAGAAGCTCCTATCGTGGGAGAATAACTCCATACTCGCCTGAATCACAAGAAACCTTTGCAAATGTTGTGTGGCCTCCGTGCATTGTGCATATGAATCATTGTGTGGTGAATTTGGACCTATTTTAGTTCAAAGACATCCTCACGCACGTTTCGAATATACAAATAGAAAGATTTGAACCCATGACCTACCACATGGGAAGAACATGCAATGCCAGATGAGCTAAAAACTTTCATACTTCTTCATGTCAGCAATAAACATATTTGTGTTATTACCAGATAGCTGCTGTGCATAGCTTGGCGGGCAGTCGGTTCATATGCCACATGTCCCCATTTAAAATTATCCGATGCCATTAAGCTGATAACCATCCAAACTCTGGTAGCTCATTTCCTTTTTTTTTGATATTGTCAGTGGATGAAATCAATACCATGATGTGCCAGTTATGTGAAGGATTACCAAGTTGCTTATGTAGTCTTATGCATATTTTAAATTTGTGCACTTATTTCAGTACCACAATTGCATAAATGGTATTGCTAAGACCAAAAATGGCGATAAAAATATTTGGGCTGACGTGGATTCTTCTGTCGAGGTGGAGCCTCGTCAGCAGATCAGGCGGGACCCCGGTTGGTAGAACCTATGGTCGTTGATCGCCTGAGATGAGGTTGAAGGTCGCTCGACCCTCTGATTGGGTTGAACCTCGTACCGTTAGCGTTAGTGTTGATAGCTTCTGATCAAGCCAATTGTCGAGTCGATCTTTGGCTATCTGCACCACAAATGATCGTTAAGGGGGGTCGGATCTGGGTTTCAACCCAAATCCCCTCCGATGCTTAAGTTAGAACGAGAACTTAAGAAAGAGCTTGGAGCTGTCAAGATCGACCCACAGAGGTCTGCTTCGAGTCAGTTGTCACAAGCTATTTGGAGGAAAAAATATTAAATGGAAGACATAGGCATAAGTATTAGGTCTCTCGTATCTTTGGAGTCTCACCTTCCTTTCGTTCTTGTCCCTTCTATTTATATATGAGGATGTCTGCTGACAGTACATAATGGCTTCTCATTAATTAGGGCGAGATCTTCTCCGGGATTGTGGATAACGGCTGCCCATTTACTCGGTCCCCATTAACCACCTCCTCAAAGTTAGCGGGGCTCCCACGGTCGCCTGCACTGTTTCATCGAAGGATATTAAATCACCCCGTTAATGGGTTTTGGGTCACTGGGCCGAGTCTCGAGTCTTCTGAATGGGCCGTATTGTTTTGTCACTGCTTCGTGGGCCGTATGCAGGCGTCAACAATAGCCCCCATCATTTGTGCTCAGGAGAAATTTGATTGAGGGTGAATGATGTGAAACCATATTAAATGCGCATGGCAGTCGAAGCGGGATTATTTGATTTATACCGCCGAAACTTCGCATCTTCTAATTCGTCCCTTGCCGTAGTTTGAAAAGTTGGGACACGTGCTGTTCATTGAGCGTTTATCCCTTGATCTAGCATAAACCCTTTCTAAATAAATGGGAAGGATAAACAAGCAGGGAGGCTTACTTGCTCTGCTATGGGATTATTGAAAATTTCCTTTCGCTCCGGTATCCTCCAAAGTTTAATCACTTTTGCTAAGGTAGGTCTCTTCTTCCATTTAGATTTATAATGGAAATTTGGCCACCTGTAGTGATCAAAGAACCGACTTATGAGAAAATAATGGCGCGTCTCCGGCCCTCTCAACACGTCGTGGTTCCTGGAAAAAGGGAAGGGGCTTCGGATGGAACCCTGCCTCCATGTTCACCGAAATGATCCGGCTTCAAAAGTTCCACAAGTGATACTGGATAAGGTGCCGGAGCTTTCTTACGATCTGATCGTCAAGATCTGGTCAGATTGTCTATTTCCTCCTTATATGATTATGTTTCCGGAGTTTAATTAGAGAATTTGTTTCCTCGGAGGAACGAAATCGGAGTGTACCTTAAATCCTTCCAATTTGGCCTTCGTTTTCCTCTCCATCATTTTCTAGTAGAAATTTTGGATTATTTGGAGCTTTCATTCTGTCGACTTGCACCCCATGCTATTTCTCCCATGGTTTATTTTACCATGCTTTGTGAATTTTGCGAGGTTCGACCATCTATTTGTCTATTTAGATATTTCTTCCGAGTGGTGGTTGATCCTTGCAAATTATGGTACCACATCGTGGCTCGTCCGAACAGGATGCTTGTTTGGGATCTTGCTATCTCCGACCCTCGCCGGTAAGATACTTTTGTATTTATCTCTCTTCCAAGCTTAGGATCGCTCCTCAGGATTGGAACCCTACCAACCTTGATGTTTTCGAGGAGTATGGGTTATCATCTAGCGAGTTTGAAGCAGCTCAACGCTTGTTGACTCGGCCGCTGGTGGAGAGATCAACTTCTTTTTGCTGGACAGCCATCGGTTGAAGACCGTTTTGTGGAATCAGGGTAATGTGCACTGCTCATGTGCTTTTATTACAGCCACTTGCGGTAATTATACTCTTCATTTGCAGATTTGGCTGAAGGACATCATAGATGTGTAGACCCCGCTCTGGACCGAATCTGGGCGGAGCATCACAAGAAGAAGCAGAGCTCCGAAGGTTCAAGTGCTCAGTCTCCTCTGCCCCTCAGTCAGAGCTCCTCCTCCGAGGGAGGTGGTGTTAGGGGGACCTCTAGGTCGTCCTCCCGTGTTTCGTCGAGGGAGACCACAAGTCGGGCTGGCTCTCGCTCAGCCCAGCCCAGCCCGTCCCTTCCGTTATCATTTCAGCAGCTCTTGTAGCAGAAGCCGATGACGTTGCTGCTATTCCCAGGCATGCCGAGCCCGTTATCAAGAAGGGGTCCTCCCTTTGGTGAGAGAGAGGATTCCAAAAAGAAAAGGAGGGGTGTGGAACCGACCCGTTCCCTTTCGCCTTTGGCGAAAGGCAGCGGCTCTTCGCTTCAAACTCTGGCGGATTAGACGGTGGCTCCACATACTCTACATGAGATGGTCGAGCCTACCGTGAGTCGTCCTTTGGACAAGTGGTCATGGGGAAGTATCGATCATCTGGCTCCTTCGGTTGGCCTCACCCCCTCGAAGTTCGATCGAGCTCTGATATTGAATCATCTTTCGACCGACTCTTCGAGGGTGGTTCGAGGCAAACCTTATCAGCTCCAGTTTATCGTTGGAGACGAGGAGTCGGTCCTCTTGGATATCGGGACAACTGCTCGAATGGTGGAAAACTTCATTCTTCTCTAGGATCTCGAGTTCTTTCAGGGGTTGGACGTCGAGAGGATATCGAACTTTTTTGTGGGTTGTGGTTATCAGGTTAGTTCCCTACGATTTTTACCGACTTAAGTCTTCGACCCTGCTAATTGACACCTTCCATAGATGTCCATTTTTTGGTGCGGGCCTTCGTCGATGGACTGCCGACATAATCGACGGACAGCGTCGGGCGGACGCTGCTGAGCAAAGAGCTTCTGAAGTTGAGGCTCAGCTGAAGAAAATGGAGGATGACTTGGGTCAGCACTTGCGACCAAAGCTGAGGCCGAATTGGCAGCTTCGGAGGCCAAGTCTAGCCTTGTGTCCATGTCCTCTGTCAGGCAGAAGGCAGAGGTTCATGGGGGAGGGAGAGATCCCAGCTCCAGGCTGACCTAGAAACCTCGAAGAAAGAAATAATCGAGCTTCCGGCCAAAGCCGTCGAATCAGAAAAAGCAGCTGAGGATCATAAGGCAGAGCTTACAGCCAGGGTCGATGCGATGATGAAAGCGTTTTAAAATGCTTTCATGGTGGGAAGTGGCCCTTCCTATAAGAGTGTGCCTTTTTGTTAATATTTTTGTAAAACTGCATTAAAGCAGGTTACATGTAACTTTTTGACTAGTGAATGAAAAAGAATTTTTAAGTTTCTTCATCTCCACTTATCTTAAGGCACGTATATGGCCCCCCAACGACTCCAGGTTTATTTATCTAGCCGAACTTGGGTCGTTGGTTTGTCGAACATTTTTGCCTATGAGGACGGTCTTACGATTTCGAATCATGTAGATGAGTCGTTCGGTTGCGAGGGGCGAGGTCCTTTCGGCTTACGGCCGTCGACGAGGGTCGATCGGTTGCGAGGGGCGAGACCCTTTCGACTTACGACGATCGAGGGTCGTCCAATGGCAAGTCATTGGCCCCTCGGCTTACGGCTGACGACGATCGAGGGTCGTCCAGTAGCGAGGGATTGGTCCCTCGGTTTACGGCTGACGATGAGCGTCGATCGGTTACGAGGGACGAGGCCCTATCGACTTACGGCCGACAACGACCGATGGTCGTTCAGTTGCGAGGGATTGGCCCCCCTGGCTTACGGCTGACGATGAGGGTCGATCGGTTGCGAGGGGCGAGGCCCTATCGACTTACGACCGATGACGACCAAGGATCGTCCAGTGGCGAGGCCCCTCGGCTTACGGCTGACGATGAGTGTTCGGTTGCGAGGGGCGAGTCCCATTTGACTTACGGTCGACGACGTTCGGGGGTCGTTCAGTGGCGAGGGATTGGCCCCTCGACTTACGGTCGACGACGATCGGGGGTCGTTCAGTGGCGAGGGATTGGCCCCTCGGTTTACGGCTTACGACGAAGTTTTGCTGCGACCAGAAGATGGTCAACCTTGTATTTATTTTGAACTTATACAAAAGAAATACATAGGTAAACCACGACCATCACAACTTGTCACGCCTTACTGGTAGGATCATCGGTAGTACTTTCGCAAGTGCTCGGCATTCTAAGGATGAGAAAGCTCCCTATCGTCCAGTGTAGAGAGTCGATAGGTTGCTGGTCCGAGGACGTCGATCACTTTGTAGGGACCTTCCCACTTTGCAGTCAGCTTTCCTTACTTGACAACCTCAGGGAAGAAAGATGCCTTCTGCAACATAAGGTCGCCTAAGTGGAAGCTGCGTTCTCGAACTTTTGAGTTGAAGTAGCGGGCCATGCATCCCTTCTGTTCGATAAGGGTGGTCAGAGCACGTTCTCGAACCTCATCGAGCAAGTGCGAATTGAGCTCGAGTCCTTCTGAGTTTCTCTCATCGTCGAAGTAATGGAGACGGATCGGTTGTTTGTTGACCTCAACTGGCACGACCGCTACACACCCGTAGGCAAGCATGAATGGAGTTTTTCCTGTTGAGGCTTTGTGAGTTGTCCTGTACGACCATAGGATGCCAGGGAGCTCCTCGGGCCATGTTCCCTTGGCCTCCCCTACGCTCTTCCTCAGGGGCTCGAGAATGCATTTATTGGTAGCTTCCTCTAGGCCATTGGTCTTAGGGTGGGCCACTGATGCGAAGTGTAGCTTGATCTTTAACTCGGAGCAGAAATCTCTGAACCCAGTACTGTCGAATTGTGTCACGTTGTCTGTAACAATGGATTGCGGGATGCCGAATCGACATACAATCGATTTCCATACGAAGCTCCTGACTTCTAAGTGATGCGGATCAGAGGTTCTGCCTCGATCCACTCGGTGAAATAGTCGATCGCCACGATCAGGAACTTTCGTTGCCCACTCCGTTGCCCACTCGATGGTGTGAACGGAACAAGGATATTCAATCCCCACTTTACAAAAGGAACATGACTAACGATGAGGATCGGTTTCGTTGAAGGGGCCGATATATGCTTCGTGAATTTCTGGCAGGTTGAGCACTTTCGGACATACTCGATCGCCTCTTTGAACATGGATGTCCAGAAGTAACTTTGCCTCAAGGCCTTCAAAGCTAGGGCCTTTCCTCCGCAGTGGTCTTCGCAATCTCCTTCGTGGATTTCCTGAATCACGTAGATTGCTTCCTGCAGAGTCAGACATTTGAGGTAAGGAAATATGTCGTACTTGGTCCATCGTCGCTTATACGACCCATCGAGCAAGACAAATTGGTAGGCCATTCGCTTCAGCTTTCGTGCTTCTTCAGGATCGCTTGGTTTTTCTCCCGTATTGAGGTATTTGATAATGTGGTCAATCCAGGTGACTCCTTGGTCGACGTTGAGCAGCTCCTCTCCGAGTACACTTGGGTGTAGAAGATGATGTACGTACACTGTTCGACCTAGTCCAGCTGGTGAAGACGATGCGAGCTTGATAGGGCGTCAGCTCGGTGGTTCCTCGATCGTGATACGTGGTGGATCTCCACTCGCTTGAACTTAGTCAACTCAGCATTGGTAATTTGCACGTAGTTCTGCATCGTTTCCTCACGAGCTTCATATCCTCCATTTAGCTGGTGGACTACCAAGTTGGAGTCGCTGTGGAGATGGACGACCTTTGCCCCGAGCGCTCGAGCCAGTCTGAGTCCATTGATGGTCGCCTCATATTCCGCCCCATTGTTTGTGGTTTGAAAATTGAACCGAAGGGCGTTTTCGAGTATATTGCCTTCTGATGTTTGGACAATTATACCCACTCCGCTTTCGGTTCGGGTCATTGAGCCATCAACTTGCAAGATCCACGTGCACTCTCCTTCATGGGTGACCCTTGAAGAACTGACACCTATCGAGGAAGAAATGGGTAGGTTGAACTGTATGTTAGCAAGTTGTACCTCTTTTGGTGGGATGTCATCATGTGTGAATTCGACGATGAAGTCAGCGATGTCTTGTCCTTTGATGGTGGTTCTCGGTTTATATCGAATGTCGAACTCACTCAACTCGACCCCCCACTTAGTTATTCTTTCCGACCGATCTAGCCTCTTCAGAGTTTGCTCCAAGGGGGTGTCGGTGAGGATCAAGATGGTGTGCGCTTGGAAGCAGGGCCGTAACCTCCTCGCGGATTGGACCAGTGCAAACACCATATTCTCTATCCTTGAGTAGTTTATTTCTTCACCCCGGAGGACTTATCTGATGTAGTAGATAGGTCGTTGCACTTTCGAGTCCTCCTTGACGAGCGCCGAGCTTACAGCCTCCATGGTAGCAGCCAGATAGATGATGAGTTAGTTATCCTTATCCGGCTTAGTCAAGAGCGGCGGTTTGCGGAGGTACTCCTTCAACTCAGAGAAAGCTTTCTTGCAGTCCGCATCACTCGATGATCTTCTTGTCATTCGCGGTGGATGCTATTGCCTTCCTCAGCACTTTGAAGAGAGGTAGAGATCTCTCGGCCGATTTGGACATAAATTGACCCAGAGCCGCTATTCTGTCGTTCAATCTCTGAAGCTCTCTGATGGTCGAGGGCTCCTTCATTACCACGACTGTTGCGATTTTGTCGGGATTAGCCTCAATTCCTTGATTCGTTAGCATGAACCCGATGAACTTCCCGGATTGAACCCCAAATGTACACTTGGCGGGGTTCAGCTGAAGGTTATAGCGTCGGACATGTGCAAACGTCTCTCAGAGATCTGCAATGTGACCCGTCGGCTTCTACGACTTGACCAGCATATCATCGACATAGACCTCCAAGTTCTGCCCAATTTGAGTCTCGAAGACATTGTTCATCATACGCTGGTACGTAGCTCCTGCATTCTTTAAACCAAATGACATCTTTTTATAACAGAAAATACCTCGATCAGTGATGAAGGAAGTCTTTTCTTCGTCTTTCGGCATCATTTGGATTTGGTTGTAGCCTGAAAATGTGTCCATGAAACTTAAGAGTTCATAGCCCGAGGCATTGTCGACCAGATGGTCGATTCGAGGCAATGGGAAGCTGTCTTTCGGACAGTCTTTGTTAAGGTTGGTGAAGTCGATGCACATCTGCCATTTGTTGTTCGCCTTTTTCACCATCACGATTTTCGAGAGCCATTCGGGATATTGGACTTCTCGAATGAAGCCCGCCGCAAGAAGTTGATCCACCTCGTCGACTGCGGGCTTCATCTTTTCGTCTCATATGTTCCTCTTCTTTTGATTCATAGGTTTGGAAGTCGCTCCAGCTTGTGGGATATTACCTGAGGGTTGATACCGGGCATATCATTCGAGGACCATGTGAAGACGTCAGCATGCTCTCTTAGGAGAGCAATCAACTGTTCCTTTAGGTCGAATGGAGTGTCGAGTCTTCCTTCTTCAGAGATCTGGATGTTCTCCGTCTCTTCAACTGATGCTGATCGCCGATCCTTGTGTGTGCCCTCACTGCTAGGGTCGACGGGGTCTGTTTGCTACACTCTTCCCAGGGCGGTGGACAGAAGGTAGTAAGATCGAGCCTGCTTCTGATTCTCTCTTGTCTTTTCAACTGTCTCAGGAGTCTGCAACTTGATCATCTAATGGTATGTTGACATCACCGCCTCGACAGCATTGAGCAGCGGTCTGTCGATAATTTCGTTGTATGCCGAGTTGATTTTCACTATGATAAAGTTGGTTAACCGGGTGACTTGTCGTGGGTACGTTCCAAGGGTCACTGTCAGTGTGATGATGCCAGCGACCGGTGCAGAATGTCCAGTGAAGCCTACGAGGGGCCCTGGGCATTCTCTCAACTCCGACGAGGCCAGCCTCATCTTCTCCAAAGTGGTAAAGAAAAGGACACCATATGAACTCCCTGTGTCGATGAGTAATCTCTTTATCGACACAGCGTTGATGGTGGTACTAATGACAACGACATCATCATGGGGCATCTCCACACCCTCTACATCTTCGTCAGACAAAGATATTGGGGGCGTAGAATTTCTAGGGCGCTTTAGTCCCACCGAGATGGTCATCAACCTCCCCGCATATGAACTCTGGAGCGAGATCGATAACTCTGGGTGTGTCGGACCTCCCATTATCATGTCGAGGACATTGACGTCAGGAGGTGTAACGGTGTTCTCACCGAATGTTGTTGGACGAGTCGACATGGTCAGTGTAGTTGGATGATAGGAATGTCGACTTAGTTTCCCCACAGACGGTGTCAACTGTTAAGGCCAAAAATGACGATAACAATATTTAGGCTGACGTGGACTCTTCTGTCGAGGTGGAGCCACGTCAACAGATTAGGCGGGACCCTAGTTGGTAGAACCTATTGTCGTTGATCGCCTGAGATGAGGTTGAAGGTCGCTCGACCCTCTGGTTGAGTTGAACCTCGTACAGTTAGTGTTGAGAGCTTCTGATCAAGCCACTTGTCGAGTCGATCTTTGGCTATCTGATCGTTAGGGGGTCGGATCTGGGTTCCGAATCAAATCCACTCCGATGTTTAAGTTAGAACGAAAACTTAAGAAAGAGCTTGGAGTTGTCAAGATCGACCCACGGAGGTCTGCCTCGAGTCAGTCGTCACAAGCTATTTAGAGGAAAAAATATTAAGTGGAAGACAGCGATATAAGTATTAGGTCTCTCGTACCTTGGAAGTCTCATCTTCCTTTCGTTCTTGTCCCGTCTATTTATATATGAGGATGTCTGTTGATAGTGCATAATGGCTCCTCATTGATTAGGACGAGATCTTCTCCGGGATTGTGGATAACGGCTGTCCATTTACTTGGTCCCCATTAACCACCTCCTCAAAGTTAGCGTGGCTCCAACGGTCGCCTGAGCTGTTTTATCGAAGGATATTAAATCACCCCCGCTAATGGGTGTCGGGTGACTGGGCCGAGGCTCGGCTCCTCTGAATGGACCGTATTGTTTTGTCACCGCTTCGTGGGCCATACGCAGGCGTCAACAGTTATTATTGAGCAACTCTAAGTATCATTATCCTTCTTGTTAGAATTACAGACATTGGAAAAATAGGTTGAAGAGGAGAAAACGGATTCTCTATTCCATTATATTGTAATAAATATAGATAAAAACAAGATGCAGGTATGGGTCTCCAACTACCAAATCCAAATACCTGAGTACCCATTTACATAAATAATATGCACAAATAATTCCATCACTTCTATTGCATTAATTTTTTTCTTTTTCTTTTTCTTCTAATTTTTAAAGTGAATTAGCACAGATAAAATTAGGCATGTTTATATGGATACTTCTTTTCAGTCGTCACGTTAAGTGAAATTTCATGCGCTCGTTAGTTCTAATTCCAATTTAATAACCATTACTTTGAGCCGGGGCATTTCTCTTAGTTTTCTTAATAGAGATTCGATAAGAGCTGCTGACTTATTGTATGTATCTTCTCTTTTAATGTGATTGTCTGTGCTCTTTAACACTGCACAGGGAGGTGTGATTTACGAGTTACCGTGGATATACCAAAGGGTATTCAGCTTGTGGAACCACTAACAGATGATTGTCTCTGGCGTCAAGCTAGAGGATCTGTTGCTGAGATTTCAGGATCAGATGAAGTGGCTGAAGCTTCAGAAAAAGTAAGCACCCACCATACACATTTCGTTTTCTCCCTTTATTCTGTTCATTATGAATCTTGTTTGCCGACTCTGACTGGTTCAATGTTGTGGTGGTCATTCAAGGTGGGTGTTGCGCAGCAATGGTTCGATGAGCTGGATAACCTTGCATTTTCAAAAGAAAGCAATGAAATGGGAGCTCAAGTAGAAGAGCAGTTTACACTTCATAGTATTCAAAATATGCACCAGGCACATTTTGACTGTGCTGTGAATACAAGTCCTGGGACTGGCGAGGTTTGTCTATTTTATGTTTTTTATTCTTTAATATTAAATCATATGAATCCTTCTTGTTGGCTGTAAGAGTCGAGATTAATGCTTGGATAGTATTCTAGTTCCAAATTAGTTTCTTGCAAGTGAATGCATTTTAAGATGACATGGTAGTATTCAGTATACCTTCCTAGAAGGCAGTATAACATCATGCCACATGAAAGATGTCATTTTTGAGTTCATAGTGACACCTAGAAGTTACACTAAAATGGACAATTTTTTTGATATTCCCCCAAGCAATTGTTGTTGGTGAATTTTTCCCCAAAATCATAATTAATCAAACAATATTTAAATAAAAAATAAGGAGAGATATTACCTGTTTTGGGGATGGTGTGGTATCACGGCTCTTGTGTGGTCAGCCAAGGTAGATATCTCATTAATAGTATAACCCACTATCTACCAGTATCCTCTAGTGTACAAGTTTCGAGGAAGTTGACCTGGAGTTGTAAGCCAAATGTCTAGAATGGAAAGGAATTAGAAGGGAGATTTTTCAATTTTTAAATAAGACATGGAGGAAAGTAGAGAAGATAATTTCTATTCTCTTGTATTTTTGTTTAAAAAGAAACTCTTAATATAACAATTTAGCCATAAAATGTGCCATAAATATCATGCTAATGGTTCCATTAGCACACCATCATGGCTATAAAAGTGGGCAATAGCTGTTATTATTTTGACCAAGTCATGAACCAAAATAATAAATAAAATATTAAAAAAGATTTAAATGAAAATTAACCTTTGCTTTTTCAATTAAATTTTCCAACGGTCCTTCCAAAAAGGTTAAAATTTCATAGGTAAAGCAAAAGAGATGGAAATAAACATGGGCACATTATTCTATGCATTGCAGGTAGCTTTTGAGGTTTGAACCAAGCTTTAAGTTTTCGGTCGAAACCGTTGAGTTTCAGCCGTTTTGTATCGGTTTTGATCGGGGCCGGTGCGAAATGGGGCTGAAAAGTCGGGTTTGGACCGAAATTGAGAAAACCCTAGACAAGATCGAAGAAGAAGCACAAACAGAAAAAATGTCCAAAAAAGAAATAGAAAATGAAGATGAAGAAGCAACAAACTTGATCTCGCTTCGATCCCTCAGATTCTATTTCATATTCATCCCACATCGCATTGACACTGCATTAAATCTGATGCCAGTCCGATCCAACAAAAAAGAAGAATAGAAGAGGAGGAAAAACAACATGGTCAACCGTGTTGTATGTTGTTGATTACAGGGAAGAACAAAGAAGAACGACGGTATGAAAAATCAAAGAAGGGACGACTCGCTCTACTGCTACCTCGAAAAATCGAAGAAGGGACGGCTCACAAAATAAAGAGCAAAGAAGGAACAAAACCCTTTTGCTGGGATGGCTTGTTTGTTTTAGCAAAATATCAAGGAACAAAACTCCTTTGCAGGAACAAATTCTCAAAAAAATCAACCGCCACCTCGAAACCCGTTGCCTTGAAAAAGCAAAGAATGAAGGAGAGAATATGGCTTCTTTTGATGTAATGTGTTCCTTGAGAGAGTGCGGATAGTCAGATTACACTCTTGCTAAATATGTTACATTTATTTACACGTTTGTTATTCTCTTTTAGACCGTTTATAGAAAAAAGAATGGAAAACTTGTAAATAAATGTAATTCGTTTATTAAAATGTGTAATTTGACTAGCAGCACTATCGATTGGTATTTGTAAGTTGTCTATCAAAATATGTAATGTGTAATAAATTACTACCGAAATGTTTAGAAATGTAACAAATAACAATCAAAATGTAAATTGACTAGCAACACTACCACTTTATTATGATTGGTATTTGTAATGTTTAGAAAAACTACCGAAACTATCGATACGAGTGAAACGAAATGAAACTCCGAAAACATTGAAACGAGCGACTGATCGAAATCTAAAATTTTCGAAAGACCAAAACCGAAATCGAGACCTCTAACATTGGTTTGAACCGGCATTGACATTTATCACATCCTAAGAACATAATGGACTAGGCCTTGGATTCGGTCCCTTATCAAGAATTGACGGAGCACGCATAGAATGTTTACAATATTGGATCATGGGATGTGGCTTTATGGTCATGCTAGGAAGTCGTCTCATTGAAGTTTTTAGGGATAAGCTCCAAGTCTACCAAATGCAGCCTTCATGGTTCCTCTCGCGTAAGTAAGTTCTCCAAAGATATTTGTGATCGATATAAACCTCTCATAATTCATGTGTTGGACTTACTAGGAGTATGAACTCAACCTACCTGATCATACGTATTGGACTTACTAGGAGTATGAACTCACCTTACCTTATCATATCATATTAGCATTATCATCCTAGAGAATGTGATAGTAACAAACATAGGTACACTAAATGCATCAAGTATGCTACTAAATAAGAGATTAACCCCAAAGGTCAGTGCTTTACAAGAAACACTAATCCAACTTATTTCTACCGCATTGCACATTATTCATGGAGGCAGCCTGTCAATCAGTTTGGTTGGGTTTCTGCTGTCAATGGGTTCATATGGAAATTTAACCCTAAACCGTCTCGATGCATCTAGAACATCATTCCTAAATAGAACCTTTATCAAATTAAGGTTATATAAAATTCAAGATTTTATAATAGCTTATAGATATTTCTTTTATTATGCTGCAAGCAATACATCCCGCCTTATGAAATACGGTCATGTAGTAACAAAATTTAACATTATCAATGGACACAAGATTATCATTTATGCTAGGCTTAAAAAAACATTTCCATTATAATCAACTAATGCATAATAATAATGAACCAGCGCACTAACATAGCAATTATGATTTTAAATGGTGTTGCTTTGTTTTGATTATAAGAGTAGATGCATGTCGGTTGATTAAGAATAATAAGCCATCCAAACGTAACGTGCCATGCTCTTAAAACTAATTTATGCTTTTCATATTTGTAGCAACATCATTTCTCAAATTTTCAGAAGTAATACTCAACCTTAAATTACATGTCAGAGTTCACGCATATAAGAGTAAATAAGCAAGATATATTGATCATATCTCCAAGAAAAATTTAGATATGCTTCCAATCATGATTAACATGTGATTTCTATGTTATTTGGATTTGTCTCATGAAACAAATTCATAGAATTAAATGTCAATGAGAATAACCAAGTGTCAACCTTTTGGTTGGAGATGAGATTAGCGTAAGTTCATGACTTGACATTTTGTTTACACACAAGTAGAACATGAAAATGAGAAAATCCATAAATCAGATAAGACACGAATGACTACCGTCAATTGCAATATTGTGTCACTTGTAAATAGCAAATCAAATTCTAAATTTCACAATTGGAATTTTAGAGTGAGAGTTGGAAATTCTAAACAAAATCTTCATGCATAATATTTAGATATACTTTTGGTCACAATGTGTGTATGATTTTTTTACTCCATTTGGAATCTCCTCAGCAGACAAAACCACAAAATATTATAAATGTTGTTAGTGAGAAATAAACAATTATAACAGTTGGCTTGATAGTTGGCATTGAGCCAAAACTCAGAACTTATAATGAACCCTGGCTCAAGAGGACATCACTATAAAGAAATAGAATATGAATGCATGATGTTGTGCTTGAATTCCTATAGCAGCGATGAAATAATGGATCCTTGAGCATGGTTACGTTCTGATGTGAGGTTCACAGTATAAAACTCAACGGCACAACATATAAGCATACCAAACTTTACAAATAAAAATTTCAGTGTCGATGGGGAGTTGTGTGTAAACTTGCTGTATAGATGATGAGGCCTAAACAAGGCCACTGCTGGGTTGTCCACATTTCATTAAATTGTATCTTGAACTCCTTAAATAAACACGGAGGTTTAACATATTCAATACATGATTATCAAAGGAGTAAATGAACCAAGAGTAATAAATCTCATAGCTTAATGAATTTCGCTTGTAAGCATGCAATATCTTGTCCATTTGCGTTCACAATGGAGGACTCGTGATAATTCCAACAATATATCAGTATAAATCAAAACTCATAGATGAATGGACCACCTGTTTGCAATGAATACATATTCTTTTCATGTTCTAGCACCCTCTCATTTACGTCAACATGGTAGGCTATTCCTTGTCAACAGGTTCATAGAAAGTACATGAATACAAAAGGTTTGATTTCTTTATCAATCAAAATTGTAATCAAGACACAATTAATAAATACTAATTTTGATATTATGCATAAGTGTATGCTTTGCAGAGATGTGAACATGGATGCTGTCTTGAAAATAGGACTGGGATATTCCAAAGCTTGGGAATAGATGGAAATATGGATGGTAATGAGCATGACCAAAGCCCGATTGGGCTTCCAATTGGGCATGCCACATTGCCATCCGTAAGAACTAATGAAGGATTGGTAGGGATGTCAATGTGGCATGCCCAATTGGAAGCCCAATCGGGCTTTGGGCATGCCCATTACCATCCCTAGATGGAAAGCTTAATGGCTGAACCTAGTTTACAAGTTTTCACCAAGCGCATCCCTCTGAACAGAGGTCCAAAAGACTAAATTCAATAGTTACATGGAATAAAAATGATACTAATAATACACAACGAGAGTTCATATTAACAAGAAGCACATTTTTATCATTGTTAATTCTTTAACAAACTCTCTTATATTATTGAATTAGAATCGTATCTGTAAAATTTTAAACTTTGCTATTGGCTTAATGATATCAATCAGACTTTGGACAGATTGAACTTCAAGTTTCCCTAGTCCAATTAGCCTTGTGCCAAACCTGAACCCAATCTCACACATACCAATGCCACTCCATGCCAATATCAGTACATAAGCAAACATTTTACTCGTTAAACATGCATATCAAGTGGTTGATCTATTTGTTACATTAAACTAAACATATTCACTTCTATAAGTACATCCAAACCAAATGATAAATATAATCACAAAATCTCAAAATTCAATTATAACAACAAGTAATTCCAACAGCAGAAGCTAAATTGAATCAGATATACCCTTCAGATTGTAAATTTTTTTCCCAAATCATAATTAATCAAACAATATCTAAATAAAAAGAAGAAGAGATCACCAGTCTTGGATAAGGCATGATATCGCTGCCATAAGGTGTATATTTCCAACCTCATGTGGTCAGCCAATGTAGATACTCTAATAGCAATACAACCTCCTATCTATCGGTATTGTCTAGTGCACGAGCTTGAGAGAGTTGGTCTCAAGTTATATGATAAATAATAAATATACCTGGAATGGAAAGAAATTAGAAGGTGAATATTTTAAAGTAATATATATGACATGGAGAAATATGGAGAAGATAATTTCAAGTCTCATATTTTTGTGTAGAAAAGAAACTCTTTATATGACATAGTAGCTATACAATGTGCCATACAGATATTGCTACTGGCTTAAGTCATGAATCGAAATTATAAAGAAATGATTTTAAAAAAAGATTTAACCTTTCCCTTTTGAATTAAAATTTTAACAAGTCCATCTGGAAAGGTTGAGATTTCAAAGGTAAAGCAAAAGAAATGGAAAGAAATCTACGCATATTATCATATGCATGAGTGCGCATTTTCTCTCAATTCATGGCCACACTTATTTTAAATCTTTTGGGTAAATTATTCAAGTCTAATTTTAAATTGTTACTTTTGTCAAAACTTTCTTTATGTTTTCAAATTATTTAAAAATAGGAAAACTTTCGCTACCTATTAGACAAAAGAGGGATGTCCACCTAGAATTGTCCCAGTCACAAGCTGACTAGGACAAACCTAGGTGGGTCCCAATGGGGGGTGGGGTTTTGGTCTTTGATTTGGGGTTGTGTTTTGGGGATTTTTTGTGTGCTTTAGTCCCTGCTTTTCCTCTTTTTACCCCCACACTTTTTTCTCCTTGGCCCCTTTTACCTCCGACAATACCGACACGCACACCCACAGTTCTCACTCCGTTTCGGTTACGCGCATGTATTGCGTCTTGTTCGTGGTTTTTTTTTTTGCGCAGTGCACGGGTTATTTCTAGTCATTCTATGAAATATGGCCAATGATCAATGTATCACCAAGCACCATGAACTTTGATATTAATTTTAATGGAAACTATCCCTAAAAGCTGCAAACACACTCCTGATCTATTGGCGGTAACGACACTAACACATTGTCCAATGGTAGTTTCTTCTAGTATCGTAGTCCAAGGATATTTTGTGAGGACATAATATATATGGTGTTAGTGGAACTTACCCTTAACATAAATTATTCAAAAGTTCATGCTAGATTTGGTTAAAATTTAGGAATGTTTTGGCTGAAATTCAGGATAGTTTTGAATAATTTAGAGACATTAATATAGTCTTGACAAAAGTAGTTACAGGTGGATGTACTTCTGGATAATTTATCTAGTCCTTTTCTCTTTAGTTTCCACATTACTCAAGTTTCCATAGTTCGGTGGGATGCAGCCCAATAGAATGTAAATGGAAATCATTTGTAATCTTTTACACGCCAACGGTAGAGGAAAAACAGTAAGGCTATATGGATAGTTGGTATGCCGTATGCGTTCATCACTGTGCATTTCCTTTTCTAGAAGTAGATGTCTTAGTGCCATTGATTGGCATTTACAGTCGTCTGATATGCATGAATGTATGGTTCACGCAGGTGGTGGTTTCTGCGGTGCTTTATCTGAAGCTAA
>CM061135.1:148876850-148921834 GCA_030789695.1 Scilla litardierei
GGGATTAAGTTCTTACTTTTCAGACTCAAGGTTCATCAATCTTGAGAAATGTAATTGGAATTTGTATGTAGTGGATTTTCTATTTTAGGGAACTATTTTAGTCGAGTTCCTTCGCATCTTGTATATATGCAAGGTTCACCCCTTCTTATTCATCAATTAATAGAGAACTAGAAATAACCCGTGCACTGTGTGCACGGAGCCAAAAAAACCCCCACGAAGAGGATGCGGTGAATGCGCACAACCGTAAAGGAGTGAGAAATGTGGGTGTGTGTACTGATATCGTCGGGGGCAAAAAGTGCAAAGTCCGGGGGTTAAAACGCTAAAAACCTTGGGGTGGCAAACATGTAAATAATTGTTTTTTTGGGTTTTTTTGGGGTGAATGGCAAACATGTAATTAAGTGGGGTTGGGTTTTTTTGAGGGGATGTCAAACATGTAAATAAGTGGATTGGGGGGTGAATTTTGGGGTGAGGTGTAGGGTGAGGTGTAGGGGATGATGTGGGGGGTGGGGCCCACATTTTGGCCTAGTCATATTTTCATGCCACCTAGGACATCTTCATCAAATCAAATGTATAATAGATAATAAAGAGAACCACCAATTTTGTCGATCTTTATGGCCCCAATTTATCTGATCTTTACAGAAATTGTTGTTCTGGTTTCTGCTAGAATGTCAAGTGGTGTGTTGTCCTGGAAAATTTGGAGCCTTTACAGTTGATTTGGAATGTCTGGTTAACTTGGTACAACGTTGGAGAATTATAATTTTTCTGAGTAGAAATAATACCCCTTGATTCACATGATCATTTTCTTTGCCGAGTCCACATGCTCTGAAGCTTGGACACAGATAAGGGCACATCATGGTACAGACATGGAGTTACGGCTAATTTTCCAAAATTAGGAACATGGGTTAGTAGAATATCACAAAAAAAATATGCGCGGACACAAATAATGCACGATGCACTAATACAGAAATGTGATACAAATTCAACATGTCATAGGTCTGCTGATGCCTCGTGGATATGGCATTAGTTGTGTGTGCATATCGATGTTTGTTATCCGGAGGATGAACTTGTAAGGCTAGAAGGTTAAAAGTGCAATGTATCACTGTGGCTGCAAAACATTTCTAAAATTACATAAATCAATAACTTCGTGAACTATTGCATCCATATTGGTAATTGCATATTAAGAAATTTGACAAATTATATAAACACCCGGCATCTACTAAAAATAGAATCGTAAACTTATTATTCTTTCATTAATTTTCTAATGTTTTTAGTCTCGGAGACATTTGTTTATGTCACCCATATGTCTGGAATGCATAGCAAATTTTGAGCTATGAAACAAGGATTGTACTAATAGGAAAGGCTAGGGTTTGGAGAGGTAAAAATACGATTTTTATTGAAGAAGATACGAAATACAAATATAAGTAGATAAGTGGTCTCAATTAGAGAGGAGACTGCTCTCCTAACCTTTGATTCGAGATAAATGTCTAAATCTACCAAAATCTAAGCTTATTTACTCCTATTCTCTTGTACTCTCAATACTTTCCTCAAATTCAACATGATAAACTAGCTCTAACACCTCCCTCACTATATATAGGACTAATTTGTCCATAATTACAAAATACCACCAATTGCCCAAAATTACAATTTACCACTAGTGTGGCTGCACCTCCCATTTCCAACACTATTCCATCCCTAAAGAGCCATCTCGGCCTCAAGATGGTGCATGCAATCCGTGTGTGTGCTATTCCAAATGTGGGTGCTTGTTCCCTCCCGACTCTTCCTCTCCAGCGGTTGTGCCGTCCTCTTTTTCGACGATAAATATCTGCAGCATACGATCTCAGCAATGATGTCTTGGCCAAAACCTCTCGCCACATCGGTAGCATGGCCCTTTGGCGTGCTTGTCCAGGATTTCTTTTTGTGTGAGATGCTTACATTTGCCGTTAGTGGGAGGCTCGTTGCTCTTCTTTTGCACTATATGGCTCATCGTTGGTTGGGGCTTCTGTGTTTCCTCCGCAACATGAGTACGGAACGTGGCCCTGCTATTCGATCCCTTGGCCCGCAATTTTATGATAAACCTATCATCCACCATATGGCCTAGATCCATCATGACCATCAGCCCCCACAGCCTTTGCAAGTGGAGCTCAACACGTATGTCTGTCCTGAGCCCCTTCATGAAGCTTTACATCAATGTCGCCTCCGGTATCATTCTCACATGGCCTAAGAGTATCTCGAACCCCTCTATAGTTTCTAACCGTGCCATTCTGCCTAAGAGCAAGGAGTTGTTCGTGTAAATCTCTCCCCTAGGTGTCTCTAAATTGATCCAGTAAGCAGTCTTTAAACTCATTTCATGACATGACTGGTTGTCACTATTCCCTCCACCGGAACCAAGACAATACTTTTCTTTCTCAGCAAATACCCGTAGCACTCAGCTTCTCCCACTCCGTCAGATGGTTCACCGCAACATATCTCTCTACGTGATAAACCCACGCATAAGGATCTTTCCCTTCGAAGATCAACATTTTCAACTTTCTGACCCTGTTTTGAGGCACAAACACCCAATGTCCTGCTCTTTCCTTTTGTTGGTCGAAGTGAAATTGCTGATAGGCATTTTGCGACGCTCCTCCATCTTCACATGTGCATTCTCCTACTTTGCCGTGGAAGTAAAATTGCTGATGGGCATTATGTGGGTCCCCTACACCTCCCCACAGGCATTCTCCTACTCCCCTGTTGTTCCCACAATCTCCCTCGAGCCAATCAGTGCTCTCCCGTCATCCTCGTAGTCCTCGTTGGTCCCCCAACGTCTGCCACACTCCCACGCCTGTCGAGTAGGCCCATGGGGGCATCCGCCTTCGAAATCAGGCTTGGGAGGCCTTAGATGGCCTAGAGGCTGCTCTCCAGGGCCTTGGTAGCTCGTCTGGGGTTCGCGGCTCCCCCAGGGTGGCTGTCGGGGGTCACCTGGCCCTGCACCCTCCACTCTCCACCAAGGGGCTCAGCGGCCCATGGTGTGCTTGTCGGGAGTCGTCGCCCTCTCCAGCCTCTCTTAGGGGCAGTGTGGCCTTAGGCTTGGTCGCTGGGCTCGTCGCCCCTTCCTGTAACTACCCGGGGCCGCACGGCCCCTGGAGAAGTCGCAGGGGCACGCCACCCCCCTCTCGAAGCCTCCCAGGACCGATGCGGCCCTTGGCAAGCTTGCAGGTGCTCGTCGCGGCCCTCGGGTGCCTCCCAGGGGCGGTGCGGCCCTTGATGAGCTCGCAGGGGCTCGACGCCCCCGTCGTGGTGCCTTGGGGGCTCGAGCAGCCCTTCCTCCGACTTCGAGAAGACTTCTTAGACAAACTCAACAATCTTCTCCTTCCCTTTGACCAAAGCTCTCTCATTTCTTTCGCAGATCTCCTTCAAGGTCTTCATCTTTCTTTAGATATGGATTTGAAGAGCTCTTCTTCTTAGACTTAGGGCTTCCATTCATCTATTCCATTTTTTCATCATCATTTCCATAGACATATTCACTTGATTTGAGATTTTCTACTCCATATCCAACATTTTCTCATCCATCAAAGCAAATCTCTCCTCAGTGGTCCCCTTGAGTCCCTCGATCTCGAGATCAAGTTTTTCCTCCAAAGCTTCGATCTTTCTTGCTCCCGCCATGAGGATCTATGCTCTGATAGGAAAGGCTAGAGTTTGGAGATGTTAAAATATGATTTTTATAGAAGAAAATCAGAAATACAAAGATAGGTCGTCTCAATTAGACAGGAGACTGCACTCCTAACATTTGATTTGAGATAAAGGTCTAAATCTCCCAAGATCTAAGCTAATCCACTCTTATTCTCTTCTATTCCCCATATTTTTCTTCAAATTCAACATGATAAACTAGCCATCATCCCTCCTCACTATATATATGACTAATTTGTCCCTAATTACTAAAATGTGCCATAAAATTACAAGTTTGTCACTAGTGTGGCTGCACCCTATTCCCAACAGGTACACATGTATCCATCAAGTTTAATTCAATGCATCAAATATGAGATATGTAGCAGAACTGGTACATCTCGTTTGCAGAGGCATCTATACGAGCAATGATTCCTTGGTGGTGCAATCTACTTTTATGCACTGGAAGCAATAAATGATTATGTAATAAATAATTCTTTCGGTGGAGCCCATGATACATATTCTTTTGTTACTACTATCAAGAGGTATTAATTATGCAGACCTCTCCTCTGTGATGGATTTTATTTTTTAAATTAAATTATTATTTTTAATTTTTAATTCTTAATACATTTCATTATCTGTAGTTTGATCCATTCTCCATTTTAGTTAATCATCATCTAAAAGACTTGATCATTATTTAAAAGAATTTTTAAATGTTTTCAGAGTACGGTAATAAATTATTATAGAAACGATCTTATTCTTGTTCCTGCATATTTCTCCATAATATATATGATGATGTTATGTGGATTACCTTCAAAGCTGCTTCTTTTTCTTGTTGCTGGTCAACGGATTTTAATACTAATTAATATGTAGTTTATATTTAAATCTTTGCCTTTGAGCCTTTAACTTGGGCAGATACTTATATTTTGAGCGGCTTGCTTTGACCTTCACATCTACATATTTTTTATGCAGTGATTGAGGAACTTGATGTAGCTCAGAAGGATGTACATCAGAAAGATGAAATTGATTTATTTCATAACTCAAGACAGCAAGAAGTTATTAAGGAACCATGTGCTTCTTCTTCACTTAGAAATTTACTTCTGTACTATCCAGGTGTTGTTTTCTTTTCTTTTGATTACGTAATAAAACTGCTTCTAATATGGATACACCAGGTTTTGATTGTTAAGTCATGTGTCGTAAAGTTGTCTCTCCATCAGTTGCAATTTTCCCTCTGGTTTCTGATACGATTAGGGTTAATCCTATCAAAAAGCTTAGATTTTTAGTGGAAGAACGAAAAGAAATTTGAAGTGGAAACTGGAATTTAATAATAAAGGGACAATTTTGATCTAAAACTGGAGTAGATCTTCTCCCTAACTTGAAATAATGGATCAAGCCTAATCCCCCAAACCCTAGCCGTCAAATGACGATTGCCCCAATATTTCGATAACCCACACAACTAGGGTTAACCCCTTTAAATACTCCCCTAACAAATTACTAAACACATCGACAACTTAACCATATAAAGGGTAGTGCATAAAGCAAAACTAGGAAAATACTAAGTCAATCCCACGACCGCTCCCACGCCCGAGTCCTTGCGCCTTCTGCAGTACACGACCGTATCATTACTCCCCCCAAAAATCGAACCTTGTCCCTAAGGTTGAAATCTGGAAACTGCGCTATGATGGTGTCCTCCAGCTCCCACGTAGCCTCGTGATCGGGCAGCCCCGCCCATCGTACCAACACCTCTCGGTCCCCACCCTCGATGCGTCGCACCTGTAGAATATCCTGGGGCTCCATAAGTACCTATGAATTAGCTGCCAAAGTAGGTGGCAGAGTGGCTACCGGCGTATGTGCTCCAATCGCCCGCCTTTACAAAATGGAAAACCGGATGCAATGACGATCCTATGGGCAATGTCAACCTATAAGCCACGGGCCCAATCTTCGCCTCTATCTGAAATGGACCGTAAAAGATGGCAGCTAACTTTTCGTTCCAGCGCCGTGCTAATGATCTCTGACGGTATGGCCTCAGCTTCAGATATACCTGGTCTCCAACCGCGTAGTCAACCTCTCTGCGATGTCCATTCGTCTTTGCCTTCATCAGCTGCTGAGACCTCGTAAGGTGCTTCTTCAACTCTTCCAAAATTCCATGTCGCTCCTCGAGGTACTGGTCCAACTGCGATACGGGTGTCGACCCGCTACGATAGTGGATCAACGCAGGTGGGTCTCTGCCGTACAAAACCCGAAATGGCGTCTTTTGGACTGCAGAGTGGAAGGAAGTGTTGTACCAGTACTCGGCCCATGCCAACCACCGATACCAATTCCTCGGGCAATCTGACACAAAGCAGCGAAGGTACGTCTCAACGCTCCTGTTGACGACCTCCGTCTGTCTATCCGTCTTGGGGTGGTAAGCTGTACTCCTCTGTAGAGCGGTCCCCTGGACCCTGAATAGCTCCCTCCAGAACTGGCTCAAGAAGACCGTGTCCCTATCCGACACAATAGAAGTGGATAACCCGTGGAGACGAACCACCTTCCGTATAAAGGCCGTAGCAACTGTCACTGCCGTGTAAGGATGACGCAGCTCGATGAAATGCCCGTACTTGCTCAAACGATCGACCACCACCAAAATCACAGTGTATCCCTCAAACTTTGGGTAGCCCCTCGATAAAATCCATGCTGATCCCTTTCCAAACCTGCTCAGGAAGAGCTAAGGGCTGCAACAGTCCTTCCGACGCCATGGCTAGGTACTTGTGACGCTGGCAGACGTCACAGCTGGCTACCATCTCCGTGATGTCTTTCTTCATTCCCCGCCAGTACAGCTCTCTAGCCACCTGCATATATGTCTGCTGGACTCCTGAATGGCTCCCCACCGTGTTCCCATGAAACTCCTGAAAATCAACTATTTGTGTACTGAAGCCCGTGGTATGACTAGCCTCTCTCGATACAACAATCGCTGCCACTCCAAAGAATAACCCGGGTGCTCAGCCACACCCTGAACCAAATCATCCCGGATCCTAGATAGCTCCTCATCGGTATCCACCTCCCTCCATAAGGGCTCCCACTCCGCTAACAGTGGTACTGACAAGGCTGCCAAGGAGGTAACCTCCTCTCTCTGTGATAGCGCATCCGCAGCCTTGTTCTCCAATCCCGGCCGATATTGTATCTCAAACTTGTAGTCAATAAGTTTAGATAGCCACTTCTGATAGTCCGCCGTCACCAGCCTCTGCTCCAGTAAATACTTCAACGACCTCTGATCTGTGCGCACAATAAACGACCGTCCCAACAGGTAAGGGCGCCATTTCTGGATCGATAGGGCAATCACCATCAGCTCTCTCTCATACACGGATTTCTGCCTCACCCGTGATGACAAAACCTGGCTAAAGTAAGCCACTAGTCGCTGATCCTGCATCAGCACTGCTTCCAGCCCGTATCCCGAGGCATCGGTCTCCACCACAAAAGGTCTGCTAAAGTCGGGGAGAGCTAGCACCAGAACTGTCGTCATCGTCCTTTTCAATGCCTCGAATGCTGCAGTCGCCTCCGCGTTCCACTGGAACCCATCCTTCTTCAGCTGCTCTGTCAGGGGCCATGCAATGGTACTGTAACCCTGCACGAACTTGCGGTAGTATCATGTCAAGCCCAAAAATCCTCGCAACGCCCTCAACGTAGTCGGCTGCGGCCAATCTAACATGGCCTCAATCTTTGTTCTATCCGCTGCCACCCCATCTGTCGAAACTACGTGCCCCAAATACTACACATTCTCCTGAGCAAAAGTGCACTTCTTCCTGTTGGCATAAAGCTGGCGAGCTAGTAACTCCCGCAACACCGTCTCCAGAACTCGTACGTGCTCCTCCACCGTACGGCTGTACACCAGTATGTTGTCGAAGAAGACTAAGACAAACTGCCGGAGGTATGTCTGAAATATCTTGTTCATCAGCGCCTGAAAAGTAGCGGGCGCATTCGTCAGCCCAAAGGGCATTACGAGGAACTCATTGTGCCCCTTATGAGTCCTAAAGGCAGTCTTCTGCACATCCCGCTGCCTTCATGCAAATTTGATGATATCCCGATTTCAGGTCAATCTTCGAAAAGATCGACGTCCCATGTAGCTCATCCAGCAGCTCATCTATCACTGGTATAGAAAAGCGATCTACCACTGTCTCCTTGTTAAGGACACGGTAGTCCACACAGAACCTCCAGCTATCGTCCTTCTTCATTAGCAGCACTGGACTAGAGAAGGGACTAACACTCGGTCGTATCACTCCAGCCTGTAACATCTCCCTGATCAATCGTTCGATCTCATCCTTCTGAACATGTGGGTACCTGTAGGGCCGAACGCTGACTGGAAACACGTGCACATAACTGTCCAACAACTCCTCCACCTCTGGTGGCGTTTGCTGCTCCTTCGCCTCCGCCCCTAGCTCCCGATATGTCACAAAGTATGCCTTTCCTCCCACTAGTACTGCCCGAGCCAAGGACTTCAGGAATGCCGCGCGACAACACAAGCTGGGGTCCCCTAACAGAACCACGGTCCTCCCGTCGTCCCGATACTCCATTCTCAGTATCTTCCAATTGAACTTGGTGTCGCCTAAGGTCTGTAACCACTACATTCCCAACACCACGTCCACCTTCCCCAACTACAGGAGGTAACAATCCGCCACTATCTGAGTGCCCTGTACTGCCAGAATCACCGCCCTGTAGACACCCCTGCTCTCCTCCCTCTGGCCTGTGCCCAAAATCACCCCAAAAGTGGCTGTCTAACTCACCTCAAGCCCCAGCTGCCCCACCAACTTCCTTGAGATGAAGTTGTGGGTTGCCCCACTGTCTATCAATATTGTCACCTCCTGATCTGCCACCCTGCCCGCTAGCTTCATGGTGTGATAGGGAGTAAATCCCACCACGGAGCTAAGAGAGACCTCCACGGTGTTCAAGTGTGGCTGCTCCTCTGTCACCTCGTCCTCTACGCCAAGTACAATCGTGGGGTCTTCCTCTTCCTCCTCGGCAGCCACCTCCAATTGCATGGCTCGCCATGCACACCGGTGTCCAGGTGTGAATCGCTCGTCGCACTTGAAGCACAGCCGCTTGGCCCTGCGCTCCCTCATCTCTGCCTCAGTCATCCGACGGGTCTGTCCCCTCGTATGTGTCTCCTGGCCAGTCCCTCTCGCTGGTGTAAGTGCGCCTGTAGGAGCCTTGGGTGCCCCTGCCACTGCCGGACTCCGCACACTAGATCCTCTCCAAGCTCCCCTCACACTCCTATCCTCCGCCAGCTTGTCTTCCACCTTCCTGGCTATCCTCATCATGGCCGATAGTCCCCTGGGTTCTTGAACCCGTAGCTCTGCCCTGATCTGCGGCTTGAGGCCCTTCAGGAAATTTCCCTCTAGGGACTCAGTGGAAACTCCCTCTATTTGGCTCGCAAGCTGCTCAAACTTCTCCACATATTTCCTTACGGTCCCCTCCTGTCGCAGGGTGTACAACTGCTCAAATAGGCCACCTGCCTGTGTCTTCTGAAATCTCTCCATAAGGCACTCTGTCAACTCTATCCAAGTGCGGATAGGCCTCTGTCGTTGGCTCCAGCGGAACCACCCCAAGGCTTCTCCCTCAAAGCACATCGCCACCGTCTGCATCCTCTCCATCTCAGACATCTCCAACACATCGAAGTACCTCTCCGCCTTGTAGATCCAAGCATCTGGATCCTTCCCCTCAAACAGGGGCATGATCAGCTTCCTCAACCCGCTATCTGGCCCGCCATCTCCACGTGGGCCTCCCCCGTTGTCCCTCCTGGTATCTCGGGCGAGCAGGCTCCTCCAACCTCCATCTGGGCCGAACTGGCTGACCATTCGCTCTCCAAATCTCATCCCGGGCCCTCTCAGCGGCCCTCTGTGCCTCGGCGTCCCACCCATCTCCATCACCCCACTCCTCCTCCTCATGAAGGTTATCGGCGTAACGTGTGGCGTAACGTGTGTACTTCTCGTACTCCGGCACATGCCCCACATCCTTCCCATTCTCCTGAAGTCTCCGAACATTCTCTTTGACGCGCCTCAAGGTCTCCAACGCCCCCTCCATACCCAAAAGAAACCCCACGGAGGCATGTCGGTCGTTCATCAAGCCCCTGGGGGCTGTTCGGGCTGCGTGGGGCCCCTGGCGGTGCGCCAGGGCCCCGTCGCCCTCTCTAGGGCCTCACCGGCCCTCGCCTGGGGCCTGGCGGGCCGCCGGACCCCAGCGAGGGTTGGCGCGGCCAAAAACAGGGCCGCGCGGGTCTGCGCGGCCAGTTTTGGGGGGGGGGGGGGGGGGCGGCCCCTGCCAATCAGCCAGGGGGCCGCCGCCCCCATAGGGCTCTTCGCCATCCTCCTTTGGTCCCCTCGAGCGTCCTGGAAATGCACGACGCGCTGCTCTGGTCCTTCGTTCGCCGGATCCCCTCCATGATGCCCTAGATCCGACGAAAAATTCAGATTTGTCGATGTCGATGCCCTAGCTTCAATTTCGGATGATTTGTATTGGCGAAAAATCTGAAGTAGGTCTTGGATTTCGGAGGATTTAGCGACCCCCTTCATCTCTTGATGGATGCCACGGATCTCGTCTTGAAGCCTATCAATCCTCTTGCTCATCTCTTCAAGTTTGCCATCGACGTTCTCTTCTACGAGTTCCGCCGCTGTCTTTGCCCTAGTCCCCGCCATCGGATCTTAATGCTCTGATACCAAATTGATACGATTAGGGTTAATCGTATCAAAAGCTCAGATTTTTAGTGGAAGAACGAAAAGAAATTTGAAGTGGAAACTGGAATTTGATAATAAAGAGACAATTTTGATCTAAACTGGAGTAGATCTTCTCCCTAGCTTGAAATAATGGATCAAGCCTAATCCCCAATATCCTAGCCGTCAAATGACGATTGTCCCAATATTTCGATAACCCACACAACTAGTGTTAACCCCTTTAAATACTCCCCTAACAAATTACTAAACACACCGACAACTTAAACATATAAAGGGTAGTGTATAAAGCAAAACTAGGAAAATACTAAGTCGATCCCACGACCGCTCCCACGCCCGAGTCCTTGCGCATTATGCGGTACACGACCGCATCAGTTTCCTGTGCCAACTAATACTTGTTTTTGGTGGGAGCATTGAGTTGGTTATTGGTAACCAAGCAAATAATTGTTTACTTAATCTGTTAAGCAAGAATCTTCCCCACCCCCGACAAAAAAAACCTCCCCAACAAACAAAACACCACCACCACCCAACATGCACACACACAACCGATGACAACAACCTAAGAATGTGTTAAAAAAGTTCAAGCAAACCTGTTGGGTGGTTGGTTGGGATTTTGCAGATGTAAATATGGGAAAAGTGTTATATACTTATATGGATCTGTCTAAATCTAAACAGTTGAATGTTATCTATGCATCCTAATACCCTTCCAAACCAAAAATTAAAAAAATTTACCCATATTTGCCTCACGATCGGATCGGTATAAAATGTTCTATTGTTATGAAACTGTTAAATTTGTAACGACATGTTCGAGAGTCAAATCATCTTAGGGTTCACACATTATTTTTACTGGAGTGTATATATATGTATGGATTAAACTCTTAAAATATTTCAAAAAAATTAAAAATAATTTTGCGCCATGTTCTTATGCAACACCATATATATACATATACATATACATATACATATACATATACATATACATATATACATATACATACACATATATATATAAAACATTTGGTGTGGTTGTCCTAGGTGGCACATATCCCCACCCTTGATCCACCCTAGACAAAAGGGTTAATAGAGTGGTAGTGGGGATTTGGCCACTGCATCACCGCTTTTTTCCTTTTGCGAGAAAGCCCTCCCCTTCTCTTATTTACCCCTTGACACTCCCAACACACACATCCACTCTCTCACTTTCCCCCTTAGTTTTTATTCGATTTTTTTACCACTGAGTTTTTTTGCCTGTGCACCCATGCACGGGGTATTTTCTAGTGTGTGTGTGTATATATATATATAAGGCCAAATCATGTGTGAACAATTTATTTTTTTCTATGTTTAATCAATACATATATATATCTCATAGAAATTAATGGGTGAATCCTAAGGGGATTTGACCATCAATCAAGCCAGTACGAATTCAACGGTTTCATAACAATAGAATATTTTGTAGAATATTTTGTACCGATCTGCTAGGTGGGATTTTCTTGATTTTTGGTATGTATGTGTATTAACATATTAACATGTATAGAACACATTTAACGAGTTGGATAGTTTAGAAACCCCCACAACAATCTCTCCTCACACTTCTTGATTTCCATGTCCATGATGTATTTGTAACCTAGATTTCTTAAAGATTTTGCATCTTCGCATATATGTGTTCTGTGTCTGGGTCCATGTCTGGAATATAGTCTAATAATCAAGTTATGATATTTTAAATATTTTTTTCCCATGAGATGAACTTCTTTTGTTTTCTGTTTTTTTGGGGTTGTGTGGGTGTAGGTGGTGGGGTGGGTTGCTCAAAATCAATGACGTCTGTTTCCACACTCTTCAGGATGTATATCTGTAGATGAAGATGGAAACCGTCTTTTCATCTCCGATTGTAACCATCATCGGGTTGTCATTACTGATGGCGATGGAAAGATCTTAGATTCTGTAAGTGAGCATCACCTTTAATCTCATTTGGTATTGTTTTTAAAATAGTATTTATATGTATGGGCAGTGATGGATACATGAATTTCCCTCAGTGGACATAATGAAAACTGTGAGTCTCAGATTTCAATAGTTAAAGATCTTATGTATGTTTCCACACTCTCCTTCATTTTATCCTCTGTGAAATTACCTCTAATTTCATACTTGCATACCTATATATCTTTTAGCAATTTCCCCTCGCTTACCAATCTTAAGAAAATTGGAATTATTTGTCTCGATGTATAATCTGTTTATCTGATGTTAAATATCAGTGAACAAATCTTACCAAGTAATCATTTGGGACATTAATCTTTATGTTATAGTGTTTCTGTTTGTTCATGGAGAAAAGAGTTATTCGTTCAAAGAGAGGCAAATATGTAGGCATGGATGGTCATTTATAGTTTGCAAATTACCTTTCTTATATAATTCCCTGTAATATGTAAGTTGGATACTTGAAGCTAACCGCCTAATGAAATTCTAGGGCTCTGTTAACGTGAATCTTTTTTTGTTGTTTTCTTCCTTTATTGCTTTAGATGGTTGTTGAATTGAGTGTTCATCGCCCTGTTATGGTGATATTTGTTTCATTCATTTTAATTGGATGAATTATTCATCAAATAATAATAATAATTACTTAGCGAAAGTTTCTTTCTTAGATTGGATCTTCTCCAGGTTTCGAGGATGGTGAATTTGAATCAGCAAAATTATTGCGACCTGCTGCGTCTTTCTATGATAGCTCAGAAGATTGCTTATACTTTGTGGATTCTGAGGTATGCAGTACCCTGCAGTTTATTTTAAATTCGCTATAAACTTAATATTAATTTGTTTCTTGTAATAAATAAGGAGGCATGCAGATAACACCCCTCTACTATAGGGTTCTTTGCAATTAACATCTGTCATCTGAATGATTTCTCATTTAACAATCCCTTACTATTACAGAGGATTCTGCTATTCGAGAATTCCTCCTGTAAGTAGTCATGCGCATTACACATGCATACATGAATATATTTTTTCTTGGGGCTCCCTTCTGCAAGTAACATGGAACGTAATCATGTGCATAAACGAGTAACTCTGGATATTTTCATCTTTAGCAGGTCAGGTGAATACTTACTGGGGTGGAACATAATTTTTTTTAAAGTGTAATCTCGCCTCCTTTTAAAAGTGTAACCCCCCATGCGGTGCCAAAATGGTAATAATGTAAGCTTCAGCGTTATTTACATTAGGTCTATGCGATCTTGGGAGTTAAGAGCAGTAAACCATTGGGTTTCCCAAATTAAGGAATTGTTTGGAATTATATATGGTGCTAACTTACCAGCACCTGGCTAACTGTAGTTGTCAGTTCATACCGTCTTATTCTGCTTATAATATTGATTAACTGTTCTAATTGGCAGAACCAAGCAGTCCGGAGAGCTGATCTGGAAAGACGGATGTTGGACACAATGTTCCCTGCTCCTGTTTCAAAAACAAGTGGTATATGGAGCTGGATCTTGGATATGCTTGGTTTGGCAAGAGAATGTGATGTTAAATCTGAGGAAATCAATTTGAACTTGTTTTCTTCTCCGTGGCATTTGTTGAAGCTAGGGAATGAAGACATTCTTATCATAAACCGCAGGTACTTAGTGCTCTGTACATCAAGCTTATATTATTAGCTTTCTTTTATGTCCCTATTTCTTTCCAGTCAATTGTTAACCTTTTGGTGTTGCTTTATGTTGTGGTATTCATATAACAATTCATTTGTATTTTATCATGTGATGTGTTCTCAAACAGTAATTTTCATACTCATCACTATCAAAGCACGTTGGTCACAAGAAGGAAAGCACCAACCATTTCAAACTTCCTCTTCAATTATTTAGCTGATCTATATGATTCTTTTCTTCTTTCAGCTCAATTAAACGCCAGCAAGTAAATATTATGGTTTGATAAATGCTAAGAGAATAATGGCTATCATACGCCATATGAGAGCCTCTCTCATACGCCCTCTCACATAAAGCACCCAAGTACAACCAAGTTCAAGCCCATGTGGACTTGTACTTGGGTGCTTTATGTTAGAGGGCGTATGAGAGAGGCTCTCATATGGCGTATGATAGCCATAATTCTCAAATGCTAATTAGTGTAGTCTATAATTGTGAAATTTGATTTTTTTTGGTGTTGTTTCCTCTCCCTGCTCTTTGTTTTAACTGGATGAGGAATGAACATGGTTTTATAAACTATATGTAGTTAGGTACTTTTTTGAAGAACGGGATGATTGTAAAGATATGACCATTTCTTATTAGAACATTGTGCAAAGAGGATGAAATTGCACTATACTCAGGTAAAGTTAGTTTGCATTGATTACTGCATTTTTCATATTAAATTTTAGAATGCTATGATAAATTTTAGAATGCTATGATTTACACTAGCACAAAGAAGGCACAGAATTGAACATAAATTTGCAAGAGTATGGAGTTGAGTTGGAAAAATGCATCCTATGACTTTATCCAGTTTGACCATCCTTTGGGGAAATGAAAATGTTGGGTAATGAATTTTTGGATCAGTGGACATCTGGTTTACAAGAAATCTTTGAGTTGTCTTCTTTTGGGAGTTGAATTTATTTGAGGATTATGTTCTCTTTAAAAAACTTTCGTGAAGTTGTATACTATTTCTATATATACCGACTGTGCAGCTTGGAAATTTCTTGGATCGTGAACATGAAGACATGGAAGATTGGGAAGGTCACAAAAGGTTTGTGTTTAACCATTATTTCATTGATATTTATTTTTATCATGCATTCTTTTACTCTGATTCTTATACAATGAAGGGATCCAAAATGTTATGGAGATTTACGGGCATGTGATAGATGAGAAAATCGATGTGTTGAGGAATACTTGTGAAGTATCACTGTCACATCTGCTTGGTAATAGTCTTTCAGTAGAAGGAATTCCATATGCTGGTTTATTGTCATCAATTGTGAATTTCCATGGCGATACAATAGTCTGTGATGGAGGTATACAAGACGATCTTTTATGATTAAAAAAACTGTTTCAGTGTTATAATTTCTGTGTTATTAACACACATTTCCTGTCTTTTTTTCCATGAAGCTGGTAACAGATTAATTAAATATCATGGAGAATCAATGACTGCATCAGACATTCAGCTTTCAGATATGAAGTTGCTTGGGCTTCCGTATTGGCTTGTCTGCCCTCTTGAGACTTTTTTTAACAGGTGAGTTTACTCTTAAAGTTTTTCTAGTTTTGATACTTCGTATAAGTGTGTTGATACTGACCAATTAACTAGTCATCCTTCTCTATCTAATTACATTGATATCTTGTTATGGTGTTGATATCTTTTTATGATGTTCCAGCAGATCTTTACACAGACATCAGAAAGAGCATCTTCGACACTTCAATGTGCTCCCTGGTATATTGTAATGTCTCTGTGTTTATCCTTTCTTTTGTTCCTTTTTCATCATTTTTATTTTGGTTCTTGCGGTTATCTTTTCAAGTATCCAGTACTCCCTTTTATTAAAAAGTTTCAAATTTATTTTATTTTATTTTTGGAGAATGTCACAATCCCAACAGGGGAAAGAAACCCCACTGAAGTGGGGGGAAAGAAGCTCCTATCGTGGGAGAATAACTCCATACTCGCCCGAATCACAACAAACCTTTGCAAAATGTTGTGGGGCCTCCGTGCATTGTGCATATGAATCGTTGTGTGGTGAATTTGGACCTATTTTAGTTCGAAGACGTCCTCACACACGTTTCGAATATACGAATAGAAAGATTTGAACCCATGACCTACCACATGGGAAGAACATGCAATGCCAGATGAGCTAAAAACTTTCGTACTTCTTCATGTCAGCAATAAACATATTTGTGTTATTACCAGATAGCTGCTGTGCATAGCTTGGCGGGCAGTCGGTTCATATGCCACATGTCCCCATTTCACGGTTCATATGCCACATGTCCACATTTCAAATTATCCGAGGCCATTAAGCTGATAACCATTCAAACTCTGGTAGATCATTTCCTTTTTTTGATTTTGTCAGTGGATGAAATCAATACCATGATGTGCCAGTTATGTGAAGGATTACCAAGTTGCTTATGTAGTCCTATGCATATTTTAAATTTGTGCACTTATTTCAGTACCACAATTGCATAAATGGTATTGTTAAGGCTAAAAATGGCGATAAAAATATTTGGGCTAACGTGTACTCTTCTGTCAAGGTGGAGCCTCGTTAACAGATCAGGCGGGACCCCAGTTGGTAGAACATATGGTCATTGATCGATTGGGATGGGGTTGAAGGTCGCTCGACCCTCTGATTGGGTCGAACCTCGTACAGTTAGTGTTGAGAGCTTCTGATCAAGCCACTTGTCGAGTCGATTTTTGGCTATCTGCAGCACAAATGATCGTTAGGGGGGTCGGATCTGGGTTTCGACCTAAATCTCCTCCGATGCTTAAGTTAGAACGAGAACTTAAGAAAGAGCTTGGCGCTGTCAAGATCGACCCACGGAGGTCTGACTCGAGTCAATCGTCACAAGCTATTTGGAGGAAAAAAATATTAAGTGGAAGCCATAGTTATAAGTATTAGGTCTCTCGTACCTTGGGAGTCTCACATTCCTTTCGTTCTTGTCCCTTCTATTTATAACTGAGGATGTCTGCTGACAGTACATAATGGCTCCTCATTGATTATAGCGAGATCTTCTCCGGGATTGTGGATAACGGCTGTCCATTTACTCGGTCTCCATTAACCACCTCCTCAAAGTTAGCGGGGCTCCAACGGTCGCCTGAGCTGTTTCATCGAAGGATATTAAATCACCCCCGCTAATGGGGTTCGGGTCACTGGGCCGAGTCTCGAGTCCTCTGAATGAGCCGTATTGTTTTGTCACCGCTTCGTGGGTCGTACGCAAGCGTCAACAATGGCCTCCATCATTTGTGCTCAGGAGAAATTTGACTGAGGGCGAATGATGTGAAACCATATTAAATGCGCATGACAGTCAAAGTGGGATTATTTGATTTATACCGTCGAAACTCCTCATCTTCTGATTCGATCCTCGCGTAGTTTGAAAAGTTCGTACACGTGCTGTTCATCGAGCATTATCCCTTGATCTGGCGTAAACCCTTTCTAAATAAATGGGAAGGATAAACAAGCAGGGAGGCTTACTTGCTCTGCTTTGGGATTGTTGAAATTTTGCTTTCGCTCTGGCATCCTCCGAAGTTTAATCACTTTTGCTAAGGTAGGTCTCTTCTTCCATTTAGATTTATAATGGAAATTTGGCCACATGCAGTGATCAAAGAACCGACTTATGGGGAGATAATGGCGCGTCTCTGGCCCTCTCAACACATCGTGGTTCCTGGAAAAGGGAAGGGGTTTTGATGGAACCCTGCCTCCCTGTTCTTCAAAATGATCCGGCTTCAAAAGTTCCACAAGTGATACTGGATAAGGTGTCGGAGCTTTCTTACGATCTGACCGTCAAGATCTGGTCAGATTGTCTATTTCCTCCTTATAGGGTTATGTTTCCGGAGTTTAATGAGAGAATTTGTTCCCTCGGAGGAACAAAATCGGAGTGTACCTTAAATCCTTCCAATTTGACCTTCGTTTCGCTCTCCATCCCTTTCTAGTAGAAATTTTGGATTATTTGGAGCTTTCATTCTGTCGACTTGCACCCCAGGCTATTTCTTTCATGGTTTAGCCATCGGTTGAAGACCGTTTTGTGGAATCAGGGTAATGCACACTGCTCATGTGCTTTTATTACAGCCACTTACGGTAATTACACTCTTCATTTGCAGATATGGCTGGAGGAGATCATAAAAGTATAGATCTCACTCTGGACCGGATCTGGGCAGAGCAGCGCAAGAAGATGCAGAGCTCCGAAGGTTCAAGTGCTTAGTCTCCTCTGCCCCTCAGTCAGAGCTCCTCCGAGGGAGGTGGTGTTAGGGGGACCTCCAGGTCGTCCTCCCGTGTCTCGTTGAGGAAAACCACGAGTCGGGCTGGCTCTTACTCAGCCCAGCCCGTCGCTTCCGTTATCGTTTCAGCAGTTGCTGCTATTCCCAGACCTGCCGAGCCCGTTATCAAGAAGAGGGGTCCTCCCTCCAGTGAGAGGATTCCGAAAAGAAAAAGAGGGCCGTGGACCCGACCTGTCCCCTTTCGCCTATGGCGAAAGGCAGCGGCTCTTCGCTTCAAACTTTGGCGGATCAGATGGTGGCTCCCCATACTCCACATGGGATGGTCGAGCCTATCGCGAGTCGTCCTTTGGACAAGTGGCCGTGGGAAAGTATCGACCATCTGGCTCTTTCGGTTGGCCCCATCCCCTTGCAGTTCGATCGAGCTCTGATATTGAATCAGCTCCCGACTGACTCCTCGAGGGTTGTTCGAGGCAAACCTTATCAGTCCCAATTTATCGTTGGGGACGAGGAGTCGGCTCTCTTGGATTTCGGGACAACTGCTCGAATGATGGAAAACTCCATTCTTCTCCGGGATCTTGAGTTCTTTCAGAGGTTGGACGTCGAGAGGATGTCGAACTTCTTCGTGGGTTGTGGTTATCTGTTTAGTTCCTCGCGATTTCCCCGACTTACGTCTTCGACCATGCTAATTGACGCCTTCCATATATGCCCATTTTTGGTGCGGGCCTTCGTCGCTGGACCACAGACATAATTGACGGACATCATCGGGCGGAAGCTGCTGAGCAAAGAGCTTCTGAACTTGATGGTTAACTAGAAGAAAGTGGAGGACTTGGGGTCAGCACTTGCGACCAAGACTGAGGCCTAATGGGCAGCTTTGGAGGCTAAGTCTAGCCCTGCAACCATGTCCTCTGTCAGGCAGAAGACGGGGGTTTAATGGGTGAGGGAGAGATCCCAGCTCCAGGCTGACCTAGAAACCTCGAAGAAAGAAATAATCGAGCTTCGGGCCAAAGCCGCCGAATCGAAAAAAGCAGCTGAGGATTATAAGGTAGAGCTTACAACCAGGGTCGTTGCGGCGATGAAAGCGTTTCAATTTGCCTTCACGGCGGGAAGTGGCCGCTCCTATTAGAGTGTCTGTCTTTTTGTTACTGATTTTGTAAAACTGCATTAAAGCATGTTACATGCAACTTTTTGACTAGTGAATGAAAAAGAATTTTTAAGTTTCTTCATCTCCACTTATCTTATGGCACGTATATGGCTCCCCAACGACTCCGGGTTTATTTATCTAGCCAAATAAACTTGGGTCGTTGGTTTGTCGAGCATTTTTGCCTATGAGGATGGTCTTACGATTTCGAACCATGTAAGTGAGTCGTTCGGTTGCGAGGGACGAGATCCCTTCGGCTTACAGCCGACGACGAGGGTCAATCGGTTGCGAGTACGAGGCCCCTGCGACTTACGACGATCGAGGGTCGTCCAATGGCAATGCATTGGCCCCTCGACTTACGGCTGACGAAGATCGAGGGTCGTCCAGTGTCGAGAGATTGACCCCTCATCTTACGGCTGACGATGAAGGTCGATCGGTTGCGTGGGGGCGAGGCCATATCGACTTACGGCCGACGACGACCGAGGGTCGTTCAGTGGCGAGAGATTGGCACCTCGGCTTACGGCTGACGATGAGGGACGATCGGTTACGAGGGATGAGGCCTTATCGACTTACGGCTGATGACGATCGAGGGTCGTCCAGTGGCGAGGGATTGGTCCCTCGGCTTACGGCTGACGACGAGGGTCGTTCGGTTGCGAGGGGAGAGACCCCTTCGACTTACGGCCGACGACGTTTGGGAGTTGTTCATTGGCGAGGTATTGGCCCCTCGGCTTACGGCTTACAATTGACGATGAGGGTCGTTCGGTTACGAGGTGCGATGTCCCTTCGACTTACGGCCGACGACGATCGGGGGTCGTTCAGTGGCGAGGGATTGGCCCCTCGGCATACGGTTGACGACGAAGGTTTGCTGCGACCAGAAGATGGTCAACCTTGTATTTATTTTGAACTTATACAAAAGAAATACATAGGTAAACCACGACCATCACAACTTGTCACGCCTTTCCGGCAGGATCACTGATAGCACTTTCACAAGTGCTCGGCATTCCAAGGATGAGGAAGCTTCCTATCGTCCAGTGTAGAGAGTCAATAGGTTGCTGGACGTCGATCACTTTGTAGAGGCCTTCCCACTCTGCAGTCAGCTTTCCTTGCTTGACAATCTCAGGGAAGAAAGAGGCCTTCTGCAACATAAGGTCACCCAAGGGAAAGCTGTGTTCTCGAACTTTTGAGTTGAAGTAGCGGGTCATGCATCCCTTCTGTTCGATAATGGTGGTCAGAGCGCGTTCTCGAACCTCATCGAGCAAGTGCGAATTGAGCTCGAGTCCTTCTGAGTTTCTCTCATCGTCGAAGTAATGGGGACAGAGCGGTTGTTTCTTGACCTCAACTGGCACGACCGCTTCACACTCGTAGGCGAGCATGAAAGGAGTTTTCTCTGTTGAGACTTTGTGAGTCGTCCTGTACGACCATAGGATGCCAGGGAGCTCCTCGGGTCAGGTTCCATTGGCCTCCCCTACTCTCTTCCTCATGGGCTCGAGAATACATTTATTGGCAGCTTCTGCTAGGGCATTGGTTTGAGGGTGGGCCACCGATGCAAAGTGGAGCTTGATCTTTAACTCGGATCAGAAATCTCTGAACCTAGTACTGTCGAATTGTGTCCCGTTGTCTGTTACGATGGACTGCGGGATGCCGAATCGACATACGATCGATTTCCATACGAAGCTCCTGACTTCCTTCTAAGTGATGTGGGACTGGTTCTGCCTCGATCTACTTGGTGAAATAGTCGATCACCACGATCAGGAACTTCCGTTGCCCACTCGATGGTGTAAACGGAATAAGGATATCCAATTCCCACTTTACAAAAGGAACATGACTAACGATAAGGATCGGTTTCGTTGGAGGGGCCGAGATATGCTTCGTGAATTTCTGGCAGGTTGAGCACTTCCAGACATACTCAATCGCCTCTTTGAACACAGATGGCCAGAAGTAACCTTGCCTCAAGGCCTTCAAAGCTAAGGGCATTTCCTTTGTAGTAGTTTCCACAATCTCCTTCGTGGATTTCCTGAATCACGTAGATTGTTTCCTGCGGAGTTAGACATTTGAGGTAAGGAAATGTGTCGTACCTGGTCCATTGTCGCTTATACAACGACGGAACGACCCATCGAGCAAGACAAACTTGTATGCCATTCGCTTCAGCTTTCTTGCTTCTGCAAGACCAATTCCCACTTTACAAAAGGAACATGACTAACGATAAGGATCAGTTTCGTTGGAGGGGCCGAGATATGCTTCGTGAATTTCTGGCAGGTTGAGCACTTCCGGACATACTCAATCGCCTCTTTGAATATAGATGGCCAGAAGTAAACTTGCATCAAGGCCTTCAAAGCTAAGGGCCTTTCCTCCGCAGTGGTTTCCGCAATCTCCTTCGTGGATTTCCTGAATCACGTAGATTGCTTTCTGCGGAATTAGACATTTGAGGTAAGGAAATGTGTCGTACGGAATTAGACATTTTAGGTAAGAAAATGTGTCGTACGGAATTAGACATTTGAGGTAAGGAAATGTGTCGTACCTGGTCCATCGTCGCTTATACAACGACCCATCGAGCAAGACAAACTGGTATGCCATTCGCTTCAGCTTTCGTGCTTCTGCAGGATCACTTGGGTTTCCCACCGTATTGAGGTATCTGATAATGTGGTCCATCCAAGTGACTCCTTGGTTGACGCTGAGCACCTCCTCTTCGAGTACACTTGGGTGTAAAAGATGTTGTACGTACACTGTTCGACCTAGTCCGGCTGGTGAAGACAATGCGAGCTTTGATAGGGCGTCGGCTCGGTGGTTCCTCGATCGTGGTACATGGTGGATCTCCACTCGCTTGAACTTAGTCAACTCAGCATTGGCAATCTGCACGTAGTTCTGCATCGTTTCCTTACGAGCTTCATATCCTCCATTTAACTGGTAGACTACCAAGTTGAAATTGCTGTGGAGATGGATGACCTTTGCCCCGAGCGATCGAGCCAGTCTGAGTCCATTGATGGTCGCCTCATATCCCGTCCCATTGTTCATGGTTTGGAAATTGAACCGAATGGCAGATTCGAGTTATTGCCTTTTGGTGTTTGGACAATTATACCCACTCCGCTTTCGGTTCGGGTCACCAAGCCATCAACTTGTAAGATCCACATGCACTCTCCTTCAAGGATGACCCTTGAAGAACTGACACCCGTCGAGGAAGAAAGGGGCAGGTTGAACTGTATGTTAGCAAGTTGTGCCTCTTTTGGTGGGTTGTGGTCGTATGTGAGTTCGACGATGAAGTCGGCGAGGGCTTGCCATTTGATGACGGTTCTCGGCTTATATCGAATGTCGAACTCACTCAACTCGACCCTCCCACTTAGTCATTCTTCCCGACCGATCTAGCATCTTCAGAGTTTGCTCCAAGGGGGTGTCGGTGAGGACCAAGATTGTGTGCGCTTGGAAGTAGGGCCGTAACCTCCTCGCGGATTGGACCATTGCAAACGCCATCTTCTCTATCCTCAAGTAGTTATTTCTGCACCTCGGAGGACTTGGCTGACGTAGTACATAGGTCGTTGCACTTCCGAGTCCTCCTTGACGAGTGTCGAGCTCACGGTCTCCATGGTAGCAGCCAGATAGATGATGAGTTGGTCATCCTTATCCGGCTTAGTCAAGAGCGACGGGCTGCTGAGGTACTCCTTCAGCTCGGAGAAAGCTTTCTTGCAGTCCGCATCCCACTCGATGATCTTCTTGTCATTCGCGGTGGATGCTATTGCCTTCCTCAGCACTTTGAAGAAAGGTAGAGATCTCTCGGTCGATTTGGACATGAATCGACCCAGAGCCGCTATTCTGCCGTTCAATCTCTGAAGCTCTCTGATGGTCGAGGGCTCCTTCATTTCCATGACTGCCGCGATTTTGTCGGGATTAGCGTCAATTCCTCGATTCATTAGCATGAACCCGATGAACTTATCGGATCGAACCCCAAATGTACACTTGGCGGAGTTCAGCCGAAGGTTATAGCGTCGGACTTGTGCAAACATCTCTCGGAGATCTGCAATGTGACCCGTCGGCTTCTTCGACTTGACCAGCATATCAACATAGACCTCCAAGTTCCGCCCAATTTGAGTCTCGAAGACCTTGTTCATCATACACTGGTACGTAGCTCCTGCATTCTTTAAACCAAATGGCATCTTTTTATAACAAAAAATACCTCGATCAGTGATGAAGGAAGTCTTTTCTTCGTCTTCCGGTGTCATTTGGATCTGGTTGTAGCCTGAAAATGCGTCTATGAAGCTTAAGAGTTCATAGCCCGAGGCATTGTCGATCAGATGGTCAATTCGAGGCAATGGGTAGCTGTCTTTCGGACATGCTTTGTTGAGGTCGATGAAGTCGACGCACATCCGCCATTTGTAGTTCGTCTTTTTCACTATTACGACATTCGAGAGCCATTTGGGATATTGGACTTCTCGAATGAAACCCGCCGCAAGAAGTCGATCCACCTCCTCGACTGCGGCCTTCATATTTTCCCCTCAATGTTCCTCTTTTGCTTCATAGGTTTGGAAGTCGAGTCGACCTCCAGCTTGTGGGATATTATCTGGGGGTCGATGCCGGGCATATCCTTCGGGGACCAGGCGAAGACGTCAGCATGCTCTCTTAGGAGAGCAATCAACTGTTCCTTTAGGTCGAAGGGGAGCGTCGACCCAATGGAGACAGTCTTTCCTTCTTCTCAGGGTGGTGGACAGAAGGTAGCAAGATCGAGCCTGCTTCTGATTCTATCTTGTCTTTCCAACTCCCTTAGGAGTCTGGAACTTGATCATTTGATGGTACACTAACACCATTGCCTCCACAGCATTGAGCATCGGCCTGTCGATGATTCCATTGTATGCCAAGTTGATTTTCACCACGATAAAGTTGGTTAAGTGGGTGACTTGTCGTGGGTATGTTCTAAGGGTCACTGGCAGCATGATGATGCCAGCGATCGATGCAGTGTGTTCAGTGAAGCCTACCAGGGGCCTTGGGCATTCTCTCAACTCCGACAAGGCCAGCCTCATTTTCTCCAAAGTGGTAAAGAAAAGGACTTCACATAAACTCCATGTGTCGATGCATAATCTCTTTACCGACACATCGTTGATGGTGGTACTAATGACAACATCATCATCATGGGGCAGCTCCATGCCATCTAGATCTTCGTCGGAGAAAGATATTGGGGGCGTAGAATTTCTAGGGCGCTTCTGCCCCACCGAGATGGTCATTAACCTCCCCACATATGAACTCTGGAGCGAGGTCGATAACTCTGGGTGTGGCAGACCTCCCATTATCATGTCAAGGACATTGACGCTAGGAGGTGTAACAGTGTTTTCACCGAGTTGTTGGACGAGTCGACATGGTCATCGTAATTGGATGATAGGGATGTCGACTCAGTATTTCCACAGACGGCGCCAACTGTTAAGCCCAAAATGGCGATAACAATATTTGGGCTGACGTGGACTCTTCTGTCGAGGTATAGCCTCGTCAGCAGATCAGGCGGGACCCCGGTTGGTAGAACCTAGGGTCGTTGATCGTCTGGGATGAGGTTGAAGGTCGCTCAACTCTCTGGTTGGGTCGAACTTCGTATAGTTAGTGTTGAGAGCTTCTGATCAAGCCACTTGTCGAGTCGATATTTGGCTATCTGATCGTTAGGGGGGTCGGATCTGGGTTTCGACCCAAATCACCTCTGATACTTAAGTTAGAACAAGAACTTAAAAAGAGCTTGGAGCTGTCAAGATCGACCTACGGAGGTCTGCCTCGAGTCAGTCGTCACAAGCTATTTGGAGGAAAAAATATTAAGTGGAAGACGGAGGTATAAGTATTCTCTCATATCTTGGAAGTCTTATCTTCCTTTTGTTCTTGTCCCTTCTATTTATATTTGAGGATGTCTGCTGATAGTGCATAACGGCTCCTCATTGATTAGGGCAAGATCTTTTCTGGGATTGTGGATAACGGCTGTCCATTTACTCGGTCCCCATTAACCACATCCTCAAAGTTAGTGGGGCTCCAACGGTCGCCTGAGCTGTTTCATCGAAGGATATTAAATCACCACCGCTAATGGGTTTCGGATCACTGGGCCCAGGCTCCTCTGAATGGGCCGTATTGTTTTGTCCTCGCTTCGTGGGCCGTACGTAGGCGTCGACAGTTATTATTGAGCAACTCTAAGTATCATTATCCTTCTTGTTAGAATTACATACATTGGAAAATAGGTTAAATAGGTTGAAGAGGAGAAAACGGATTCTCTCTATTTTCCATTATATTGTAATAAATATAGATAAAAACAAGATGCAGGTATGGGTCTCCAACTACCAAATCCAAATACCTGAGTACCCATTTACAGAAATAATATGCACAAATAATTCCAACACTTCTATTGCATTAATTTTTTTGCTTTTCCTTTTTCTTGTAAATTTTAAAGTGGATTAGCACAGATAAAATTAGGCATGTTTATATTGATACTTCTTTTCAGTCGTCACGTTAAATGAAATTTCATGCACTCGTTAGTTCTAATTCCAATTTAATAACCATTACTTTGAGCCGGGGCATTTCTCTTAGTTTTCTTAATCGAGATTCGATAAGAGCTGCTGACTTATTGTATGTATCTTCTCTTTTAATGTGATTGCCTGTGCTCTTTAACACTGCACAGGGAGGTGTGATTTACGAGTTACCGTGGATATACCAAAGGGTATTCAGCTTGTGGAACCACTAACAGATGATTGTCTCTGGCGTCAAGCTAGAGGATCTGTTGCTGAGATTTCAGGATCAGATGAAGTGGCTGAAGCTTCAGAAAAAGTAAGCACCCACCATACACATTTCGTTTTCTCCCTTTATTCTGTTTATTATGAATCTTGTTTGCCTACTCTGACTGGTTCAATGTTGTGGTGGTCATTCAAGGTGGGTGTTGCGCAGCAATGGTTCGATGAGCTGGATAACCTTGCATTTTCAAAAGAAAGCAACGAAACGGGAGCTCAAGTAGAAGAGCAGTTTACACTTCATAGTATTCAAGATATGCACCAGGCACATTTTGACTGTGCTGTGAATACAAGTCCTGGGACTGGCGAGGTTTGTCTATTTTATGTTTTTATTCTTTAATATTAAATCATTTGAATCCTTCTTGTTGGCTGTAAGAGTCGAGATTAATGCTTGGATAGTATTCTAGTTCCAAATTAGTTTCTTGCAAGTGAATGCATTTTAAGATGCCATGATAGTATTCAGTATACCTTCCTAGAAGGCCGTATAACATCATGCCACATGAACGATGTCATTTTTGAGTTCATAGTGACACCTAGAAGTTACACTAAAATGGACAACTTTTTTGATATTCCCCCAAGCAATTGTTGTTGGTGAATTTTTCCCCAAAATCATAATTAATCAAACAATATTTAAATAAAAAATAAGGAGAGATATTACCTGTTTTGGGGATGGTGCGGTATCACGGCTCTTGTGTGGTCAGCCAAGGTAGATATCTCATTAATAGTATAACCCACTATCTACCAGTCTCCTATAGTGTACAAGTTTCGAGGAAGTTGACCTGGAGTTGTAAGCCAAATGTCTAGAATGGAAAGGAATTAGAAGGGAGATTTTTCAATTTTTAAATAAGACATGGAGGAAAGTAGAGAAGATAATTTCTGTTCTCTTGTATTTTTGTTTAAAAAGAAACTCTTAATATACCAATTTAGCCATAAAATGTGCCATTAATATCATGCTAATGGTTCCATTAGCACACCATCATGGCTATAAAAGTGGGCAATAGCTGTTACTATTTTGACCAAGTCATGAACCAAAATAATAAATAAAATATTAAAAAAAGATTTAAATGAAATATTAACCTTTGCTTTTTCAATTAAATTTTCCAACGGTCCTTCCCAAAAGGTTAAAATTTCATAGGTAAAGCAAAAGAGATGGAAATAAACATGGGCACATTATTCTATGCATTGGTGCAGGTAGCTTTTGTGGTTTGAACCAAGCTTTAAGTCTTCGGTCGAAACCGTTGAGTTTCAGCCGTTTTGTATCGGTTTTGGTCGGGGCCGGTGCGAAATGGGGCTGAAAAGTCGGTTTTGGACCGAAATTGAGAAAACCCTAGACAAGATCGAAGAAGCACAAATAGAAAAAATGTCCAAAAAAGATGAAGATGAAGAAGCAACAAACTTGATCTCGCTTCGATCCCTCAGATTCTATTTCATATTCATCCCACATCGCATTGACACTGCATTAAATCTGATGCCAGTTCGATCCAACAAAAAGAAGAATAGAAGAGGTGGAGGAAAAACAACTTGGCCAACCGCGTTGTACGTTGTTGATTAACAGAGAAGAACAAAGAAGAACGACGGTCTGAAAATCAAAGAAGGGACGACTCGTTCTACTGCTACCTTGAAAAATCGAAGAAGGGACTGCTCACAAAATAAAGAGCAAAGAAGGAACAAAACTCTTTTGCTGGGATGGCTTGTTGTTTTAGCAAAATATCAAAGAACAAAACTCCTTTGCAGGAACAAATTCTCAAAAAAAAAATCAACCGCCACCTCGAAACCCGTTGCCTTGAAAAAGCAAAGAATGAAGGAGAGAATAGGGCTTCTTTTGATGTAATGTGTTCCTCGAGAGAGTGCGGATAGTCAAATTACACTCTTGCTAAATATGTTACATTTATTCTCTTTTAGACCGTTTATAGAAAAAAGAATGGGAAACTTGTAAATAAATGTAATTCGTTTATTAAAATGTGTAATTTGACTAGCAGCACTATCGATTGGTATTTGTAAATTGTCTATCAAAATATGTAATGTGTAATAAATTACTACCGAAATGTTTAGAAATGTAATAAATAACAATCAAAATGTAAATTGACTAGCAACACTACCACTTTTATTATGATTGGTATTTGTAATGTTTAGAAAAACTACCGAAACTATCGATACAAGTGAAACGAAATGAAACTCCGAAACCATTGAAACGAGCGACTAATCGAAATCTAAAATTTTCGAAAGACCGAAACCGAAATCGAGACATCTAACCTTGGTTTTGAGAGAAATAGAGAACGAAAAGATATTTAGATGTTTGGGGATTCCAGATATGGCTGAGAGTATTTTTGATACTAAAATAAGAGAAACTCCATCCTCTTATATAGGGGCCACCACCATATCTTCCATCCCGCAACCGCCCCGGATTTTGCTCAACCGCCCACGATTCTCTCAATGGCCATGTGAGACTTGGTCTCTCGGTTGAGGAAAATCCCCAACCGAGTATCGTGTCGGTTACAAGCAGATTTGGCCATATCAGGCCATAACCAACTTACATCTCCCACTTGGCCTGAAATGGCCAAGTGCATTCCGGTCATACCCTCACTATCCGTGAGATATAACACATGATGTAATTTCACATACTCCCACTATCCGTGAGATATGCACATTTTATTTACCGAGTACAATCACCATATATGATTGTCTCCTTTCATTATTCATGAAAGTTTTCTTGACTTAGATATTTCTAAGTCCCATCAAACCGACATGTTTGATGAATATACCTGCTGGAATACCCTTCGTCAAGGGATCAGCAATCATATCACTTGTTGGAATATAAGTCACATTGACTTCTTTCTTTTCCACCATATCATGTATGTAATGATATTGTATTCCAATATGTCTTCCTTTGGAACTGTTTGCACCACTGTGGATCAAGCTGATGGCTGCTTGATTATCACAGTACATCTCAATTGGTCCATCCACCAAATTGAGATCCAAGTCCAATAGGAACCGTCTGATCCAGACCGCATGAGTAGCCGTCATACTACAGGCTATGTCCTCAGCTTCTTGTGTGTATCTCGCTACACAACCCTGTTTCTTGCTACCCCAAGAAACAGCTGCACCACCAAAGATGAACACATGTCCTGCAGTTGACTTCCTGTCATCTTTGTCCCCTCCGAAATCTGCATCGGAGTAACCAAGAACCTCAAGCGAATCTGCTTGATAAACTAACTTGTGGTGCACCGTACCCTTTATATATTTCATAATCCTCTTAACAGCTTCCCAATGAGCTGGACCAGGATTACTTTGATATCTACTAACCAGACTAACTGGGTACGCCAAGTCTGGTCTAGTACACAGCATTGCATACATCAAACTTCCAATAGCATGAGCATATGGAACATTCAGCCGACTTTGTCCCTCTCCAGGACATTGTTCTTTACTTAACGGCTTCCCCATAACCAATGGTGTAGGGGCCGGATTGGAATTGTACATTCCAAATCTCCTCAATATTGTATGCAAATACTTTTCTTGGTTTAAACTTAACATTCTAGACTTCCGATCTCTAAGGATCTGTATTCCAAGAACGTAGGATGCATCACCCATGTCCTTCATCTCAAATTCACTACAAAGTGCTGATTTAATTCCTTTCAACACTTCAACGTCATTTCCAGCGAGCAAAATATCATCCACATACAGGGATAATATCGTAAAACTGCTCCCACTTTTCAAGACATACACACAGTTATCCAATTTGTTTGCAACGAAACCAAGTTGGATAATAGTGTTGTGAAATTTGAGATACCACTGTCTAGATGATTGTTTTAAACCATACAAAGATTTCTTCAATTTATAAACTTTGTCTTCCTGTCCCTCAACCTGAAATCCCTCAGGTTGATCCATATATATAACTTCCTTCAACTCTCCGTTGAGGAATGCAGTCTTGACATCCATTTGGTAGAGTTCCAAGTCAAGATGCGCAACAATCGCTAAGATTATCCGAATGGATGCAAACTTAGCCACCGGAGAATAAGTCTCCTGATAATCAATCCCTGCTATCTGAGTAAATCCCTTTGCAACTAACCGGGCCTTGAATATATCAATAGACCCATCAACCCGATATTTCTTCTTTAACACCCACTTGCATCCTATGGACTTCCTCTCTTCTGGTAAGTCACATAGCTCCCATACATTGTTTCTCTCAATTGAGTCAAGCTCCCTTTTCATGGCCTCAAGCCATTGATCTGACTCAGATGATTTCATTGCATCTGTATAATTCAAGGGATCAGCTTGCTCATCTATATCAATATCCACAGAGAAACAAGATGGTTCACATGAATATAGATAATAATCATCCATCCATGCAGGTGTTGTTCTGGGTCTTTTGTTGCCACTAAGGGTTGCAGGCTGGACAGGTTCAGCTGGTTGATTTGCCATAGGTATATTCTCATTTACAGGTTCATCTTCCATAGCTGGATGATGTACGTCATCCACTATATCCAAGTCATCATTCGGAACATCATCTAAGTCCAGCAAGGGTGGCACATTTTCTTGGACTTGTTCCTTTTCTTCTAGATTCTCTAGAAAAGTAGCATCTCTACTTTCAATGACTCCTTTATTTTCATGGAAGAACCTATATCCCTTAGAATTTTCAGAATATCCTATGAATACACATCTTACGGTTTTGAGATCCAGCTTATCTCTAACCTGATATGGAATGAGAACATGTGCCACGCAACCCCATTTTCTCAAATGATTTAAATTGGGTTTGCGTCCATTCCATATCTCATACGGTGTTGTCTCGACTGATTTTGTGGGAATTCTGTTCAGAACATAATTTGCAGTCAATATGGCTTCTCCCCAAAAATCCTTGGAGAGACCAGAATGCGATAGCATACATCTCACTGCATTCATTAATGTTCTATTCTTCCTTTCAGCCACACCATTCTGTTGTGGCGTATAAGGCATAGTAGTATGCTTCTTTATACCGTATTGAATACAGTATTCCTCAAATTCCTTTGAGTTGAATTTCCCACCTCTATCAGTTCTTAACACCTTTATGTTCCTTCCAAGTTTTCTTTCAACTTCTGCCTTGTATCTTTTAAAGCTTTCAAAAGCTTCCGACTTTCTGCTTAAAAGATACACAAAAGTATACTTGGAATAATCATCTATAAAGGTTATGAAATATTCCTTATTCCCTCGTGTCTTTATGCTCAAGGGCCCACAAATGTCAGAATGAACTAATTCCAACAATTCATTTGCCCTTTGACCTTTCGAGAATGATTTCCTGGTCATCTTCCCAGTTAAACAATGTTCACAGGGTAATGTCCTTACACCTGTCAGTTCCGGTAATAAATCCATTTTGATTAACTGGTCCATCTTATTGTTACCCGGATGACCTAATCTCATATGCCAAAGATCATAATCAGACAAAAGACACACGGAATAATTCAAATCACCATCTTTATTACCAATATCAGATTTTACAACGGAAATACAAAATAAATCATGACCGGGCACAAACTTGCCCATTGCAAACACTTTCTTGTCTTTCCCAATAGAGACCCTATTGTTGTAAAATCTCACTTCAAGACCCTTCTTCAGCAAAGCCGGAACAGAGACCAGATTACGTCTTATGCCAGGTGCATAAAACACATCTTTGAGGACCATGATGCTGTCCCCAAGATCCAATCTGTATGAACCAATACCTTCTACATCCAGATAGGTATTGTTCCCCATGTATATCCTTTGGTCTCCCTTTTTCAGTTCCTGGAAGTCAACAACTCCTTCCTTCGTCTTTGCTATGTGTCGGGTAGCACCCGAGTCGATCCACCAGCCTTCAGCGTCTGTGGTTGCAGCGTTGCATTCAGTGACGCCAATGAACTCCCGCTTTCCGGATCCTCCTTGTTCTGGGCGCTTTGAGTTGCCCGTATTCCTTGCCTGAGGACAGTTGGCCTTAAAGTGACCATACTTCCTGCAAATGTAGCAAGATCCAGGAGGTCCTTTCTTCCCGCGAGCTGATTGTTGGCCGGATCCCTTGAAGGAGGGCTTCACAGGTCCAAGACGCTGGTTCCCTTGTGCCTTCCGGTATTGAGCAGCATTCGCCTCTTCCTCCTGCACAAGGTTGACGTCCGAGCCCTTCCTCCTAGCCAGAAGGTCTTGTTCCATTGCTAGCTGAGCTGGCAAGTCAGTTACACGCTTAACGGTTCCGTTTAGCCTAAGCGTAGTGGCAGCCATATCAAGCGACGGTGGCAGACTATTCAGAATAGTTGCCACCTGAAGCTTCTCAGGAATTTCAGTTCCTGCTGTAGCTAGGTCCTTAGCCATGACAATCATTTTATTCACGTGTTCGGTGACATTGTCACCTTCCTGCATACGGCATGAATTATACCTATGCAGCAGGAGTTGTATGTTCACGTCAGATGTGATATCATACTTCTCCTTAATAGACTGCCACATATCCTTGGCAGTACTACAGTTTTCGAACACCTTTATTAGGCTATCGTCCATGAACATAAGCATGAGACTCATAGCCTTCTTGTCATTAATTTTCCACTGTTCTAGCTCTCTCTTCTGGGCATCTGTTGGATTTTCAGGGAGAGCAGGAGCAGTGGTTTCAATGACACTATCTAAATTGTCATGTATAAGTCCATATCTAATTTTCCGGTGCCACATGTCATAGTTGAAACCGTTTAGTCGTTCTATCTTGGCCAGTTCAGACGCAATCAATTTGCTTGCCATTTGAATACTGTTTTGGATAAGGTTTGGTTCAGGTATAAGGTGACAAAAAATAGATGTGATCAAATCAACTAAAACTATATCTAATAACCTAGCCTAAAAATCCAATTTTAATTTTAATGAGGATGGCAAATTTTATTAGGTTATAATAGAGTCTATATACGCACAAAATATAATGTGATGTGACAAAGATCTCTACCCTGATTCAAGAATTAGCTGGCCACTGATTTTGTGCAACTTGATGATGTCAATAAATGCTGTGGGGTCTCGATGCGTCCCCTTAAAACTTCTTCGGAAACGGCGCACGCAGCCTCTCGTTGCCCAGAAAAAAAAAACTTCTGTTGGCGCTGGGAGAAGGGGGAAAAATCTCGGTTTGAAAAATTGATGGTGCTCTGTTGCCTTTTGAAAAACAAAGAAAAATAGATAATTGTATGATAGGGATCTCAATATGGTTTTTAAGAAAAACTAAGAGGTGGACTTCTCGGATCTGCTTGGAATTTGAGAGAGAGAAAAAAATGTCTAACTCAAAGGAAAGGAAGAGGTGGACTTCTCAGGTCGGTGGGTTTCAGATTTGCTTGAAAAACAAAGTGATGCTCAAATAAAAAAAACACCGAGAAAGAAAGAAATGATGATCCTTGGCTGCAAAAATTTGGGCGAAGATTTTTGGGTTGATGCGTGGATCGGTGGCGAAGTTTGGAGCGTTGCACAGGAAGGGAAAAAATCTCAGGTCACTGCTTCGGGAAGAGGAACGACGCGTCGCGAGGAGGACGCCGGGATGTGAGCTGCCACAGTGACGCGAAGAGGATGAGCCGCCCACAACTATGCGCCTTGGGAGCTGTAAAGAAAAAAACTGATGTGCGGATCGAGTGGCTCTGATACCAATGAGAGAAATAGAGAACGAAAAGATATTTAGATGTTTGGGGATTTCAGATATGGCTGAGAGTATTTTTGATACTAAAATAAGAGAAACTCCATCCTCTTATATAGGGGCCACCACCATATCTTCCATCCCGCAACTGCCCCAGATTTTGCTCAACCGCCCACGATTTCCTCAACGGCCATGTGAGACTTGGTCTCTCAGTTGAGGAAAATCCTCAACCGAGTATCGTGTCGGTTACAAGCAGATTTGGCCATATCAGGCCATAACCAACTTACAGGTTTGAACCGGCATTGACATTTATCACATCCTAAGAACATAATGGACTAGGCCTTGGATTCGGTCCCTTATCAAGAATTGACGGAGCACACATACAATGTTTACAATATTGGATCATGGGATGTGGCTTTATGGTCATGCTAGGAAATCCTCTCATTGAAGTTTTTAGGGATAAGCTCCAAGTCTACCAAACGCAGCCTTCATGGTTCCTCTCGCGTAAGTAAGTACTCCAAGGATATTTATGATCGATATAAACCTATCATAATTCATGTGTTGGACTTACTAGGAGTATGAACTCAACCTACCTGATCATACGTATTGGACTTACTAGGAGTATGAACTCAACCTACCTTATTTTACGAATTGGACTTATTAGGAGTATGAACTCACCTTACCTTATCATATCATATTAGCATTATCATCATAGAGAATGTGATAGTAACAAACATAGGTACACTAAATGCATCAAGTATGCTACTAAATAAGAGATTAACCCCAAATGTCAGTGCTTTACAAGAAACACTAGTCCAACTTATTTCTACCGCATTGCACATTATTCATGGAGGCAGCCTGTCAATCAGTTTGGTTGGGTTTCTGCTGTCAATGGGTTCATATGGAAATTTAACCCTAAACCGTCTCGATGCATCTAGAACATCATTCCTAAATAGAACCTTTATCAAATTAAGATTATATAAAATTCAAGATTTTATAATAGCTTATAGATATTTCTTTTATTATGCTGCAAGCAATACATCCCGCCTTATAAAATACGGTCATGTAGTAACAAAATTTAACATTATCAATGGACACAAGAATATCATTTATGCTAGGCTTAAAAAAACATTTCCATTATAGTCAACTAATGCATAATAATAATGAACCAGCGCACTAACATAGCAATTATGATTATAAGAGTAGATGCATGTTGGTTGATTAAGAATAATAAGCCATCCAAACTTAACATGCCATGCTCTTAAAACTAATTTATGCTTTTCATATTTGTAGCAACAATATTTCTCAAATTTTCAGAAGTAATACTCAACCTTAAATTACATGTCAGAGTTCACGCATATAAGAGTAAATAAGCAAGATATATTGATCATATCTCCAAGCAAAATTTAGATATGCTTCCAATCACGATTAACATGTGATTTCCATGTTATTTGGATTTGTCTCATGAAACAAATTCATAGAATTAAATGTCAATGAGAATAACCAAGTGTCAACCTGTTGGTTGGAGATGAGATTAGCATAAGTTCATGACTTGACATTTTGTTTCCACACAAGTAGAACATGAAAATCCATAAATCAGATAAGACACGAATGACTACCGTCAATTGCAATAATGTGTCACTTGTAAATAGCAAATCAAATTCTAAATTTCACAATTGGAATTTTAGAGTGAGAGTTAGAGATTCTAAACAAAATCTTCATGCATAATATTTAGATATACTTTTGGTCACAATGTGTGTATGATTTTTTTACTCCATTTGGAATCTCCTCAGCAGACAAAACCACAAAATATTATAAATGTTCTTAGTGAGAAATAAACAATTATAACAGTTGGCTTGATAGTTGGCATTGAGCCAAAACTCAGAACTTATAATGAACCCTGGCTCAAGAGGACATCACTATAAAGAAATAGAATATGAATGCATGATGTTGTGCTTGAATTCCTATAGCAGCGATGAAATAATGGATCTTTGAGCATGGTTACGTTCTGATGGGAGGTTCACTGTATAAAACTCACCGGCACAACATGTAAGCATACCAAACTTTACAAATAAAAATTTCAGTGTCGATGGGGAGTTGTGTGTAAACTTGCTGTATAGATGATGAGGCCTAAACAAGGTCACTGCTGGGTTGTCTGTCCACATTTCATTAAATTGTATCTTGAACTCCTTAAATAAACACGGAGGTTTAACATATTCAATACATGATTATCAAAGGAGTGAATGAACCAAGAGTAATAAATCTCATAGCTTAATGAATTTCGCTTGTAAGCATGCAATATCTTGTCCATTTACGTTCATAATGGAGGACTCGTGATAATTCCAACAATATATCAGTATTAATCAAAACTCATAGATGAATGGACCACCTGTTTGCAATGAATACATATTCTTTTCATGTTCTAGCACCCTCTCATTTACGTCAACATGGTAGGCTATTCCTTGTCAACAGGTTCATAGAAAGTACAGGAATACAAAAGGTTTGATTTCTTTATCAATCAAAATTGTAATCAAGACACAATTAATAAATACTAATTTTGATATTATGCATAAGTGTATGCTTTGCAGAGATGTGAACATGGATGCTGTCTTGAAAATAGGACTGGGATATTCCAAAGGCTGGGAATAGATGGAAATATGGATGGTAATGGGCATGACCAAAGCCCGATTGGGCTTCCAATTGGGCATGCCACATTACCATCCGTAAGAACTAATGTCAATGTGGCATGCCCAATTGGAACTAATGAAGGATTGGTAATGTGGCATGCCCAATTGGAACTAATGAAGGATTGGTAGGGATGGCAATGTGGCATGCCCAATTGGAAGCCCAATCGGGCTTTGGTCATGCCCATTACCATCCCTAGATGGAAAGCTTAATGGCTGAACCTAGTTTACAAGTTTTCACCAAGCGCATCCCTCTGAACAGAGGTCCAAAAGACGAAATTCAATAGATACATGGAATAAAAATGCTACTAATAATACACAAAGAGAGTTCATATTAACAAGAAGCACATTTTTATCATTGTTAATTCTTTAACAAACTCTCTTATATTATTGAATTAGAATCGTATCTGTAAAAATTTTAACTTTGCTCTTGGCTTAATGATATCAATCAGACTTTGGACAGATTGAACTTCAAGTTTCCCTAGTCCAATTAGCCTTGTGCCAAACCTAAACCCAATCTAACACATACCAATGCCACTCCATGCCAATATCAGTACATAAGCAAACATTTTACTCGTTAAACATGCATATCAAGTGGTTGATCTATTTGTTACATTAAACTAAACATATTCACTTCTATAAGTACATCCAAACCAAATGATAAATATAATCACAAAATCTCAAAATTCAATTATAACAACAAGTAATTCCAACAGCAGAAGCTAAATTGAATCAGATATACCCTTCAGATTGTAAATTTTTTTCCCAAATCATAATTAATCAAACAATATCTAAATAAAAAGAAGAAGAGATCACCAGTCTTGGATAAGGCATGATATCGCTGCCATAAGGTGTATATTTCCAACCTCATGTGGTCAGCCAATGTAGATACTCTAATAGCAATACAACCTCCTATCTATCGGTATTGTCTAGTGCACGAGCTTGAGAGAGTTGGTCTCAAGTTATATGATAAATAATAAATATACCTGGAATGGAAAGAAATTAGAAGGTGAATTTTTTAAAGTAATATATATGACATGGAGAAATATGGAGAAGATAATTTCAAGTCTCATATTTTTGTGTAGAAAAGAAACTCTTTATATGACATAGTAGCTATACAATGTGCCATACAGATATTGCTACTGGCTTAAGTCATGAATCGAAATTATAAAGAAATGATTTTAAAAAAAGATTTAACCTTTCCCTTTTGAATTAAAATTTTAACAAGTCCATCTGGAAAGGTTGAGATTTCAAAGGTAAAGCAAAAGAAATGGAAAGAAATCTGCGCATATTATCATATGCATGAGTGCGCATTTTCTCTCAATTCATGGCCACACTTATTTTAAATCTTTTGGGTAAATTATTCAAGTCTAATTTTAAATTGTTACTTTTGTCAAAACTTTCTTTATGTTTTCAAATTATTTAAAAATAGGAAAACTTTCGCTACCTATTAGACAAAAGAGGGATGTCCACCTAGAATTGTCCCAGTCACAAGCTGACTAGGACAAACCTAGGTGGGTCCCAATGGGGGGTGGGGGGGGTGGGGGTTTGGTCTTTGATTTGGGGTTGTGTTTTGGGGATTTTTTGTGTGCTTTAGTCCCTGCTTTTCCTCTTTTTACCCCCACACTTTTTTCTCCTTGGCCCCTTTTACCTCCGACAATACCGACACGCACACCCACAGTTCTCACTCCGTTTCGGTTGCGCGCATGTATTGCGTCTTGTTCGTGGTTTTTTTTTGCGCCGTGCACGGGTTATTTCTAGTCATTCTATGAAATATGGCCAATGATCAATGTATCACCAAGCACCATGAACTTTGATATTAATTTTAATGGAAACTATCCCTAAAAGCTGCAAACACACTCCTGATCTATTGGCGGTAACGACACTAACACATTGTCCAATGGTAGTTTCTTCTAGTATCATAGTCCAAGGATATTTTGTGAGGACATAATATATATGGTGTTAGTGGAACTTAGCCTTAACATAAATTATTCAAAAGTTCATGCTAGATTTGGCTAAAATTTAGGAATGTTTTGGCTGAAATTCAGGATAGTTTTGAATAATTTAGAGACATTAATATAGTCTTGACAAAAGTAGTTACAGGTGGATGTACTTCTGGATAATTTATCTAGTCCTTTTCTCTTTAGTTTCCACATTACTCAAGTTTCCATAGTTCGGTGGGATGCAGCCCAATAGAATGTAAATGGAAATCATTTGTAATCTTTTACACGCCAACGGTAGAGGAAAAACAGTAAGGCTATATGGATAGTTGGTATGCCGTATGCGTTCATCACTGTGCATTTCCTTTTCTAGAAGTAGATGTCTTAGTGCCATTGATTGGCATTTACAGTCGTCTGATATGCATGAATGTATGGTTCACGCAGGTGGTGGTTTCTGCGGTGCTTTATCTGAAGCTAAGCGAAGCAAAACATTCCCAAGATCGGACATTACAAGCAATGAGGATTCTGAACCTACAAGAAGGGGAGCGGAGAAGCCCCGAGGAGGATGCCTGCGTTAGTCTACTTGTAGAAAGCGGCGGCGACCTGCACGGCCGCATCTTCATGAAACCCCTGCATCTGAGAATAAGGCTCGACTGCAAGGACCATCCTCCGGCCACCACCACCACCAAGGAGAACATCTTGACAGACACTGTCTTAGAGGTCAATATTTCTTTAGATTGAATCGCCAAATGCACCATTCATTAAGATTTATCTTCGTCGTGATCATGTTTTGCACATTTCATATGCTTGGACACACACAAATCAACCTATTCCATTTTATGAAAACCCCGAAACATTGATTTTGTCTCCTCCACATTTTGCCGTCTTATATCACATTCGATGAAAAATAATGTAATTTCCACCTGGGGTTGTCAACTTCTAAATTTAAGGTGACAGTATTTGCATTTCAAATCTCTCACCGGTCGACTGGATCCTTGTCGGACCTCTCTTTGCAAGATCTCTTGACGAGCATGATCACATGCAGCCACTTGTGATCGTTTGGCAGTCTCTGCCTTTAAAAACTTTACTGATGGGCACACACGTGGTTTGTTTGAGGCAATGAGTTATGTAGCATGGGGCCTTCACCCTCATCTGAGAGTTTCAAATCATACCTTAATATACCTTAAGGTTCCAAAAGCCGATGGAGCCAAGTATGAAGAGGGTCATGTCTGGTCCGTTCGGACCTTGACCCACGTCCTAACCCATGCCTTTGTGTATGGTCCCACCATTAAGACACTTGGGCCCAAATTTCGTCGTTTTCCGGCGACTTACCGGACACAGGATTCGCCTAGCCGACCCCAAAATCAAATAGAGAGTGTGTGTGTTGCTGCATGAGCTAGGCTTTGTTTCGCCATATCCCCTTCTCGAAGGTCTACTGCTCTAAACCAAATAAAAAACCCCCTAGATCTTTGAAGGGTGATGGAGAATCAAGTCTTAAATGGGCCAGGTCTGGGCCATGCAAATCTTGACCCATATCGACACCCATACGCGGTTTTCTTTGCAATTCTCCGCACTTTTTTGTCGCAGACTGGGCCCAAAGCTCTCGTTGGTCGGTTGGAATCCTATTAGAAGTTACAGTACTTCGTTACATATTACTACACTTTTTTAACTGTTGTACGCTACTAAGCTTTTTGGCTAGGAAATAAATTATGTTTTATCCCCCTTGATTAGTGCTGGGTTTTAGCTTCCTCATGTTAAATTTATTCTGTGATTAATTGATATCATATGTCAACTAATAATTTTTTTTCTTCCTATCATTGATGGGAGCGATTTGCTCAATCAAATAAAAATGACATTACTGTAGGCTGTAACCAGATAAAAATATTCCTTACCACCTGGTTTCAAAACTAACCATTTAACTATTTCTAAGTAAATTTTTAATTTTTTAAATGGTTAGTAGATCACACGCTGGTTACCATCTCACATTATTCCTGTCATCTTTTCTTCATGTAAAGCTAATTAATAAATTATTATTATTATTAGGGAACCATGCATGTTCCCTTCCGGTGCAACGCCGTCAAGTTAGCGCATACTTTTCATTTATTAATTTTTTAAAAAATACTGTGGGGTCCACGCGCTGGCTGGTGGTCCCTCACATGCACAGGGATTTCAAATTAAGTAAAAGGCTTAAAATCATTTTTTTTAAAAATGCAGGTGGTAGTTGATTTGCGCACCCACCCACCGTTTTTTCACTCACGCGCACATACCACTTATTTACAAGTATAAAGAAATAAAATAAAATGCACCCTGGCGGTATGATTGGAGTCCTGCTAACGTTACTACTTCATACGCTGTAACGAAGTCTGCCTTTGTCTGTTATCAATCATTATTATGTCTCCTACAACTATATTAATGTAATTATTTAGTGCAATTAAGCTTGATTTTTTAATTAAGACATGCCCTAGACCTGTCTTTCTCGTGAAAGTGAAAAGGCTGGTGCTTAGTTGGCACGAATGACAAGTGGGTTTAGTTTTTTATTTATCTGGTTGTTTATTTTTGGGTCAGAGGGCCAACAGTGGCTGAAGGCTTGCCTTCAACCTTGGGAAAATCATAGTCAAAAGTAAAAAAAATCCTCCTCACAATCAAACATACCACTCATTTTTCTTTTGTGATGCTACATATAAATTGTTATGGGGTATTGATGCTTGGTCATTAAGAATTAGGAGTAGGGCAAGAAAGATTGAAATTTGGGTTACTTATCTTCAAGCAAGCATCCCCAAGCTCTTTGGTCAAACAAAACCCTGATGTAACCTGAGATGCTAAAATTCTATGAAAGAGGAAAGCTCATGTGATGGTTTTTTTAATAAAAAAAATTAAAAAATTAAGATTATATTATGGCTGATGCTTAATTTGCAAGGAATAAATGACAGTTACTAAATATGTGCTTTTCCTATATTTATTGCAAGTTAACTGTCATTGCAAGATTCCAAACTCTGTTAATAAATGAAAAATAATGACATACTGTATCTTTTTAAGAAAAGGTTGATTGGGATTCTTGTTTTCAATTATGGGGTTAAAGCCTTAAGGTTGCCAATGGGATAGTTTGTTTCTCTGACAAGGGTTTTAGAAAATAAAAATTATTTTCGAGAACTCAGAAATGCTTTTTTAAAACATTTTTGAAAACCCAACCTTCTCATGTTTGTCTCCCAAAAATTCCTAAAAGCAAGTGAAGTAACATACATGTTTTCTTTAAAAAAAAAGCCATGTTTGTTTAGCAGCAAAGCAAGCGTTTAATTTTATGGTAAATGCATGGAATGGTTGTGTTTTATTATTAATAAAACCAGAGTATTATTTTTAAAAGGAGAGGAAAGTTTCATTTTTAAATAAATTAAATTGTTTGTTTCTAATATGAGAATGGGCATGCCCAATGCCCGAATAGGCGCCCATTCTCATCCCTTTCTAAGTGTTTTCCGACTAAAAAGCTCTGTAATAGTTTCTAGGGTTAATTGCATAAACATACCCTCATGTTTGGGCCATTTTCACGTAAATACCTTCAGTTTCATTTTGTGACAAATTGATACCTTATAACGGAAAATGGGCTGACGGTGTTAAATTGGACCATTTTGTCCCTCTCTCACGTTTGGATAAATACCCTCATGTTTGGGCCATTTTTACGTAAATACCCTGAGGTCTCTTCTCTCTCTACCGAATCTCTAAATACCCTGAGGTCTCGTCTCTCTCTCTACCGACTCTCTCTCTCTCTCTAACATAAATACCCTATAACGGAAAATGGGCTGACAGTGTTAAATTGGACCATTTTGTCCCTCTCTCACGTTTGGATAAATACCCTCATGTTTGGGCCATTTTTACGTAAATACCCTGAGGTCTCTTCTCTCTCTCTACCGAATCTCTAAATACCCTGAGGTCTAGTCTCTCTATCTCTCTATACCGAACCTCTCTCTCTCTCTCTCTCTCTCTCTCTCTCTCTCTCTCTCTCTCTCTCTCTCTCTCTGTGTGTGTGTGTCTACCGATTCTCTCTCCTCTCTCTTTACAAATTCGCTCTCTTTCTCTCTATATATACTAAATCTCTCTCCCCCCAATTCTCTCTCTCTCTCTACTGACTCTCTCTCTCTCTACTGATTCTCTCTCCTCTCTCTACAAATTCTCTCTCTTTCTCTCTATATACCGAATCTCTCCCCCCCAATTCTCTCTCTACAGATTCTCTCTCTCTCTCTCTACAGATTCTCTCTCCTCTCTCTCTTCAGATTCTCTCTCTCTCTCTCTCTCTCTCTCTCTCTACACCGAATCTCTCTCTACCGATTCTCTTTCTCTCTCCCCCCAATTTTCTCTCTCTCTTGGGTGGGATGGTGCATGGGGTGGGTGAGTGGGTGAGTGTGCGTTCATGCATAGGGTGAGTGGGTTGTGTGTGGGGTGTGTGCATTGGGGGGCTGGGGTGGGGTGTGTGCATGGGGTGTGTGCGTGTGGGTGGGTGGGTCGGTTGTGTGCGTGGGTGTGTGTGCTTGGGGGTGGGTGTGTGCATGGGTGGGTGTGCGTGGGGTGGGTGGGGGTGTGTGTGAGTGGGGTGTGTGTGTGCTTGGGGTGGGGGTGGGTGTGCATGTGCGTGGGGTGGGTGTGTGTGCGTGGGTGGGGGTGTGCTTGGGGTGTGTGTGTGTGTGCATGGGTGGGTGTGTGTGTTTATAGGTGTGGGTGGGTGGGTGCACGGGGGGTGGGTGGGTTGTGTGCATGTGGTGTGTGTGTGTGTGTGCATGGGGGGTGTGTGGGTGTGGTTGGAGGGTGTGTGCGTAGGGTGTGTATGCGCGTGGGGTGGGTGGGGGTGTGTGCTTAAGGGGTGTATGTGTGTGTGCATGGGTGGGTGGGTGTGGGCATTGGGGCTGTGTGTACGTGGGGTGGGTATGTCAGCGTGGGTTGGTGGGTTGTGTGCATGAGGTTTGTGCGCATATGGGGTGTGTGCTTAGGGTGAGTGTGTGCCTCGGTTGGGGGTGGGGTTGTGTGGGGGTGGGCGTGTGTGTGGGTGTGTGTGGGTGTGTGGGTTGTGTGTATGGGGTGAGTGTGCGTGCATGGGTCGGTTGTATTGATGGGGTGTGTGTGCTTGGGGTGGGTGGGTGCATGGGCATGTGTGACATGTTGAAGTATTGGCTCAATTTGGGCACTATAAGGTAGATGATCACACATGCACTAACCCACCCTAATGCACACGTCCACCCAATACACCCACCCACCCCATGCCCACCCCCATGCACCAACCCACCCCAATGCACACACCCACACACCCATGCACACACCCACACGCACCCAATGCACACACACCCCCCCACCCACCCCATGCACACACCCCCATGCACCAACCCACCCCAATGCACACACCCACACACCCATGCACACACGCACCCAATGCACCCACCCACCCACCCCATGCACACACACACATGCCCACACCCACCCCCCATGCACGCACACACCCACATACAAACCCATGCACCAACCCACCCTGATGCGTGTGCACACACCCCCTATGCACACACACCCACCCACCCAATGCACACACCCACCCAATGCACACACACCCATGTCCACACCCACACCCCATGCACGCACACACCCCACACACAAACCCATGCACTAACCCACCCTGATGCGCGTGCACACACACCCCCCTTGCACACACACCCCCCTTGCACACACACCCAATGCACACACCTACCCCATGCGCGCGCGCGCACACACACACACATGCCCACACCCACACCCCATGCACGCACACACCTACACAAACCCATGCACCAACCCACCCTGATGCGCGTGCACACACCCAATTCATACACCCACCCCATGCACACACACCCATGCCCACACCCATACCCCATGCACGCACACACCCACACACAAACCCATGCACCAACCCACCCTGATGCGCGTGCACACACGTACCCCCATGCACACACACCCAATGCACATACCCATCCCATGCACACACACCCATGCCCACACCCGCACCCCATGCACCCACACGCCCACACACAAACCCATGCATAAACCCACCCAATGCGCACACCCACACACCACATGCACACACACCCCATACCCACACCCACCCACCCATGCACACATCCACACATGCACAGACTCACCTACCCCATGCATACACACACCATGCACACACCCATCCACCCATGCACACCATGCACGCACGCACACACACCCCAATGCACGTGCACGTTCGCGCACCCCCCACCCATGCACCCATCCACCCCAATGGACACCCACACCCCCAATTCAGGGTATTAATTTATAAAAGGCCCAAACGTGAGAGTATTAACTTATAAAAGGAACATTCAGGGGTAAATTTGTCCAAATTTCTGTCTTTTCGACGGAAAATTAAAAAAGGGTATCAATTTAAAAGCGTCAGAAAATGTTTGGGTATATATTTTGATGAAAATAAACGTCAGTGTATTTACGTAAAAATGGCCCAAACGTGAGTGTATTTTTCTGCAATTTACCCTAGTTTCTACAAAAATGATGACGTGGTTTACTAAAATTCTTTCTTTTTTCAAACCAAACCAACTAGTGAATTAAGAAAAAAATTAAAAAATCTTACAAGAAAAGTGCCATGGCTCACACGAAACTCCTTTTCAAATGAGTTATGTGAATCCAAACTGACCCTTAAGTCCTTGACTAACAGGAGTGGGGTGAA